>CM020620.1:18737128-19098380 GCA_009829735.1 Pyropia yezoensis
ACTGCGTTCATGATCGTGTATGCCGTATCATTCGGGATGGCTGCCGCTCGTGACAGCTTGGTGAATCGGTCAGACATGACCAGGATGTACCTGTTCCCTTCTTCCGTTACCGGAAGTGGCCCGAGTATGTCGATAGCGACTTGCTCGTTGGGCCCATCGGGTGGGAATAGCTTCATGGCAGACGCCTGCCTATGTAGACTCATGCGGTTACGCGCACAGGGTGGCATCCCCTTACGTGGTCGACCACGTCGACGGCCATTGCTGGCCAGTAGAAGAACCTTCGCATTGCTGCGAACATACGTGAACCCCCGGGTGTCCGGCTGTAGGGTTCTCATGTTCTCGTTCCATGAAGGCTTGCGGTAAGGACACGGGAACCACGACTTGATGTCGTCCATCGGCGGTGCCCGCCGGTATATGAGTCCGTCTTCGTTCTCGGAGAAGATGCCGGCCGTACCGGCCAGGAGGTTAGCACGATGACGTCTACAGTCATCGTCGTTGGCCTGTGCCTCGCGGAAGTCCGCGAGGGTCAATGGGCACGCAAGGTGTGCCATGGTATGGTCAGCCATACCCTGGGGTAGCATTACCCACCATGCACACCGGTACCACCGGGATGTCCTCGTCCACCGGGCGGGTATCCCCGCTCGGGGTGTCGAGTCGAGACAACGCGTCTCCGAGGTGGTGGGTTGACCCAGCCTTATACACCGTGCGGTAGTCGTGCTCGGCCATCTTCAGCTCCATCGGGCTAGCCTCCCATGGCTATCGGAATCCTTGTCACCAAGGTTGAGGAGCCATCGTAGGGGTTCGTGGTCGGACCTCACGATGAACCTGGAGCCCTCCAGGTATGGACGGAGCAGTTGCACTGCCCATATAACTCCGAGGCATTCACGCTCGGTGGCACTATAGTTCCGCTCAGCCGGGTTGAGTGTCCGGCTGAAGTACCCTACCCGGACGTAGGTCCGGGATAACGTTGTCGGTACCTATCAACGTCTCTCCCTGTAACAGGGTGCATCCCACTTGTGTCATCACACGCATCGACATCGATGACGAAGGTACCCCGTCTATGCGGTAACGCAAGGACGGGTGGGGCTAGTAGGGCTCGCTTCAGCGACTCGAATGCCTCCTCTTCGCTAGGCGAAGGGGGTTGGAGTACCTTGGGTAAGGTACTGCTCGTAAGAACCGTTAACGGTTTAGCTATCCGAGCGAAGTCCTTGACGAACCGTCGGTATACATTGCACATTCCCAGGAAGCTCTTGAGCTGCGTCTGGGTGTTAGGGAACCGGGCATCCCGGAGTGCCCGGGTATTGGCTTCGAGTACCCCTAGTTTACCAGGGGTTGTCTGGTGGCCCAGATACTCGACCGTCTGTTGGAAGAAGGCGCACTTCTTCAGACGCAGGGTTACCCCGGCGTTCCTCAAGAGGGTGAGTACCTCGTCAACATGTTGTACATGGTCATCCATGTTACGCGAGAAGACGATGACGTCATCGAGGTACACTAGGCAGTTACGCCACTTCACCCCCGACAGTATGATGTCGATAGCCCGCTGGAATGTAGCGGGGGCGTTGGACAATCCGAAGGGCATCCTTAGGAACTCGTACACTCCACTGTGACAGACGAATGCCGTCTTGGGGATATCCTCGTCCGCCACCGGGATCTGCCAGTATCCGGCATTGCAGTCGATGGTGGTAAACACCGTAGCCTCCCCCAGGGAGTCGATGCATTCATCCATCCTTGGTAAAGGGTATGAGTCCTTCTTGGTAACCAAGTTGAGGCGTCGATAATCGATGCAAAACCGAGGGGTTTGATCCTTCTTCGGCACAATAACGACTGGGGCACCCCATTCCGACATCGAAGGTCGGATCACCTTAGCTTCACTCATCCTCTTCACTTCTCCATCAACGATCTCTCGTTGCATAGGTCCCGCTCGGTGCGGTTGTGAGCGGGCGGGTCGTGCGCCTGGTACCAGGTCTATACGATGTTGGGTTGCCCCAATGGTCCCCAAGGCCCCGCCTGTCCACATAACGTCATGCTTTCTTAGCATCCGTCGTACCCCTTCGGCTACCGAAGGGGGAAGGTGGTCGAGGTCAGCCTCGGCCAGTGCCTTCAAGGCCTCTTGGTCCTTTGGCGGCAGGTCCGCCGGAGCCGCCGATGGGTTAGGCTTCCCGTCATCGGGTTGCTGTCGCTCGGTGGTCTCGGCGACCGCCAGTACTTCAAGTGGTTCCACTTGACCTTCCTTATCAGGGGTAAGGATGTCTCCTTCGTAGAGTTCGGCAATCCCGAGGATAGTTCCCTTCGGGAGGGTGACTGCCTTACGGCGATAGTTCGCCATCACTAGGAGGGACGACCCTCCTGCTGGGAGGTCTATGAGACCGTTGGCCATGGTCAACCCATGGCGCTTGTACGTCCGTAGGTTGGACTGGACTCTGCAGATGCCTGCGAGGTCGCAGTTAACCGGGAGGACTGTCTCTGACAACGGCTCAAAGCGAGTTCGCTTGGCCAATCGAAGTGTCTTCGGCTCGACGCTTGCGTACACCTCAGCCACGTTAACGTGGCTTCCTTGTAGCGTCAGATCCCTGACGATAGCCGTGTGTCCTCGCTTCGTCCCGTCGGCTTCTTGAAGCTCGACGGTCCTCCGGCCTGGCCGGATTGCATCAACGTGAACGTTGATGAAGGTGCACCCCAGTATGCAGGGCACCGATAGCGTTTCACATACCAGGAAGTCAACTTCCGTGGTGAGATCCCCGATGGTAACCCGCAGCGACATCGCTGCGGTCGTACGAATGAGTCGACCATTCGCGTCCTTGATGGTGGGACCCCGAGTCACTCTGACTCGTGGAAGCCACTTGTCCGGGAGGGTATCCTTCCGGATAAGGTTGGGTCCAGCCCCTGTATCCAGTACAGGGTAGTACGATCGTGTCGACTGGGGGTCAACCCCCAGTGTGGCTGATACCTTGAAGTTCTCCAAGGTAAACAACACATGTCCTACACCGATATCCGGTGTAGCTCGGGCATCCTGAACAGGGCCCTTGTCTGGTTCAACGTGACGGGGCTTCCCGTCCTCTCCTCCCAACCTTGGAGGTTGGTCATCAATCCCCTGACGCCGTGTCGTCGGGGCCGGAAGGTGTACCCGGGGGTTGATGCGGCGTCGGCTCAACCGCGCTCTCCGTGGGGCTTTCCCCGCGGTACTCCGGGGTGGCTTGCTTGGGTAACCCCAGCGCCCCCCGGTCATCCTTCCTCTTACTCGTTTCCCGCCCTTGGTAGGGTGCTGTCCGCCGGGACATCCGGCTGAGGAGGTGCCCCCTCGACGGCCAGTACTCCACCTGGAGCTGGCTGCCTACCCGGTGCGGGTCCGGGTGCTCGGGCGGGATACCCCCCGGTAGATGCCTTGCGTTGCGCCGCTGCCCGCCGAGACTCCTCCGGGATGAGTGGGCAGGAAGACACCCAGTGCTGGGGATCCCCACACAACATACACCCGGACGTGCCGGTCCCCCCTTGAGTTCGCATCGGGGTAGCCCCGTAGCTACGGTTGCCTCCCTCGGGCGCCCGAGTGCCTGCTCCCTGGTAGGCCTTGGGTCCTTGGGTCAACCGGAACAGGGACTCCCCCAACCGGTTGGGTCGGCCCGCAATCTGCGGAGGTGCCTCCGTGCGCACCGCCCATGTTGGCAAGGGTTGGTGAGGGTTACCCGTCACCGGGGAGTACCCCGTAGTCCGCACATACGGGACGCGCCGTCCCGTTCCTTCGTTGACCTGGAACTGGGTTCCAGCCGGGGCGATGTACGCTACCGTACCATGTTCATCAATCACCGGCGTCGCCGGTAGCAACAGGTGGCCCTGTTGGTCGACTAGAGGGTCATCCTCACCAATAGGGGTATGTTCGGTCGCCACCAGTACTGGTGCGGCCTTACGTTCCACCTTCTCTTGCCTCGGTACCGGGGTAAGACTGGGCTTGCCTCCCTCACCCTTGGGCTTCGGGGCCAAGGCACACTCCGGGTGTAGAACCCGGTAGGCGTCCCCTAGGGACTTGCACATATGCATCAGTCGACTGAAGTTCGTCCGTGCCGTGTTGGCGCCCCGTGCGGATATCCGCACGTAGTTGGGTACTCGTGCGAACAGGATGGCCCGTAGCTCGCCTTCTCCGAGGAGCTTCCCCAGCTCGTAGTCGAGCTCTTGGATCCGGCGTCCAAACATCTCCTCATCCTCCCAGGACTGGGCGGTGGCAGTGCGAAGGGCCCGATAGTGGTCCTCGCACTTGTCCTCACTGAGGTAGCTGCTCAGCAGCTCCTTCAATATCCCACGGTAATCCATGGGGGTGGCCGCGACCCTCATTCCCGGCATCGGGGATGCCTGGCGAAGAATGCCTCGCACCCGTTCATCAACAAAGAACGGGAGGATCTCCAGAGCCAGCCCCTCGTTAACGAGCGCCTTGTCTGCGGCTGCCTTGAAGCTAGTCAAGAAGCCGATGACTGCCAACGGGCGTCCGTTCGGCCCCCCGAACATAGGGACTCCCTTCATAAGGGTCTGCATAGAGCGGATCGCCCGATGCGACGTATTACGCATCGATTCCGATACGGTGGTAGAGCGGTCCTCCAAACGATAACGTTCCGGAGTAAGAACCGACCGGAAGACCTCGTTGACGATCTCCGTGTCAGCGTCCTGGATATCCAGTCGCTTCGCCAGTTGATGAGCGAACTCATCGGACTCCATCCGCTTCAGTAGGCTCGCAGTTACCTGCGCGGTCATAGCTTCCACCACTGAAGATGGTACTTCAGGCGTCGGCACCTCGGGAACCCGAGTTGCCTGGCCTCCTTCGTCGTGGGGGTACTGCGAGAGGGTACCCCCTCCCCCAATAACCGACTCTCCCCCGGCGTAAGTATCCGCCGGGTCGTGTCCGCGGAGTCCGCTTCGGGTGCTCCGAGCGTATCGCTCCGTGTGACTCCGTTCCAACTCTGCCGACGAGTCGGACCCATACCCCATTGTGTCCGGGGGTTGTCCAGGAGTAGCAACCCCGGGATTGACCCTGGTGGACTCCGAAAGTAGTCCGGCCGGTTCGAACCGTACCGGTGTGGGAGGAACACGACGGGGTCCCGTCGTGTGCCGTGTTGACATTAACACTGCCATTGCGTCCTCCGTCCGATCTTGACGGGCGTCGAGCCCGGAAAACCGGGCCTCGATGCGGGCCAATGATGCCATCAGGGAATCCCCTGGTGAAGGAGGCGGCGGAGTGAGGTCGGTCGACGACAGTGGAGGCGGGCCCCCGCCTCCTGCCGTCCGAGCCGTGCCAAACGTCGATCCGGCACCGGAAAGCATTGGCGTCTCAATGTTATCGATCGGGTTCCCGATCTCGGTTCCCGTAGTCACCTCCGGAGTCGGCGTCGACGCCGATCCGTCATCTTGAACGTTCCCCGTCTCTTGGGTAGACATAGTCACAATCAGTCCACCGACGCAACGATCACCACGAATAAGAGAGCGAGGGGGTAGATTGGGGAGAGTAACAGTATGTCACAGTCACAGGTAAAATCTCAACACAATCGATCAGGTCGCAACACCACGAGTACAAGAAAAGGACCGGATCCCTATCCGTGTGCCAGGGCCGAAGACGGCGTCACCACAAGGGTGACGGAAACCCGTCCCCTGCTGCTCCACCAATGTAGCACAATAGGAATCCGTCGCACGTCCACTCTCAGGGAACACTCACCAAGGGGGATCGGCACCAACGTCACCGGGAGGCCAAGGTTGCTGTCCTTGGAGCGCAAGCCACGGGACCAAGATGGGAGCCCAAATGGGAGGGGTTTGTTGTTCTCCTTGGCCGGCGGTGGATTCGCCACCGGCCCCCTCGTTATAAACCCTCGGAGACACTACTAACTACCCTCCACCCCAAGATGCAAGTCCCTCTGGTCATACGTAACTTATAGATACCGTGACCAGTTCGGACTCTCAAATTGAAAGTTAAGAGTTAGAAGTAGCCCCCCTGATATTAGGGTCACAATACGGACAACCATATTGCTACACATCGTCTCCCAGAAAGAAACGCGTCTCCACCACTGTATCCAGTGTATCCCTCTTCGACTTGCAGAAGGGATCCTCGGCCTGGGCCTTCACCACCTCGTCCAGGGACAGGGGCAAGTACTTCTTGATCCCTGGCGCCTCGGGGTTCAACGCCTGACCCGAGCGCGTGACTACCCCCACGAAGGGGATGTCCTCATCGACTGGGTTAGTGTCCAGCCCCTCGGTAGGTACCCGAGAGAGGCCGTCGGCAAGGGCATGTTGCCTGCCAGGTCGGTAGTCAATGTCAAAGTTGAAGGGTGCCAGTCGCACCCTCCACCGGTTGAGACGAGTGTTCGTACAGTCCGTCTTGAAGATGAACTGCAACGCGCGGTGGTCACAGCGGATGAGGAGCTTCTCACCCTCTAGGTAGTGACGAAGTGACGTCACCGCCCACACCACTGCGAGTCCTTCCAACTCGGTGACTCCGTAGTTCATCTCGGCCGAGTTCAGCCCCTTACTGAAGTATCCCACCAGCAAGTACTCCTTGTCCGGCTGCTGCTGAAGCAACACACAACCAAGTTGGTCGTAGCTAGCGTCCACATCCAGGATGTAGTGGCCTCCCAACCTGGGAATAGCCAAGATGGGGGGCTTCAGCAGAAGGTCCCGAAGAGTCTCAAAGGATTCCTGCTCCACCCGACTTGGGGGAGGCAGGTTCTTCGGTAGCGTTGAGCTAACTAGCTCATTCAACGGCTTCGCCACCTTGGCGAAGCCCTTGGTGAAACGTCGGTACACGTTACACATCCCGAGAAAGCTTCTCATCTGGGTCTGGGTCCGAGGGTACTGAGCCTTACGGATGGCCCTCAAGTTTTTCTCGTTGACACTGAGACGCCCTGGACGGACAACATGTCCCAAGTATTCCACCTCTTGAGTAAAGAGGTGGCACTTACTCGCCTTCAGTGACACACCGGCGTCAGCAAGTAGCTTGAACACCTGGCCAAGATGGCCAATGTGTTCCTCCGGACTTCGGGAGAACACAATGATATCGTCTAGGTACACAAGACAGATCTGCCACCGTACTCCGGCCAGAATCATGTCCATAGCGCGCTGGAAAGTTGCCGGCGCGTTACACAGACCAAACGGTAGACGCTTGCACTGGTAGGTACCACAGTGACAGGTAAAGGTAGTTTTATGCCTGTCCTCCGGGGCAATGGGAATTTGCCAGTACCCCGCGTTACAGTCCAGGGTAGAGAACACGTTCGCCTCCCCCAGAGAGTCCAGACAGTCGTCCATCCTAGGTAGGGGATAACTGTCCTTCACCGTGCTCTCGTTGAGCTTACGGTAGTCGATACAGAACCGGGGGGTGCCATCAACTTTGGGGACGATAACCACCGGACTCGCCCACTCGGCGTTGCTGGCCTCGATCACATCGAGGGCCTCCATGCGAGCAACTTGCTCCTTAACGAGGGCCCTTGAACGAGTTCCTCCCCTATACGGTTGTTGGCGTATAGGGGGTGCACCGGGCTTCAACTCGATCCAGTGTTGGGTGGCTCTCATGAGTCCCAATTGACCATCCCACAACTTATGATATTGGTCCAAGAGGCGTTCATCTTGAACCCTCAACCTGGGGGGGACACCCTCCATGTTCACATGGGGCCGAGGAGAGGCGGCCGACTTGGCTTGATGCTTCTTCTTTCCGGACTTCGGGTCGCTACTTGCGCCCGCGTTGAGGGTGACCGCTACTACCGGTCCCTCGTGTTGGTCGATATAGCCGAATTTGGCTCCCGACTTGAAGTACTGGGGCGACGAGCTCAGGTTCATCACCTGTATCCTCCACGGGACTCCGGCTTTGGAGTCCATCGTGCCAAGGGCAACATGCACTTGGTGCTTGCGAGCAAGACGGGGGTAAGGGTGCACCAACCCGTTCCCCGTATAATCAGTTACAACATCAACGTGCGCCACCGAGTTGGGGGGCAACGTGACTTTACGGGCTAAACGCAGGGTAGCAGTAAACCCTTCCCTCACAGAGCAAACAGGCTTCGACTGTGAGACTGTCACAGGAGCCACAGACTTTCCCTTACCAAGGATGGGGATAGTCTCCCCATTCATCAACTTGACCCAGTACTCAGGGCCACATATCAAAGGCACTTGTGTAACAACATAAGGGGTACCCAGAAGCAGGGGTACCGATATATTCTCAACTACACCATAGGTCACGTCGACCTCATGGGTCCCCAACCTAGTTGGTAGGGTCACGGCACCAACGATGGGAAGTGTCCCACCATTGATGTCAATCATATGGTCAGCTTTGGACCTCCAGCGTTGTAGCTTCACCTCCTTTGGTAATAGCGACTTGCGTATCAAGGAGGCTCCTGACCCGGTATCAAGTACGATACGGGCACAACGGGCGCGGCCGGGGGCAAGTTGCACCCGTCCAGCCACCTGGAAGTTCTCACCCGTCAGCACCGCGATGACCCGACGTGGGTTTACGTTCTTGGGGAGTCCTACCCGAGGTGGGCGGACTCCCTTAGGTCGCCGCAGTATCCGGCACGGTTGGTTCGTCCTCTTGGCCCACTTGGCCGAGGCTGCCGTTGTGAGCTTCGGACGGCCAGCTCCAACGGTCATTCGTTTCCCGCCGACTTGGCGTCCGAATCTGAGGGCGGGGAGGCAGACGACGAGTCCGAGGACGACGTGTCCGCCTCCTCCGCCGAGGGTGTGGCGACCGCGACGACCGGTCGAGACCCACCCTCGCGGCGTGAACGTACTTCGTTCGTAGCCGACTTCTTACTCGCATGCCTAACAAGTTGTTGGATGCGTTTACTCAACCTGGGGCAATCATCGTCGGCGACCGGAACCACTGTATTTCAGTGCATGTTTTCTTGTATTTCAACGCCTGTTTGAAATGCAGTAAATACAGGCAGATGCTTGCAACTCAGGCACCGAAAAAGGGCAGCAACAATGGTGTGATGCAACATACACCACGTGTATTGCATCCCATAACACACATCAATGCAAGCTAGATTGCAGTGTGAAACACAATGAGTTGAATAGGCCACTACGGGGCGTATCCGGCACATGCCGGATGACGCCGGATGACGGCCCATTTTATTCCGGTCCTTTGGATTTGCTCATTCAATTTTGTTTACTTTAGTTGATGCTCAGAAACATATCACAGAGGCGGGCCACCTGGAGCTGCCTGATCAGGTTAATGGACACAGACACGGACAGGCACTACAGACAGACACAGTCACAGCCACTCGCCACATCGACGTCAGTGCCTCGCCACAGTGTCTGGGCCGCGCCCGACACACACCGTCAGACACCGCCACAGACACACACGGTCGTCGGGTCCACCTGTCATCCCCCACCACGTGCACCACAACAGCATCCGCCTCCCATACACGCGCCAACCTTCACCACCACAGAGGCTGTCACTCTCTTACCTGTCCACTCCACGGCCACCACCGCGCCAGCCACCACTGACAGCCGCCACGCCACCCCAACTCCGCTGCGGTAGCCGCCCTGTGCCTAGCCGCCCACCAACAGCGCCACGAGAGGTGCCACCTGCGGACGCTTACCCCAATTGCAGCCACCACCCGCACGGCAGCCCATCTTCACCACCGTGTCAGAGGCGCCCGTGCATCCCGCCCCGCCGCGGCAGCCACCACCCGCCCAGCCGCCCACAAAACCGCCCGAGGCAGCCGTTGCACGTGCGGCTCGCACCGCCGTGGCAGCTGACACCCGTTCAGGCCACCCGCCCAGCTGCCCCCTCGACCACCGTGGCAGCGGCGCCTGTGCATTCCGCACAGCCGCGGCAGCCACCACGCGCCGAGCACCACCCGCCAAGCCGCCCACGAAAACCACGGCGGCAGCCGTCGCCCGTGCAGCTTGCACCGCCGCGGCATTTGCCACCCGACCAGGCCACCCGCCCAGCCAACGTCCTCCACCACCGCGGCAGTGGCCCGTGCATCTCGCACGCACTTTCGCGGCAGCCACTCCGAGCCCACCGCGCACCGACGCCACGGTGAAAGCGGCGCCCGCGAAAATAGCGCCGCCGCAGCGGCTGCCGCACGTCCTTCTGCCCCCGAGCAGGACATTGGCAGTCGCCACCCACCAGACCCCCGACCGACACCAACGCGCCACCACTCGTCCAGCCACCCATCATCACCACCGAGGCAGCCGTCACCCACCCGCACCGCCGCGGCAGCTGCCGTCCGCCCAGGCCATCCGCCCAGGCGTCAGTGACGCCCGCGCCTTCACAGCAGCTGCCGCCCGTCCAGTCGCCCAACAAAAGCACCGTGGCAGCCGCTGCTAGCGGCCCCCAGTGCATCAGGACCGCCGCGGAAGTCGCCGCACACTTGTTGTCCACTACCATTAAGGCGACGGCATATCGGACATACAGGGACATACAGGGACATACAATGACACACAAGCGAACACAGGAAGTAGCAAGAAAGCAATGATCATTGAACACTGTCACGCACTGCCACTCTCATCCTCATCCCCGCTCTGCCGACCATCCCCACTCTCACCCGAGCCACTACAATCTTCACTCCCACCATCGCCATCTTCCTCGGCCTCCTCGTCCTCATCCCCCCCCTCCTCATCCTCTCCCTCCTCCTCCTCGCCCTCGTCCTCCTCTCCCTCCTCCTCCTCGCCCTCCTCCTCCTCGCCCTCCTCCTCCTCGCCCTCCTCCTCCTCCTCCTCCTCCTCCTCACCTACACTACCCTCCCCCTCAGCCTCTTCACTGGGGGCCCCCCCGTCATCACCCTCCTCCATCTCCCAGGACGCGTCACTTCCTTCACCCTCTTCCTCCTCCACGATCTGCAGGTCCTCATCACTTTCCCGCTCCATCTTGACCTTTACTGCAGGGACACTGTCGCGCATCGGCTCAGTCGACATCAGCCGCTGCATGCGCAGCTCGTCCCGCGACTTCGGCGCGACCGTGACAGACGGCGGCGTCACGAGCACGACCTCGTCGTCTGACGTGAAGACCAACTCCTCCTCAATTGTGGAGTCGCACAGGTGACGCAGGGTCTCCTTCTGCTTGTCCTCGTCGCCGTTGAACTTCCGCTTGGCACCCCGCCGAGCGGCAAACGTTCGGGTCCCCAAGGTCACTTCCGGGTCCTTCAGCGAAGCGCAGTCGTCCTCGTCCACGTCCGTCTTAAAAAGCCGTACCCATGCACAGTCCGGCGAGCGCGCAGACTCGTAGAGAGCCACCAGCTCCTCGCAGAAAATGGCACGGTGAGACGGGGTCAGGCCGCCTAACACCTTCTGCTTCCCGTCCCTACCCAGCGACCACAGCAGTAGCTGGGCGCGCACCTGCACAGGAAAAGCGACAACACAACACACACCAACCGTATACATCCACGACACGGAAGAAGCGACAGAGCACGAGCCAACCACACAGTACCATGTGTCAGGCCGAGATCGGAAGTAGGAGCTGGCACTGCGTGACAGCGACTCAGAATGAATCGCAGAGAGATACAGTACGATGGAGTGCGGTACAAAAGATTTAGTACCCGGCACAGCACAATGTAGTGCGATGCAAGGAGATGCGCTAACCTATAAAACAGCGCAGACGAATGCAACAACTTACCTTGGCGAGAATGATGGCCAGTTGACAGAGCCGCAACCGCAGCACTACGCGTCCCTTATGGATCGCCGTTGTCTTCGCGTTGTCAACGTCGAGGTTGCGGATGAACTCAGCTGCAATCTGACACAGCGCCAGGCGACCCTTCTTTGTCTTCAGGTACCGCCTGCCACGCATCCACTACCGCGCCGCCTTCGCCCGGGTATCCTGGGCACGCGCCTTGGCACGGGCTTCCTCGCCCTCGCCCCGCACCCCGTCCTCTCCTCCATCCTCTTCGTCCGGTGGCGTAAACCCGGCTGAGTCGTAGAACTTGGCATGGTACTGCCACCGATGGATGATCCAGCGCTTGAGCGCGCCGTAGACGGCCGACCGCGCGATCCCACAGAGCCCTCGGAGGCCATTTACCCGCCTCTTGCTCCCCGACCCACCTTCCTTCGGCTTCCCCTTGTGCTTCCGGGGCACCGTCTCGGCCACAGTGTGGCGCAACTCCTTTGCCCGCTCCAGGCTGGCGGGGGCCGCCGCCATGATGGACGCCAGGTACATGGCGTCGGCATCTTCAGCACAGAGGAAGACGTCGTCAGCGTCCTCGGGCGCCGCCATCCTGTGGTTGACGCGGGCGCTGACCTCCGCCCGAACTGCGACGGCAAGGTCGATCCCCTCTTTCTCGTCCGGGTGCCGTGCCGGCCCTTTGCCCTTCTTCGACTGGCGAGGCTTCTTGTGCATGGGGGGGTTGGCCTTGTCCGCGTCGCCGTCGGCGGGGTCCTCGACTGGGTGCCCAGGAACTGGGCTTGCAGGTAAGAGCGCTGCTTCGGTAGGCGCGCGGCGCTTGCCAACCACTGCACCGGGTGGTCCTCGGACAAGAGCCCCCCCCTTCTTCATCGCACGCACTACAGCAGGCACCCGCGCTTTAAAAGCGCGCACAGGAGCGCGTGCCGTCGTCGACGCGGCCGCGGCAGCCCCCGCACCACCCGCAGATGCAGCCGGGACTGGCAGAGTGCGGTGCTTTGCCGGGCGCCCGACATCCACCGGAGGCACAGCGACAGCCGGGGACTTGCCTGCGCGAGGCATGCCACCCGCTGGCCCCCCCTCCCTCGCCCCACCAGCCTTCGACGCGCCGCCCACCTTGCCCTGCACAGGCGTCTTGCGCCGTACTGCGGGGGCTGTGGCGCTGGCCGGGCGGGTGCCCCGCTTCTGTTGCGCGGCCGCCTCGGCGGCTGCGGCGTCCTCCGAGTCGCTGCTGGACCGCCCGCTGGCGGATGTCGACGGCGACTTCGGCGGCGGTGGCTTCTTCCGCTTCTTTTGCAGCTTCTTTGCAGGTACAACCGCCTTGGCCGGCCTCTTGGGGGCCTTTGCCATGGTAGCCGCCGCCCTCAATGGAGGGCCCGCGGTGCCCTCCGCCTCTTTGGGAAGAGCCGACCTCTCGGGCACCTTCGGGCGAGGGGCAGGCGCAGGCGTGGCATCCTCCGCACGTCCCTGGGGGGGGGGAAATCAGGAAAGATGAGGGGAGTGGGGATTGGAGATCGAAGGGGGGGGGGGGGGGGGAGGGGGGGGGGGGCGGGGGGGGGGGAGGAGGGCGTCAAGACAGTGCTTGAGAGGCTGCAGGTAAGGATCCGGAACATACAGTATCATACAACGTGCAATACAGGCCTGTACAACCAGCAGCACACAAATACAACACACGACAAGGACCGGGTCGTGGCATTGCGCGACGTGGACTCCGACGCTACGTACCTGTTGCTTTGTCCTCGCCACCGCCTTCGCCGGTCGGGGAGGCGCTTCCGCAGGTGTCTGTACATCCGTGTCAGCTGGTGCCTGTTTCTCCGTGCTCGCCTCCTGAGAAAGTACCATGGCGAGGGGATCAAGCAGGACGCGGGGGGGGGGGGGGGGGGGGGGGGGGGGGATGTTCGAGAGGGGCAGTCGGCGGACGGTGGACAGCCAAAGTCTTACGGAAGACGGGAGAGGGAGTAGGGTCAGTCCCCTGAATACATACAAACATACAACACGTTGCACGCAACACAGCGCATTGCGTGGGCCTGCACCCGACCGGGCAGTATCGCCAAGCACACCACAGCAAGCAGAACAAAAGTGTAAACGTACCTGTTGGTTCTGCTTCGCCACCGCGTTTGGCGGACTGCGCACGGATACCGGCTTGGCTCTACGGCGTGGGGTGAAAGCTGCAACCGCCATCGCGGATGCGACTGCCTTTGCAGCCCGGCGCGCAGGCGCGACTGGCTTCTTCACCGCAGACTTCTGTTGAGAAGGGACAAAAGACAGGGAGGGTGATGAACGACATTCCAAAGAACCAGAAGCAACGTGAAACAGTGGAGGGGAGCAGGGTTGGCTGGCAAGTCAGCACATAATTTTCCTCCAACGAGCAGGGTCACGCGCACCATAACAGCACAACATGTCCAAGACAAGCAAAATGCATGGAGTGGTGCAGTTGTTGAGGCGTACCAGTTGCTTCCCTTTGCCCGCGGCCTTCCGCCGCATGGGTGGCTTTCGACCACCTGTCTTCTTGGTCTGCTACGCTCTAGACATGGAGGCCAGTGAAAACAACGAGGCGATCATGCGCGTGAGTGACGGTTAGCATGTGATACAACACCTGGACCCAGGATTGGAACTGGCGCGTCGCGAGTTGCACAAAGATACAATGAGAGGTGGCGAAAGGCAATCCCGTACAGTGTGACACGGTCAGACACAACAGAATCCAACAAACACAATGCAGTACACAATATGTCCATACCTTCACCGTGGCAGCCGACCTCAACCGTTGTCGCGGGCTTACGGTCCGCTTCTCAGCGGCTGTTGGTGTTGCTACAGGGGCGACGTCCCCCGATGAGTCTCCCACAACGGTATCAGAAGGCACAACGCCGGGACCGTCTCCATCGCGGGGTGCCGTATCTGCTGCTTCTACACCATCAAGTGGTGCTTTGTCGGCCTGCTCGTCGTTGCCAACAGCGCCTCCGGCGTCATCAAAAACGCCGCCTGTGCCGTCATCGGTCACTTCCCCAGCGTCGGTTCCACCGCCACCGTCCTGGTTTAGCGGCAGCGTCAGCGCGCTGGCCGCGTGCGCCGCGCGCAACGCGTCGGTTGCCCCTTCCGGGGTGAGGGTCGTCTGCCTCATCCCGGTGTCACTACCCTCAGTGTCCGTGAAGGGATGACCCGGCGGCCACGCAGTAGTTGCAACTGTCGACAGGAGGGGCGTTGTCACAGGGGGCGTCACCCCAGGCAAGTCAGCGCCATCGCCGCCGCCGCAGGACTGGCCGAAGAGGCGACTGGCCGCCAAAGTGGCTGCCGCCTCCAGCCGCACGGCCTCCGACTCGAAGGCGCGGCCGACGTCGTCGCCGCTGCCCCACTCGGTGTCGCCGTGGGCGTCGCCGCCGGGGCGAGCACGGCCCCTGGCGCGGCCGCCGTGGTAGCCGCCGGACAGACCGGCGTGGTATGCGGGGACGCCGCCGTCCGGGTTGGCGTTGCGGGCGCGGCCGCCGTGCTTGCCGCTGCCAGGAAACGCGCCGTGGGCGCAGCCGCCGCGGTACCCGCCGCACAGACCGGCGCTGTGGGCGGGGACGCCGCCGTCCCGGTCGAGGTGGCGGGCGCGGCCGCCGTGATTGCAACCGCCGACCAGATCGTTGCGGTGGGCGCGGCCGCCGAGGTTGCCACTGCCGACCCGATCGGTGCGGCGGGCGCGGCCGCCGAAGTTGCCGCCGCCGTCTGGACCGGGGTGGCGGGCGCGGCCGCCGCGGTATCCGCCGCGCAGACCGGCGTGGTATGCGGGGACGCCGCCGTCCGGGTTGGCGTTGCGGGCGCGGCCGCCGTGCTTGCCGCTGCCAGGAAACGCGCCGTGGGCGCAGCCGCCGCGGTACCCGCCGCACAGACCGGCGCTGTGGGCGGGGACGCCGCCGTCCCGGTCGAGGTGGCGGGCGCGGCCGCCGTGACTGCACCCGGCGACCTGATCGTTGCGGTGGGCGCGGCCGCCGAGGTTGCCACCGCCGGCCCGATCGGTGCGGCGGGCGCGGCCGCCGAAGTTGCCGCCGCCGTCTGGACCGGGGTGGCGGGCGCGGCCGCCGCGGTATCCGCCTCGCAGACCGGCGCGGTTAGCGGGGACGCCGCCGTCCGGGTCGGTGTGGCGGGCGCGGCCGCCGTGGCCGGTAGTGCCGCGGCCCCCGGGCCCGCGCGTGAAGCATCGTTGTCCGTTGTGTCCGTGGGGGGGGGGCGCGTGTGGGCGGCTTGCCGTTGGGGCAGTATCGGTGTAGTTGGTGCAGGGGGCAGATTGGTGCGCGTGGGGTGGGGGAGGGGGGGGTGAAAGAGGGGGGGGGGGGGGGGTGGAAGGGGGGGGGGGGGGGGGGAATGTCATCACGTGAGTGTGTGTTGCAGGCCCTCGAACAGCAAGTACGTGCGCTTCACCACAGGTACAGGCGCTTGAGCTGTGGGATCGGCGCCTGGCACGGTACACGCAAGGACGAAGGCCCGCTGTCCTGGCCTGTATCGGCGTGTGACTCCTTCGCGGGCCAGCGACCTGCTGTTGTGCCCTGTGTTGCACCGGCCAGGTATGGGGCCACCCTGCGACGCCTTGCAGGGGTGAACTCGCTGTATGCTCCTCTGTGGCTGTCGGGGAGGGTGGCCGTGTGGTGCATTGCAAGGTCCAGTGGGAGCTCCGAAGGGGTGTGTGCCAGTGGGGGGGGGGGGGGGGTGGGGGAGCAGGGAGGCGCCGGGGAGGGCAGGGGGGAGGGGTTGGTGCCCGCAGCTATTGTGTCCACAAATAGGTGTATGCGGGGCCAGTTCGTGGTGGCGGATTGCAGTGATTGGTCGGACGAGCGAATATAACGTGGAGCTTGCTCGACCGGGTGTCCCGATCAGATTCTCTGCGGTCACAGCTCTAAAATGAGACACGTACTTACAAAACATTTTTTGTGATTAACGACATGTAACAACTATATAAAGGACCGTAAGTTATTAACTTCGTCTATGTCTCTGAGTGCGGTGAACTCACGGTGGAAAGAGACTCTTGGAGCCCGTTTACGTATCGACCAACCAGAACAAGGCGTGTGCATACTTTGCAGGACAAAATCCGTATTTCTTCAGACTTCACGAACACAATCACACTCCCACGGCACTTGAATGATATATGCTGCTCCTTATCCCTACTTGGAAGCTCCGTAGTCCTGCGTGTACGGTGGGGTATTTTTGCCAACAACCGTGATGAAGTAAATCGAGGAGGGGAGATTGTGCCATGAGAGTTGCTGTGTATCTCCTTGTGCACGATCTGCGGTGGGGCCGGCGCACCATGCTCGCCACACACAGCAATTCTGCTCACTGCAAAGCGTGTCCACAGGTGCGGGGCACGGGTGTGACGAGAGCTGGTTGCCAAACTGGGGTGAGCTCGTTGTCGGACTGCCCCATTGTCCTGCACTCCGTCGACCGATCACGGATATTGCTCGCGAGCGGGAGGATTGATCCTCAACCCCGGACTCGGCGGCTGGAACGGCGTGTGTCCTCTATGCCTGGGGCGCGCGTGTCTCCGTCGTCTGTGTGTACCTAGGCGTGGGTGTGCACCGGGGTCATCGCTATTTTCGTTGGCGAAGCCACGTGGTTCATCTGAGTTGCAGTGCGTTGCAATTGTCAATGCACGGAGATGCAATGTGCTACACAACGGCGGTGAACAACTGTGATGATCGATTGTCCTGTCTTCGACTGCGGGGAGCAGTTCGTGTACTCCATTTTATTGGGTCGCCACCTACGGAGGCGCCATGCCTTTGATGGGCGACGTCCCGTCGACGATCCCGGGAATGCTCGTGGAGAAGGCTGCGGTGATGCCAATCCAGTTGGAGGCGCAGCAGGCGGGGGCGATACAGTCGGTGGCGGTGGTGAAGATGCTGGTAGTGTGGCTGGAGGTGGTATGGGCGAAGAGGATGGAGGCCCTCACCCTAACGATCTTGGAGACGACTGTGCAAGCTCGGTCGTGCGGCCGGCGGCAATTGTCATGCAAAATCCCCCATGAATCGTGCAGAGGGTGTGCAAGATCCCTGTTGGTTTTTTCCGTGCGGCGGTGCCGTTTTCCATGCATCCGCATAAAAGTTGAGAAACAGTGTTGTGTATGAACATGTCCCCAAACAGGGGACTACATGTTCGCTGTACTTTCCAACATGTTTATTTACTGCAAACATGTGTCTGCAAACATGTGTTTGGGATCTCAGCCGGAAATGGTCGGGGAGCTACCGTTCTTTCTCCAGGAGGAGCACCTTGTCGTCTTAGTCGTGGTCTTGAAGAAGTCAAGAAGAAAGGGGCAACCCCCTCCTCGTGAGGTCATCTGGACACAAAGCACATACAGTTTTCGGCCTCTACGGCGTCGCTGAGGGCTGTCGGGCCGACCTTGCGAGATCCGACAGGGGCGATTTGGGCCGAATGCGAGGAAAACAAGCGACTCGCGGGTGGCCGCACTGGGCTGCTCCCCGCCCACGCCCCCTCAACCCACCCCTCACCCCTCACACCAACTTCCCGCGGCCGCCCGTGGCGCTCGGTGGTCACCCCGCGGCCATGACCGCCGGCTCGGCGGGTCCTGCGGGGGGAACCCCCCCCCTCCCGTTGGCCAGCGGCGCGCCGCCCCCGGCAAGCGGGGGTGCCGACGGCCCTGACAGCGTCGGCGGCGGCGGCGGCGGCGGCGGCGGCGGTGGCGGCGGCGGCGGCGGCGGCGGCGGCGACGGCGGCCGTGGCGCCCCTGTCGGCGGCGTGCGACTGCCCTTTATCCGCGTAAACCGTCGCTTAGCCGCCGCGTCGGCGGCGGCGGTGGTCGCACGACACGACGGCGGGGCGGCTAGGGGTGGGGACGGTGGCGACAGTGGCTGCAGCGAGGAGGAGGACGGCATCGGCGGCAATGGCGGCAGAAGCGGCAGCGGGGAGGAGGGCGGCAGTGGGGGCAGTGGCGGCGGCGGCGGTGGCGGCGGCGGCGGCGGTGGCGGCAGAGGTGACAACGCCACGCTGGCGACGAGGGAGACGGCGGCGGTGGCGGCGGCGGCGGTGGGGGCGGTGGCGACGCCCGCCGCTCAGCCACCAGGCGGGACCTCCCCCGTCTGCGTCGACGCGGTGCGCCTGCCGGGCCGCGTCAACCGCTTCTTGGCCGCCGCGTCGGCCGCGTCGGCCGCGGCGGCCGCGACGGGCGGCAGTGAGGACATCCACGGCGAGCGGGCGCCACCAGCAGCGCCGGGTGCGTCACCACCGTGAGTGGCTGTGGCTGGGGATGGGGGAGGGGATGCTGGCCCGGGGGGGCTGGGGGGGCGTGGGGGGGGGGGGGGGGGGGGGGGGCAGCATCTGTGGGTGCCCCGCAAGGCAAGCCGGCTCGTTGTGGGGGAGTGGGGGTGTCGCGGCCATCTCCGGCTGGTAGGCTGCGGCGTTGCCTGCGCCGCCGCCGCCGTCTACATAGCCGCCCCCACAAGGCAAGGCGGCTGTGCCTGTGCAGGAGGGGGTGCTGCAGCCGCTTTGTGGCTGGCAGGCCGCGGTGTCGCCTGCGCCGCCGCCGCTCGCACGCGCCCCCGGCCGCGTGGGAACGAGGGGGGGGGCGGGGGCGCGCACCCACGGATGCCCCGCACGCCATGGCGGCCTGTAGGCGAGGGGGTGCTGCGGTCTCTTGTGGCTGGCAGGCCGCTGCGTCGCCTGCGCCACCGCCGCCTACACACATACCCGCCACCGGCCCCGTGCCCAGGCCTCCCACCCTGTGCGCCCGCCCCACGTCGCCCTCGGGGGTGGCTGGCGGCATCTCGCCGCAGCCAGCGCCGTGGTCTGGTGCGTGCGGACGCAACTGAACCAAAACAAAAAAAACACAAGTGCTTGCTCTTGGCTTGTCGCGAGCTACCCCCCCTTGCTGCGCAGCGCAGCGCTGCAAGGGGAACCCTGTGCGGTTTTCACCGCGGGAGGAAGCCCAATCCGTAGGGAGAGTGGGCGGGGGGAATTCATGGTCCCCAACGCCCAGTCGCTCCACACCTCCCCTCTCCTCCCCCCCCCCCTCCAGCCACTCCGGGCCCCTGCTCGTCCCTCTCCCACCCACTCACGCCCCCCGCCCCCCCCCCGGCGTCGCACCCACCCTCCCCGTGGGGCCAAAAGGGCTAAGACCCCTTGTTAAACTTTTTGATCACCGCAGTGTGCACCAGCCGGTTGAGCCATCCCGGCGGCGGCAGCCGCATGTGCGCGTGGAGGGCGCGCTCGGCAGACTGGAGGGCGCCCTCGGCCCAGCCAAAGTTGTCCCCCCACGCCTCATTGACGAGGTGGATGGGCAGCCCCGGCGCGGGCTGCACAAACAGCTCCCCCGGCGCCGCGTCGCTGAGCGTCGTCGTTGCCCGGTGGATGTGGAGGCCAATGTCAAACCAGCTGGCCAGGATGCACACGTCGGGCTCGGGGATGGTCCAGCGCGCCGACAGGTTGCGGGCCGCCGCGACGGGCCGGTGGGCCGCTCGCACGCCATCGACGAGGGCGGTCCACGCCAGCCGCTGGCGGGGGGTGAGCCGCCGCCGCTCCAGCACTGTCAGCGCGTCGGTGTCTGACGTTGGCGTGTGGGGAGCGTCGGCGTGGGTGGCGCCCCACAGGCCACTGGCCGCCTGCGTCGAGTCCCCAAACTGGTAGGACACGAGCAGCCCTCCCCGGCAGGTCGACACGTTGGCCGGGTCGGCGCACTGGACGGGACCGTCGTGGTAGCGGAGCTGCGCCACGGCGTCATCGTACGCCTGCCCGTCCCCGGCGGTGAGGCGAAGGTCGTCCAGCCACCACGCCGACGGCCAAAAGCAGTAGGTCTTGGACGCGCCCAGTGACAGAATCGCGTCCACCCGCCGGGCCACGTCGGCCGTCGCCGACGCCATTGGCTCTGAGGCCGCGCCCAGCGCGCGGAGGTCCGCCTTGGCCATGTTGAGGAACACCCTCTGGGCGGTGACGGCGCCGCCATTGGCAAACTCGGCGCGGATGGTGGAGCGGTCCCACCGCCGCACCGCCACCGCACGGTGGCGCTTGTGCACGCGCACCCCGGCGGTGCGGACGGCGTCGAGCATGGCGTGGAGGACGGCGGCCAGGCCCGCCCGCTTGCGGGACGCCCCTTTGCCGGTCACGGGGACGATCATGGCGGCGGCGGGGGCCTTGGCCCCCAGTTGGAGTCGCTCAAACGCCGCCTTGCGCGCCGAGGCGACAACCTGCGCCATCACATTGGTGTTGAAGACGGCCGCGCCGCCAGACCGAAAAGCTGCCTGGATCGCCACCGCCTCAGGGGACATGCCCGCGTCCCGCGCCAGCTGCACGACCGAAACGTCTGAGTACGGGACCCCCTTGTAGGTGCCCTTGCGCGCGTCGGCCACCACCTCGTCCGCGAGCGCCATGGCCGCCTCAAAGGTGATGCTCTCATCCTTCAGCCGGTCCCAGCGGGAGGCGAGCTCAGGGATCATGCTCTTGTTGCCCGAGAAAACGTCCATGAGGGTAGGCCGCTCCCGCCGCGACTGGCCAGGTCCCCACTTCTCCGCGTCCGAAAGAAGGAAGGGCATGCGGGGCGTCCAGGCGCTCAAATCGGGCTCCTTGCCCGCGTCAAGGTCCCCCATAAAGGTAACCGTGCGGGTGGTCCAGAACTTGCGGACGTCCTCTGGGCACTCCTTCACGTTCATCGGCAGCGTCATCGTCGGGTCCGTGTAGCAGGCAGTCTCTAAGCTGAGCGCGTCTTCCGTGAGAGCCCGCATCATCGGGTGCTCCTGGCGGTGGAAGCGGTAGGCACCAACGTCCGTCACGAAGCCTTCGTACCCCGGAACGTCGTCCACCGAGTAGATGCGGCCGCCAAAACGGTCGCTCCCTTCAAAGAGGCACACGTCCGACGGCCGTACAGCGTTGGTATCCACCGCCAGCCGCCAGGCGGTGTAGACGCCGCCAATGCCGCCGCCAATGATCGCAATCTCGCACTCCCCGTCAAAGACCGCATCGGAGCGGGTGGCGGCGGTCAGGGTGGCCACAGCCGTGGCGATGGTCGCGACCGCCGCCGCCGCCGCGATGGCCGCGGCGGCGGGTGACTGGAGCAACCGCATGGTGTGATGCCAACGGGCGGACCGCCGCGGGGGTAGGCGCTGGTGGAGGAAGGGTCAGGTGTGGCGCAAGCGTTGGTTGAAACGCAGGTGAACTACCACAGACGGTCGGCCGCCCCAGCGAGCCGCCCTCTAGACGGCGGGGGCAGACGCCACGGATAACCGCTGTGCGTTTCCCTCTGTTCCGCCTCTGCCCAGCCCGCTCAGCCACCCACCCGCCGAAGGGTTAAGGGTGTATGTAACGTGTGAGTCCCCCCCCCGGTGCAGGGCGACGCGCAATGAGCCAGGCGGTGGCGGGCGCAGCCCGATCTCGCCGGGGCGCGTGCGTATGGACATCCTCCACGCGCGTACAAATCCATCCAGCGCACGCAGTTGTGTTGGGTGACTGTCGGCAGCCGGGGGGTCCCGCGCCAACGCCACCCCCTCGACCGCCAGCGGACCAAGTCGGAGAGACACCACCCTGGCCAGCACTTTTTCTTCCATGGTGGGGGCCTCGCGGGGACCGGGCTGGAGGAGCCCCGCCACGAAGGGGCGGACCCTCCCGCGGGCGTTCACGCACCCAATCTCTCACCACTTGCACGCCTGACACCCGCGCTACGTTGCGCGCGATGCACAGAAATGAGTTTCGTCTCTTCTGCGTGACCGCGAGGCGCACAGTAGATTGCCGCACGCACGGATGTGGATGTTTGTGGGCACGTGTCGGCCACCTCACTGGTGGGGATGGTTGAGCTTTTCGGGGGAGCTCCCCTCCATTTTTTTTTTGGGATACAGTACGTGCCGTTCATACGGGTCAAGATACGGATGATGGGGCCCCGCGCGGGAGCTCTATCGCATCATTGGCGGTCCTGCGAGATGGGGGCTTTGTCAGAGCGGCACCTGCGGACATCCACTCGCCGACGCCGGCGAAACGGGAGGACCTGCAGCTGTCCGCGCTCTTCGCCTGTACAGTCAATATCCGTCTGACACCAGTTTTCACACGTGGCACTAGTTTTTCACAACTTCCGCCTACATAGAAAACCCACAGTCAGGCCCTGTCATAAGTAGATGATGGGTGAGTACTTTCTACAGTATGAGTGCCAGTATACCCGTACTGGCGGCTTTTTGCAGACGCTGATACTGCACTCTGTCCCGTGAGAAGGCACGCACTCATACTCGTGCCGGTCGCTCAGTAGGTATTTCACGAGTATTAGTTGCGCACAAGGCAGTGCCTCATACGACCCACAAGAGCGGTCTGTCGGGTGCAGCCAGTACGGTGAAAGCGCAGTTTCTGTGCGCTTATGTTAATAAACAGGTCCGTTTATGCCTTCGAAATGGACCCACACGGTTACCGCCCGTCCCGCCGGTCTCCTGTGCGTCGCTGGCGACGGATGCGTGCGCGCACTGTTGGCGATGGAAGCAGACACCACCGACCAAAACAGAGCAGTTGCCCGCCTCCAGGTTCAGAGGAAGGGACAGAGGTGCCGCGCTCGGTGACCGACCCCGCGTGGCAATGTAGCGGCAAGACATTGGTTCCTTGTTGCCAGACTCGGGGTTCCTTGGGTGC
The DNA here is from genome assembly GCA_009829735.1 of Pyropia yezoensis. NCBI lineage: Eukaryota > Rhodophyta > Bangiophyceae > Bangiales > Bangiaceae > Pyropia > Pyropia yezoensis. The sequence goes on from CM020620.1 coordinate 18,760,281, forward strand.
CTCCCACCGCTCAGTTGGCCCACACGCGCCTGCCTACCGTCCCGTCGAGGCCTCCCTGTACTTTTCCTGTCAAACCGGTGCCTGTCGCCTTATCCACGGCAAAGGGAGGCACGGGCCCTTCCCCCCCCCCCCGCTCTCTCTTTCGTCCCGCTCACGCACTCCCCTTCCCTGCCCCCCCCATTGCCCACGCTCCGCTGAACGGGCGGCATGTCGACCACGAGCACTGAGGACGATGGTATCGCCCCAGTTGGACGGGAGCTCGTAGCACTCGCCCCCACGGCTGCGGACCGCGGAGGGGGTTCCGACGAGGAGGAAGAAGGAGCGGAACCGCCCCGAGTGCGGAAGCGGCCGCTGAGCTCTGGTGCGTCGCCTGCCCCAAGTGAATTATGGAAGGCGTCGGTACTGCGCGATGAAGTCGGCATCCAGCGTGCTGTGGTGGTCAAGAGCCCACCGATATCCGTTGACCAGGGCAACCACAGCTGGACGCTGGCTGCGGACTACCGCTCAAAAAGCGTGCGTTCAAAGGTTTGGGGCCTCGTGGACGTGTACACCAGGGCTGGCACCGACGACGTTTACGTCCTCTGCCGGGTTTGCGGGCTTGAGAATGTCACAACTTTTCTCTTCCTTAAGGACGGGGTCTCGAGCAACGCGTCAAAGCACTTTGAATCGGCGGGCAAGGGCAGGGGCTCGGAAACCCGGCGGGGCGACCATCTGCTGGCAGCTCTCTACCTATCTAAAAATATCAAGGGCGGTCCGAGAACTCGAGAGGTGGCCAACGACGGGTCGCTCACCCAGTTCCTGCGCCCGGCTGCCCGACGGGATCACCACGTCCGGTTCGTCATGATGCTGGTAACGAGCGCGTCACCTCACGCGTTTGCCCGCCAAGAGCGCCTGCGGACCTTCCTCGCGGGGCTGCGCGTAACGTACACGCCACCAGCGCAAGCGACGGTGCGGCACCACCTCACGGAGCTGGCGTCGGTTGTTCACGGCGCCTTGACGGGTATGCTTGCCAAGGTGAAGGAAGGCTCCTCCGGTGTGCCCTGGGGCCACATCTCCCTCGACCTGTGGACGGCGCGGCACTCCAAGGAGAGCTATGGGTCGCTCGTCATTCGCTTCACTGAGACGAGCACGTTTGCGGGCGGTGAACGTTCTCTTGGGGTATGGAAGTGCGGCGGGAAGCACGACTTTGCAAGCATTCGAGCTTGGACCAAGAACCGGCTGGCGTACTTTGGGCTTACGATGGAAGACATTGCGAGCTCGACTACCGATTCCGGCGCCAACGTTCGCAAGGCCATGATCGGGTTCACTGACGCGTGGGTCCCGTGTGCCGCCCATTCCTTGCACAACGCTGTCAGGAAGGCTCTCGGGGGCCCGGGCGAGTCGGCCACCCAGCGCTCGGCACGCATGGCCAAGGGTGGCGATGCCGCCCGTCGCCAGCTCAAGCCCTGCCCCAATGATGGGGCGCGAGAGGCACTTGCTCGCTTGCGCACCACGGTCCGGTTTTTCGAGCACTCCCCGGGCGAGGCGAAGCGCATGCGCGGAGTCGACGCGGCGGGGGATCCCAGCTCCCGCGGGCTGGTGCAGGACGTGGCAACGCGCTGGGGCTCGACGTACGAGTCGCACTGTCGCCTGTTCACCATGTGGGAGCCGTTGACGGCGTACTTTCGATCTGCGTCGTTGACGGCGGAGCAGCGGCAGCGGCGTATCACGCGCAGTGACTGGGACAAGCTAAGGCACTTCATCGGCGTATTGACGCCGTGCTACGAGGTCACCAAGGCCGCTGAGAGCGGAACGGCCACCCTCGCGGACCTGCTCCCCCTGCTCGTCGCTTTGCGCAAGACCATGCACTGCGACACGATGGTCGTCCCCAAGTACCCCGAGCCGCCGCTGGCGGTCGGCGCGGCCGCCATTGAGCAGTACTTGGCCGACAACCGGGACGTGGACGTGATGGAGTTGGACGACCGCCTGTTCCCGAGCGAAGATGTGTACGTGGACACCACGCCGGGGTTTGAATGTCTGTGCCCGGAAGCTCGGACGGCCGTTCATCTTCTCCGGTCGGAGTTGGATCGGCTTTTTTTTAGCCGAAAGGACGCCACCAAGAACTGGTTGCAGAATGATGCCGTGCTAAGGGCAATGACGCTGACGCCCGGGGGATCCAGAATGCTGCGGGAGGTGGCCACGTGGCTGGGCGACCCGGACCCATCGCCGGTGGCCGAGGCTGCCGTTTTGACCACCGCCACCAGGTGGAAAGCCCCAACCTCGACAGGTGACAACCGTCGCGCGCCCAGTGCACCGCCCACCCCTGTCACTGCGTCGCGGCACTCCGAGCAGCGAGCCGCGGCACGGTCTTCCTTGGTGCTTTGGGGTGCTGCTGTCCCTGGGCGTCAGCAAGGTGGCCGCCCTATGCACGCTGGGGATGCTGGGGACGTCCACGCGGAGCTGACGCGCTATCGCACTCTTTCCAAGAACATGTCAGCTGATGAGACCTCCACATTTTGGCGCCGGCACCGTGAACAGCTCCCCACCTTGTATTTGGTGGCCGCCTCTGCGTTTGGTGCCGTTGGATCTTCTGCCTCGTGCGAGCGCGACTTTTCGTTTGCGGGTCGGCTGGTGCGGCCTGACCGTGCGTCGCTTTCCATTTCAAGCGTGGAGATGCATTCGCTCGTGTCAGCCAACGCTGACCTGGTGTCCGAGGACACGGCTTCCGTGCCCATCCTTTCGCACGCGGCGGCGGATGAGTACAGGTGCGCAATGAACACGTTTGAGCCAACGGTAGATGATGTGGGGGACGAGGGAGGGTACTGGGAGTCGTCTGCTGATTTTGAGGAGGGCGAGGACGAGTCCTCGGTGGAAGGGTAGAGCAGATAGGAACCCCTCTTTTTTGTACCCGCTCTTCTATACATGCCCCTGATGCACCTCGGTGCACCTTAGTACTACGGTGAGTGCTGGTCGAAACGGGTGCGGGACACGACAATAAGTGTGTTAGACGAGCGGCCCGAGAAGAGGAGCGGCAGGTGGGATTAGGTAGGTCGGCAGACGTGCGTCAAAGGCAGTGCACCGCGCACCCCCGCAGCAGCAAGAGCGCGCCTGAGTGGTTGTCAGTGACTGGGGGTATCATGCCGGCCAGAGCTCATGCCCCCCTTCTTTTCTGCCCATCGGCCGAGCCCGTTAGCATACACACAGCCGCCGCGCCCGGCGGTCAGTGAAGAGAACATCCACACAAACGTATGGGCTACGCTCTCTGCTTGTGCGTGCCTGCCGGCCGTCTACTTTGCACCCCTAGAAAACGGAAACTGAGACGGTCGGAAAAGCGAGTCACTTCCCCATCTACTATAAGCTTGTAGTGGTCTGGGCAGCGCAGGCATGGCATGGTTCAAAACTTCCCCCTCTCGCAGTCATATAAACACAGCATGGGAGCGCCCACCCCGACTGGCGCGTCCGCGGGCTCAAACTCACACTCGCCCACACGCACCGTCTCGCCTTCGACACCCGTGCGAGCCGAGACCCCGACCAGGGCCGCGCCGCACGACGCCACGTCCGTGGCGTAAACAGGTAGAAAGAAAGACCCCGTTGCTCATTGGGTGGCCGGCGGGCGAGCATATACACTCCCCGCAAACAGAGATACCCCCACGCAGGAGCAGGCGTACGCCACCAGAAAGCGGAACATCAAACTCCCGCACGACGACCGCGCGAGGCCGTCGCGACGGCGAGTGGGGAGGTAGACGCGGCCCAGGTGGCCCCGGGGAGCGCACAGCGGAAGGTCAACACTCCCTCATCATGCCCCCCCCCCCAACCGTCCAGGGCAGGCAGGCGGCCGGCCACCCAAAAAAAGCACACCAACCCCAACGGCAGCGACATGCCGCCGTCCAGGAAAGAGGGGGGGGGGTGGCCGCGCCTGTAGCGGGGCCGCGCCAATGGCAGCGACATACCGCCGTCGACGGGGGAGGGGGGGCGCCACCTGCGGGGCGGCGCCGCCAACGGCGGCAACATCATGTTGCCGCCGATGGGGGGGGGGCCGCCGCCGCCGCAGGGAGCGCCGCGCCAACGCGAGCAGGGATGCCGCCGATGGGGGGGGGGTCGCCGCCACCGCCGCGCAGGCGGCCCCACCAGGAAGACAGGAAGACAGGAAGAACCACCAACGCCGCCAGCAGCAGCAACGCCGCCGCCGTCAGAGGAGGGGGGGGGGGCGCCGCCGCCAGCGGGGATGCGGCCGCCCCCAAAAAAGAACCACCAACGCCGCCAACAGCACCAACGTCGGCGCCGTCCGGGGGGGGTGGCGCCGCCTGCGGCAAGACGGCGGCGCCAACGGCTGAGGCGAGATGTTGCCAATAGGGGGGGGGACGCCACACGCTTTACCAGGGGCCCCCCCCGCCCAGCTGAGCAGCGAAAGGCGAACACGCCGCGCCCCGACGACGACGCGGTGCTGGTCTGTTTGGCAGTCGAGGGTGGGGCAGGCGCCCGGCAGCGCCGCGGCGGGCTGGGCACCATGGGGAAGTGCGGGCGGTGAGGAGGGGGGGCAGGGCACCACGATAGGGGAGGGGAGGGGAGTGACTGGTGGCATGGGGCCGCCGGTGAGAGCGCCTAACGACGATGGGGCGGCGGTCGGTAGCAGCGCTAGTGCATGCCGCGCCGACCCCCCCAAGAGACGGGCAACTGGTTGCATCGGTGGCCCAACGTTGGGACGCGGGGCTTGCAGCGGCACCCCCCCCGCACTGGCGGTGGCTGCTAGCCACCTGCCGACCCCGCACGGTCAGCTGAGCGCGAGCTGGTTCTCACGAGCTTGCAAGTAAGTAACGTTGGATGGATGTCAAATCAGTTGCATTTACACCAGCGGAGGGTTCTTGCTTCCTCCTTTTTTTTTTTTTTTTTTTTTCCTAGTTTCTCGCCGCCTGCACCGCACTCGCCGTCACCACACCTCCTGCTGTCGCCCCCGTCTCCAACCCCCCGTTGCTGCCCACCTTCCCACCGGCCACCCTCCCCCCCTGTCGTGCCACCGCTGCTCTGTCCCAGTGACTGCACGACAGGCCGCCCCCCCATCGCAATGACCGGGTGCATCCGTCCACCCGCCCTCTCGTCGTGGCAGCCAGAGCCGCCGGGTAGCGGAGCCGCCACATGAGCAGCACCGCCGGCACAGGGAGGTGCCACCGCCAGTGAGGAGTTGAGCAGCAAAGGAAAAAGGGCGCCACGGCAGGGGGCGACGCCAGGAAAGCCGTCCTTTGGGGAAGGCGCCGCCAGAGAGCAGGGCGCAGTCCGCCAGGAGGGGGGGGGATCCGCAGGAAAGGGCGCCAAGAGCAACACAGACCACCAGCGGCAGGCGAGGGTGCCGCCACGACAGACGCCACCGGACCGAGGCGGCCGCCGCCGCGCGGCGAGTCGCCATAAAAAGGGGGGGCGGCGAGGAGGGGAGCAGCACGACAGGGCGGGCGGACGGCGCCAACGCGCGGAAGGCCGCGGCGAGAGCCACGCCGCCGCCGCCAGCGAGAGCGCGGCCGCCATGGCGACACGGCCGCCGCCAGTGGGCGGTGGCCGCGGGAAGGGGGAGGTGGGGGTCAAAAGAGGGCGGTCGCTCCTACCATGGGGAGGTCGCTATCGGCGAAAGGGTGGCCCTGCAGGTGAGGGCGTAGGGAAAAAAAGCGACCCCCGCACGGGAAGCCAGCGTCGTCCTGTGGGGAGCGCCGCCGACCGAGGGGGCATACAGTGCGGCGGCACAGACAAAGTGGGGTGGCTTTGGTGCGGGAAGGGCCACGGATGGCCGGTGCGTGCGACGGATGGCTGGCGCGGGCGCCCTCGTGGCTGCGGGACGGACAGTCGCAGGCACTGAGGGGGACGCCAGTGGGGGGGGCGCAACTGGGTGGGGACTCTCACAATGAGGCGGCAGCCTGGACGAGGCGGTGCCACCTGCTTCCAGCCCTTCTACACCCCCTCGCGGCACGCCGACCCCTCAAATTGACCAGCTCCAGGGGCCCGTCAGACGGACCCGCGTCAGCGGCCCCACTGCAGTCGCCGCCTACCGGTGGGCACCCTCCAGCGAGGCCCCCTGGGCCTGGCCAAAATACGGTGTGAGGCCACTGAGCAGGGCGCGGCGGCCGGTGCCGGTTTGCGCTCGCGCAAGGGGGTAGGTACTGTCTGGTCGGGTGTGGCCCTGAAGGGGGGGGCACGCAGCGCGGGGGCGGGGGGGCAATGACGGCGGGGGGGGGGGGGCGCGCAGGGCGGGGGGGGGGGGGAAATCAAGGCGGGGGGGGGGGGGCGCGCAGGGCGGGGGGGGGGGGGCAATCAGGGCGGGGGGGGGGGGCGCGCAGGGCGGGGGGGCGGGGAGTGAAGACTCGCGGGGATCGGGTCGCGGGGGGGGGCCTGCTCGCGGGGGCCCGTGGAGGGTGGCGCGCGGGGGGCGGCCCGCGCGCGGCGTGTCGGGTGGGAGCGCGGCCCGCGTGTGGGGCGGGCGAGCACCGAAGTGGAGGGCCAATCCTTCTTCAGCATACAGTCGCGTGTCCACGTGCGCTGTGACGGCCGGCGCGCGCGGCTGACAGCAGGCCGCGCGTAATGGCCAGTCGTCAGGCGCGAGCTATAAGCAGCGATTCTATATACTCAATTTGAGAGTATATACGCGATAATCGTACCCACCCTGGTCGACGAGTACTCAATACTACGAATCAAAAATCTATTTCACCGTACCCATAGTCGGAAATTTCAGTGCCCGTCATACTTTACGCCAGGCCGAAAACAGTACTTATGACAGGGCCTGCCCACAGTGTCTACATATGAGAATCCCGTCCGGACGGCCGCAGAAGTCGGCGGCAGCCGCAGGGCAACTCGTACTAAAATATGATCCAGTGCAAGGGGGTGCATGTGCGTCGCACCGTTGGGTGCGCCAGCTCACATGCTCTTCAACGATATAAAGAAAAAAAAATTGGAGCACAGGTGCGCGACTGAAGCCTCACAGGCGTAAAAGAGAGCTCTCTCGCAGAGGTCAAATTGGTTCTGATTGCCGCCCCAGAACGCTCATCTGGCTGACTGTTGGCCCGAACCCGACTGCTTTGCAAACCATCCGCCCGTCCCGCTCGCCCCTCCTGTGCCCAGCTGCCCTCTTTCTCCTCCTATCCCGGGTTTGAGCTCCTTGGCAGAGTCACCAGAAGAGCAGAACACGTTTATGGGCCTGTCCCGGCCTACCAGGACCTCTCTATTTGCTGCAGTGGGCTGACGGTGGCGCAAGCGCCTATTCCCGCTTGCCCTCACCCTCCCCACCTTCCCCCCTTAACCCCCCCGGCTGTTCTCGATAGGGTGTTGGCGGGAGCCAGCGGGCGCGCCCCACACCGCTGCACAACAACAGTCTGCCCCACGATTTCCCCAGCACGGCCACCCTCCCTCACGGACGCGTCTCTGTCAGCAAGGGGCGAGGGAGGTGCTATCATCAGGCTCATTGAAGTGGGAAAAGAGCATCTGTTCCCATGTTCTTTCAGACGCAAAGCGCTACCCGTGGAGCAGGCGAGCATCTCTACCAGCCGCAAGTCCCAGCGAGCTCCGTCGCTGTTTGGGGCGGGGGGGGCGACGCATAACCACCCCGGAGCAGGGGGGGATGCTTTTTGGAGCTCAGGGGCTGTGATGCCGGACGTCACGATCGCGAAGGAGTCGTGCTGCTTCAGCTCTCTTCGCTCTCATTGGTCGACGGACGCGAAAAGATGCTCCACGACTAAATAATACAATCAAGTTTTTTCTGCTGTATCTCTGTAAGAAGTGCCCCAGATGGCTGCCCTGATTTGTAAACGAGAGGTGTGAAAAACCGGTGTACCCCCCCAGACGAGGGTACATTTTTTCCTCAGCAACCAGGCATCGTCCGCAGAAACGGACAAGACGGCCGGACTTCTGACGTGCTGCCGAGTCCGCTAATATGTTCTTCGAGAAAAAAGCAGCCTGGCAACCTTCCCTCATATGCGAGTTGTGACAATCTGGTGTCACAAGGATATCCGCTTAGAGTGCGTCCAGTAAAAAGTATACGTGCTCGTGTCGTGATCATGTCAATTATCGGCCACTGAACCAATCAAACCCACACTACACGACCCGCGCACGTCCACTTTTTACAGGACGCACAATGTATTGCCATACGGCACCCTTGCTTTATGGGCGTTCTACACTGCTGTACCCGTCGTTTCAGGGGATATTTTTCTCATTTTGGGGCTACTTCCTCTGTTCCATGAAATCGGACCAATGAGATGCCTTCGTGCGACGCGATCCGCTCGTTGCGACCGTCGCGCGATCGCGATCCTCCCACTTATATGGCAGGGTGCACTGGAGCGTATATCCGGATATGGACCTGTATACAGTATTCCCGCGGGCCCGCACGCGACCGAAGCGGGCGTAAGCACCGTGCAACCGCAGTCACAATTTGCAACCCCGATCGTCCACGTCGCTAAGAAGCATTGCATTGATTCAATACATACAGTCGCATCGTTTGACCGGGTCGGTCGACCTGTTGGGGCTCTTGCCGCCCGGCCTTGTTCAAACGCCCGGTCCCGTTTGAACGCTCATCTTTCAAACGCGCGGGGGGGGCGGCTCTGGGGGTGGGTGGTCCCTTCGCCACGCGTCTGCTGCGCGACCCGGGCGGGAGCTGGGGGCGAGCGTGGGCGCGGGCGAGGCGGGCGGGCGGGGGGAGGCGCCGCGACCGCGGTCGACGCCGCTGATGCCCAGCGTGGCGCCACCTTCATCTTCCCTCCTTCCCCCCCCCCCCGCCCGCCGCAATCCCTATTGCGGCGTCCCCCTTCCGCCCACCGGTCTGCCCCTCTATCCTCCCCTTCATTCCCCCCCTCCCCCTCTCTGGGGACCCTTCCAACCCTTACGCCACCGGCGACGCGGCGTGTCGGCCTCCCCCCTTTGGGCAACGCCAAACTTTGACTCCTTCACGTCTACGTCCTCCCACCCGTCTCCCCCCACCGACCTGGCCTCCTCCCTCCCCCCCCCCCCCCCCCCCCCCCCCTGTTTTTCTTTTCCGCTATTGCCTCCGCCTCCCTCCCGCTGCCCCCGTTGCCTCCTTCCCGCGCCTCTGTCTACCCGCGGCCGTCCCCCCACCCCCTCTATGACCCCACCCCGCCCGCGGCATGGCACCGCGGCAAGCGGCATCGGGCGGCGGCGCGCCCGTCACACCCCGTCGCTACCGCCGGGGGGGGGAGGGCACGGGCGGTGCCGCCAGTGGCGCCCCCGTGGCGACGGCGGCCGCCGGCGCCATTGAGCGGCGACCGCGGCGGCCGCCGGCGGGGGTGGCGACGACCGCCGGCCCTTCCCCTCCCCTCCCCCCCCCGCCTCCTATCGGCAGGGTATCGCGGCGGCCGTGGTCGCCGCCGCCGCCGCACCCCCCCCCCCCCACCCCCCCCTCCGCACCGCGTCCACGACTCGCCGCCGCCGCCGCCGCCGCCGCCACCGTGCCCGCCGCCACTGTAGACACCCCCGCGGCGCCCGCCGCCGCCGCCGCCGCCGCCGCCGACGATGACGACGACGACGACCGGTACGACTTTGACGCCCCCCGCTACTACCCTCTCCACCTGTGTGAGCCACCTGGGCGGCGGTCTGGGGGGGGTGGATCCCCGCTGGGCATTGGGCCCGCCGCCGCCGCCGCCGCCGCCGCCGCCGGCCGTGTCAGCGGCAGCAGCAGTGGTGGTGGTGCCGGCGGCGGCGGCAGCGGCAGCGGCAGCGGCAGCGGCAGCGGCAGCGGCAGCGGCAGTGGCGGCGGCAGCGGCGGTGGTGGCATGCCCGCTGCCGCGCGTGGCGCGCCCCCCCCTGGGGGCTCGTGGCCGCTGCTGTCGCCCGCACCGGGCGGTGGCGTCGCGCCCCGCGGTGTCCCTGGGGGGGGTGGAGGGGGTGGTGGTGCGCGTGCCGTCGGAGCGGCGGCCGGGTGGGCGGGGGGGTCCCTGGGGGGGGGGGGCGCCGCCGCCGACGCCGTCCCCGACTTTTTCGCTGTCGCCCACGCGGGCCACGAGCGGCGGTCCCCGCGGCGGCTGCCGTCGGGCGCGGCGACTACCACCGCGGCGACTACCACCGCGGCGGTGGCGGCGGCGGCGGCTGGCATGGAGCGGCGACCGGCGCCGCTGCGGCGGTCGGCGGCGGCACCCGGCAATGGCGCGCGGGCCGGTGGCGGCGGCGGCGGCGGCGGCAGTGGTGGTGGCGGCGGTGGTGGTGGCGGCGGCGGTGGTGGTGGTGGTGGTGGTGGTGGCGGCGGCAGTGGTGGTGGTGGGGCCAGCGGCGGGCGTGCCCTGCCCCCCCTCCCCCCCGTCAATCGTCTGTCGAGTGACGCCCCCTACGCGCTGGTGCGGTCGCCCATGATGGGCGGCGTGCCGACGCCATCGCCCGCCGGCGGCGGCCGCCGCGGGCGGCGGCGACGACGGCGCCTCATCGGCAATGACGGCGACGACGACGACGACGACGACGACGACGACGACGACGGCGACGACGAGGCGGCCACCTCCGCCGGCGGCAGGGACGGTGACGCTGTTGCCGCGGGCGACGGCGGGGGCGGTGCGGCTGGGGGTGGGGAGGGCGGCAACGCCGGCGACGACGACGGCGGTGGCGACAGCGACGGGAGGCGGCGGCGGCGGCGGTGCCGGCTGCGCTCTGGCGGCGGCACGCCGGGGGGGGGACCCCTGCCGCCGCTGCCCCGGTGGTCCCTGCTGCTCGCGACGGGGGGGGTGGCGGCGGCGCGGCAGGCGGCAGCGGCGGTAGCGGCGGCGGCGGCAGAGGCCGCCGGCGGCGGCAGCGTCCCCCGCAGCGACGGCAGTGGGTGCCACCCCCTGGCCGTACGCGACACGCCGCCGCCGCCGTCCCCCCCCTCCCCGTCGCCGCCGCATCATTGGCGGCCAGCCACACCCCCGGCCGCCGCCGCCGCCGCCGCCGCGGCAGTGGCCACGGCAACCGGTCGCCGGGGGGGGTGGCCGCCTGCAGTGGCGGCCGGCGAGGCGCCGGCGCCACCCCGGCGGCCGCCGTGGGGGGAGCTTCCCGCGTGGCGGCCACCATGGAGGGAAGCCCCCTCCGGTGGCGGGGCGGCAGCGTCAGCGGCGGCGGCGGCGGCGGGGGCGGTCGCCGACGCTGCCGCTGTGGGGGGGGGGGGGGGCGGCCGCACCCGCCACCCGCGACCGACCTCCCCGCCCGCGTACCGCCGGGCGCGGGCGGCGACGTCAGCAGCAGCAGCAGCAGCCCCAGCAGCAGCAGCCCCAGCAGCGGCGTGGGGGGGGGGGGTGGCCGCGGCGGGGTGGCCGCCCCGTCTGTGTGGCGCACGCCCGGCAGCGGCGGCGCCGCGGCGGCGGCGGGCCGGGTGGTGGCTCTGCCGGCGGCGGCGGCGCTCCCGCCTCCCCCGCCCGCGTGGGGCACCGCCCGTCGCACGACGGGGGGCTCCCTGTGGGGCAGCCGCGCGTACAGCAGCGACGAGGAGGACAGCGACGGCGGGGGCGACCACCACTCCACCCCCGCCCCAGCTACCACCGCCACCGCCACCGCCGCCGCCGACACCGACGCCGCCGACACCGACGCCGCCGACGCCGCCACCGCCGCCGCCGCCGCCGTCCCCGCCACAGGCACGGCGGTGGCCCGCACGGTGTCGTTTGCGTCGCCACGGGGGCAGGCGGCGGCACCACGGCGGCGGCCACGCCTCCCCGACGCTGCTGCCGCCGATGCGCCGCCGCCGTCGCCGCTGCCGTCGCGCCGTGCGTCGCCTGTGGCGGCCAGGGGGGCGGCGGCGGCGGCGCGGGCGGGCGCCCCCCGGGGCCTCGACCGGTGGCTGCCCCGCCGCCCGGGCGGGGCACCCGCCACCGCCGGCGGCGGCGGTGCCGCCCCCCCCCCGCCCCCGCCCCTCCCTTCCCCGGAGTGGGCGGCGGTCGCGGCGGTACCGCCCACCGGCACCGCCCCCGCCGTCCCCGTCGGTGGCGCCGCCGCCGCCGCTGCCGCCGCTGCCCGCAGCGGCCGCGGCGGGGTTGGCGGCGGCGGCGGCGGCGTCGGCGGCGGGTCGGGCATCCCCACCCGCAGCCGCTCCTTTGGCGGCGGCCGCCGCCTGCCGCCGGGGGGTGGCGGCATTGGTGGTGGTGGTGGTGGCGGCGGCGGAGGAGGCGACGGCCGCCGCCGCGCCACCGACGCGCGTGGGGGGGCTTCCCGGGCGGCGGCGGCGGCGGCGGCGGCGGTGGCCCACCCGCGGGGGGCGGGGCGGCCGGGCGCGGCGGTGGCACCCCCACGGGCGGCCACTGCATCCGCCGCGGCGGCCGTCCCGGCCGCCGCGCCGGCCGCGCCGGCGGGGCCCCCCCCCCGCGGCCGCCGGCTGCCGCCCGCCGCGTCGGTGGCCGACCGCGACGCGGCCGCCGCGGCGGCGCGCGCGCGCGGCCGCGCCGCCGCCGCCGCCGCCGCCGCCGCTTCAGCGGCCTCGGCAGCCGCCGCGCCGCCACCGTCCATGGCGCCGCCCAGACGGCCGGCGGTGGCGGCGGCGGCGGCGGAGGCGGCGTGGCGGACACGGCCCGCCGTGACGGCCGCCACTGTCGCCGCCACCGCCACCGCCGCGGCGGCGGGTGGCCGCAAGCGGCGACGCGACGCGACCGCCGCCGCCCCCGGGCACCCCCCCCCCCCCCCCCCCCCCGCGGCGCCACCCCCACCGCCGCCGCTGCGGGCGGTGGCGGCGGGGGCGACGACAAGGAGAACCGGGGCCCGGCAGGGCGACGGCCAGGGGCGGGGGGTGTGCTCGGCAGGAGAGCCCCGCCCCGCGGCGGGGAGCCCCGCGACGGTGGTGGCGGCCACGTTCGTGGCGGCGGCGGCGGTGGTGGTGGTGGCGGCGGCGGCGGCGGCCGGCCGCTGCGGGCGCTCTCCACCGCCGCCGCCGCCGGGCAGCGGCAGCCGTGGCGGCCGCCGGGTGCGGCGGCGGCGGCGGCGGGGGCGGCGCCGCCGCCCTCACGGCCGCGGGCGTCGCTGCCCAAAGGGGGCCTCCACCCGGCAGCGTCGCTGCCACTATCCGTGCAGGCAGGGACGCACGCCCACCCCCCCTCCTCCCCCCCGCCCCCCCCACTTCACGCGCTCCACCTCTACCCCCACCCACCACCCACCGCCGCCGCCGCTGCCACCGCCCCCTCCGCTACAGGCGCTGGCCCACACATTGCCCCCACCGCCACCACTACCACCGCCACCACCACCACCGCCACCACCACCACCACCACCACCACCACCGCCGGCGCTGGCGCCGCCAGCGACGACCGTGCCGCCGCGGCGGCAGCGGCGGTGGCGGCCGCCGCTGCGGCACGGCGGTCGGCGGCGGCGGTGGAGGCGATGCTCGCGGCGCACAACCGGGCGGTGGAGGCGGAGCGCCGCGCCGCCCGCGCGGCACGCATCACCGCCGCCCGGGGGGGGGGGCGCCGGCCGAGTGGCCGCGGCTGACGGGGTTGGGGGGGAGGGGCGGCACGCCCCGTGGTGGGGGGGCGGTCCGACGTTTTGGGCTGCGGGGGGTGGGGGAGTGGGGAGTACCTACGTCGTCTCTGTCGTTTGGGGGAGGGGGGTGGGGCGGTGGGGCGTATACGTGGTTTCTGTCGTTCGGGGGAGGGGGCGACTCGCCGGTGGTTTTTTTTTTTCTCTTTTTTTTTTTTTTTTTTCTCTTTCTGTACAGTCGGCGACGGCGGGGGCGGTGCCGAGAGGGTCCGTGCAAGGGTGGCGGTGCGTCTGCTGCTTGGCATGCTGGCGTGCAAACGCCTACCCTCATGACGGGAAGACGGTGAGACGGGGGAGCGGCCGTCACGTCACGGACGCCGGTGGACCGCCGCGCAGAGCTGCACCGTGCGCGGCCACGCGCGGGGTGTGGCCATCCGCGGCGCTCCCCGCCCGTAACCGCCCCGCCGCCGTCACCGCTGCTCCTGTCGCGGCCAGAGCGGCGCGAGCGCCCCCGCACGTGGCCCTCTCGCGGCCGCCATCACCCGTACGCCCCACCGTGGGGCGCCCCGTCGCCGGCTCTGCCTACGTGCGGTCTGTCCTCAAGGTGGTTGCCGAGATAGGCAGGGCGAGGGTTCCGGTGTGGGAGCGGAACCGCCCGCCGATCGTTGCTACAGCCGCAGGAGGCACGGACTCACGCGCGCCGCGGAGCGCCATGGACAGGTCAGAGTCTGTATTTTTGGTCTGGCTCCTCCGCGTGTCTGCCTGACGCGCAAATAAGAACGCGAAAGACCGCGAATCATTCAAAGTCAAGTCAAGGTGAGCGACAGAGCCTGTGACCAGTCAGTTCAGTGTTTGCTGAAAGAAATCAAAGTTCGTATGTACATTGTCATCTGCTTCTGTAGAGGAACAGTCCAGTCGCTCATGAGCTGGTGTGGGGCCCACTCGTTGCCCTCAGGAGCCGGTGACAACCGCTCATGCGGGCGGGGAGGGATCCGGACGGCATGTCGGCTGGTCGCCGCCCCTGGCAGCGAACCACGGGGTCATGTCCAGTGTTGATTTTGTCTTGCAAAGTGTCTTGACTAAAGCTTTAGCTCTTGCACACATGCGCAGTAGCACATCATGAACTGTGCGCATATGGACATGATGCGACTGTACATAAATACATGAGGCATCACTGTACTGTACACACATGATGTGTCCCTGAGCATCCCAGGGAGAGCAGGAATCTTTTGCCAGACTGGGCTTCACCCCGTTTGCGCCTCCCTGCGCTGCGTCTCGCTTGTCTGTGTAAGGGGTGCGGCGATGCCGTCCATGTCTGCCACCTGGCCCAACGTCTGTCTCTAGCAGACCCCCGTCGCTGATTGGGGTCGCCCGACATCCCCTCTCCCCGCACGTGCGCTTCGCGTGGACGGGGGACTGGGGAGCGCCGCCCGCCGTAGCGTCGGTCAGCTGCCCTCGCGGTCCGTCGGGGGACGCTGAGCACAGCTTCGGCTGCCGCCGCTCCTCACCAGCGAGGTACACGCTGTTGGGCCCTCTGGACAGGGCCCCTGTCTCGACCAGCGAGGGCGCGTCCGCCCATGGAGGCAGAACGCACTCTGTCTCGCCATGGAGACAGAGTGTGCTCTGGTGTGACGCCGGTAGGTATATCAGCCCTGTGCAGTACACGACTACACGCTTTCCTGCCACTCCACACCACCCAAGCCACTCTACCAGACCTCCACGCCCCGCTGAGCCGTCGACTTTCCAGCCGTTGTGCAAGCCAGGGGTGTGCCCACCACTGCGTTGCTGCTCGCAACGGCTGCCTGTCTTCAATCTCTCCCTCTTATATTGTGCCGCAGCCATGGCGACTGGAGTACGCGCTGTCGCTGCCGCCACGTCCTTGACCATCGCCATGCTCCTCGCCGCCTCGCTGGTTGACGCCATCGCCGTGGGCGAGACGTGCCCGTGCGCCCTGTCTGGTGGGGGCGGCCGGTGCCTCGACTTCCAGTTGGGCATCTCCCCGTCGGGCACCTGCTCCATCCGTGCGTGCCAGGCATCCTACAAGTGCGTGGCGCCGGGCA
This sequence comes from Pyropia yezoensis, assembly GCA_009829735.1. Lineage (NCBI taxonomy): Eukaryota > Rhodophyta > Bangiophyceae > Bangiales > Bangiaceae > Pyropia > Pyropia yezoensis. The sequence goes on from CM020620.1 coordinate 18,775,715, forward strand.
CCAACACCCACATCTGCCTTGCAAAGGAAGGCAGCGGCAAAGTGACCCGTTGCACCGTCGCCACCACCGCGGGCCAGAAGACCTGCCCTTGCACCATCGTGCAAGTCAGTGGCGCCCCCCCGAGGCTGATGCCGATGCCGACGACGCCGGGGTGCAGCGTCAATGGCGACTGCGGGGACGACAAGGTGTGCGTGTCGGGAACGTGCGAGGCGGCGGACGATTGTGAGGGAGGCAAGAAGCAGGCGTGCGATACCGCCTACACCCTCTTTACGAAGGAAACCAACAGCAAGGCCAAGTGCTGCGCCGCCACCAGCCAGTGCGTCAAGACTGGCATCCAGGGCGGCGAGTCGACGGCGTGCTCCACCGACTGTGGCAAGAATTGCGATCCTTTCTGCTCCTTTTCTGGTGCTGCTGGGCTGCCCTTGTGCAGCAACGGTCCGTAAGGGCGGGGATTCGGAGGCGGGGGACGCTGTGTGTGGCGTGCCCTCTTTTGGGTTCGCGCGCGTGCTCCCTTGCCCTACGCGGCCGGCATAGGTTTCTTGCCGTGCAAGAACCACTGGCAAGGGGATGAAGGGATACAGCATGGCTTTCTTGGGTCGGGCATCATCCATATGTTGGTTGCTCTGCTCCGCGGGAAGGAGCAAGATCGGGGGGGGTGCTCCGTCCTGCCAAATTGGAAATATGCTTATGTAAACGGTAAATATCTACATATCTATCTATCTATGTATCCCAATGCAGACCCATAGATTTTAAACCAGAACTTGAGAACAGTACATCGCTCAGCATTTTGGCTCGTTGGGTACAGGCGTCGTTGATGAACTTTGGCACTGCGGTGCCGCGCCGCTGCCGGCGGCGGCAAGCTGACGAGCCCCCTGACAAACGTTACAAAAAAGCACGCCACCCTGTATCGCTGTGCCCCCATCTAGAATCACAGGGGTCGACGTGGCTGCCGTTGGCCGGCGACGGCGGCGGCGCTGGCCGTGATGGCTTGCGTGATACCGTAGGCAATGAGGCGGTGCTGTGGAGATTGGCACAGAGGCGGCGGCGCGCCTACGCACCAGTCTCAAGAACTTCGCTCGGGCGCAGATCACTATGACGTAAATGCGGCGAGACCGGAAAGAGGCCGTCTGGGAAGCGAGTCCACCTCAGCGACGGCCGCACTGTGCGCCGCCCCGCACAGGGCGTGGTGGCCCTCCTCAGCGAATTCCCCTCATGGCCGCCCCGCCGTTGCCACGGCTGTGGCCAGGACCACAGCAGCAGAATCTCCGCGTATGGCCCCATTGAATTGCTGCCACCAGCCTTCGCGCGTCCCACCGCGTCTGGAACACCAAAAAACATCCCAGGTGGAGGGCGGTCCTCTGGGTGGCCAGCGCGATCGACAGGGCACGATGTGGGAGCGAAACTGTCCGGAGAGTGTGGAACAGGCGAGGGAGCACGCAATACATTGAAAGCTCGCGACGTAGTGGTGTCACCTATGCATCATCCAAGCTACCCGCTTGGTTGTCGCTTGCTTCATGGTCTCTCCACCATCAGGCACCTACGAACAGAAGTATGCATCAAGGTACAGTACCTCCTACAGAGCATCCTGCGTCTGCCGATGCAACAGACGCGGTGAGTTTCTGTGGTGTGCACCCAGAGAGAGCGTCCTTTCCGAAAACATGCTAGCTTTGCGTCCCTGTGAGGCTCGGAGAACACGAAAGTCCCGCTACCGACATCACAACATGGTCATGGACCCAAGCCCCTATGCCCCTCTAGGGGCGGGACTTTGCTCAGTGTTGGCCAGTTAGTCAGTTAAATTAGTTCAAGCTGTTAAAATGAGGCGGCTGGCGGCGGGAGGGGCGGCAGCGGCAGCGGCGGCGGCGGCGGCGGCAGACGGGCAGCCGCTCACCGCTGCCGCGTCGCGCGCCCCCCCACCCACCCGCCCGCGACGGTGGCAACGACCAGGACGATGGTGGTGACGGCCCCCCCCCCGCCCCCCCCCGCCCAGGGGGCGGCGCCGAAGCCGCCGCCAAAGCCGCCGGCCGTGCCGGCGGCCGCCCCGTCGCCGGCGGGGCCGCCGACGAGGCCGCCGCCGGCGCCCCAGCCCGCCACCACCGTCGCTGTCATCCCCGTGGTGTGGGGCGATGGCGGCGGCGCCGCCGCCGCCGCCGCCGCCGTCGACGCTGTCGCCGCGGCGACGGCGGCGGCGGCGGCGACCAGGCGGGCGCCGCCGCCGCCACAACCGCCCCTGCTGTGGGGGCAGCCGCGCCAGCCGGCGGCCACGACGGGCAAGGCAGAGTGGGCGGGCGGGGCAGACGCGCGGACGGCGGCGGCGGCGGCGGCTGTGGCGGCGGCTGTGGCGGCGGCGGCAGTGGCGGCGGCAGTGGCGGCGGCAGCGGCAGCGGCGGTGGCGGCGACGGCCGCGTCGCACCGCCGGCGGACGGCGCGGGAGGCGGTGGCCCAGGGGGGTGACGCTGCCGCGTGCGCCGCGCAGTGGAGGTCGGCCAGCGCCGCCGCCGCGGCGGTTGCCGCCGCCGTCGGGGGCACGGCCGGGATGGCGGCGGCCGCCGCCGGTGCGGCGGCGGCGGCGGCGGCAGGGGTGGCCGATGCGATGCCAGCGGCGGTTGTGGCAGCGGCGCCGGCGACGGCGGCGGCGGTGGTGGCGACCAGCAGCCAGCCCAGCAGCCAGCCCGTCCCGCTGGGCAGGGAAGCGCGGCCGCCATGACGACGGCGGCCGCACGGGCGGCCGTCGCCACTGCCGAGCGGGGGGGCGGGGTGGCCGGCCAGCTGACCGCCGCCGCCGCCCCAAGCGACCGGCGCGTCCATGACGCGCGGGGTGGGGGGGCGTGGGGGAGGGAGGGCGGGCGTGGCGTTGGCGACGGTGAGGAACGACGGCAAGTGAGGACGGTGAGTGTGGGGCATGCAGGGGTGGGATGCGATGGGGTGTGGGAAGGGGCTGTGTGCGTGTGGGGGGAAAGGAGAGGGGGGACGGAGGGGGAGTGGCGTTGATGGAGAGGGGTACCGGCCGTGGCGTCTGGCCTCGCGGTGCAGGGTGCCCAACGGCGGTAGCGTCTTGAAAAACAGGCGGCGGCGGTGCCGTGGGGAGACGCCGCCGGCGGAGGCGGCGGGGGATGGGGGAGAGAGCCAGCGGAGGGTGGATGACGGCACGGGGGGAGGGACGTGCAGTGTGCCAGCGGCAGCCACCCTCCCCCCCCCCGCCCCCCCCGCCCCCCCCGCTCCCCCCTACCCCAGCCGGCAGTCTGTCGGCACTGGCAGCGACCGCCCTGACACCGTCACCCCCCGCTTCCCCCTCCCCACCCCACTCGTGGCGGGTGACACGGTGCACAGGGGGCACCCGCCCACCCACCCACACCCCCAACCGCTCGCCATCCTGCAACCCCACCCGCCTCCCACCCCACACCCCAACCCTCCGCTCCTACCCGCCAGTGGCACCTCCAACCCGCCCGCGGGGGGAGACACCCGCCCCCCCCCCTCCCCCTCCCCCACCCGCCGTGGACGCGTGTGTCCGCGGTGGGCGACCCCCCCCCCAGGCGCGGTGGCAGCAGCCACCCAGCGGGATGGTGCCGCGTCCACGTGCGCGGGCGACGGCTGGCGGGGATGAGGCGGTGGCGCCGCCGCGGCGGCAGGCGGCGGCGGATGGGGGAGTGGCGGTGACGCTTGCGCGGCGGGGGCGGGCGCGTCGCTGCGTGGCCGCCGCCGCCGCCGCGGCGGCGGCGCCAAAACAGTCACGCGGCAAAAGAGAGACAAGGGAGGGGGGACGATGGGGGTCGGTCCATTGCCAAAGGATGGAAAAGGGGAGGGGGGGAAGGGGGAGGGAGGGACGGCGGGAGGGCGCAAGGCACCGGGGCGAGAGGGGGGATGCAAGGCAGTGGAGGTGGCAGGAGTGGAGGGGGTGGGTGCGGTGCACTGGGAAGCAAGGGGGCAGAGGGGAGGCCAGCGGCAGAGGGCAGGGGGTGGTGGTGGCCACGGGGGAGGGGGGGGGGTGGAGGAGGCACTCCAGAGGGGCGGCCGCCCGCCGCCACCCGCCCCGCGCCAGTCGGCCCGGGGCGGGCTGCCCCGCGGGTGCCCCCCCCCGGCCGCGGTGGCAACCCGGGACCTCCCCCCGGGGGGGCACGCCGCCCCACCCCGCCGGCGGGCCCGCCCCGCCCGCCCCGCGGGTGGCCCTCCCCCCCCAAGGCGCAAAAGGCGGCGGCCGGCCAGCAGCAGCCCCACCACCAGCGGCGGCAACGTCGGCAGCAGCTGCCGGCGCGCGGTCGTCGGCGCACCCCCTCTCCCCCCTGCCGGCGGCCGTGTCGGTGGTGGCGGTGGCCATCCGCCGTCAGCCCCGTCCGTCCGCTGCAGCTGCCGTTGCCCCCTGGACCCACCGTACACCCACACCCGTACACACACCCACACCCCTACCGCACCCACCGCGGCAGCCGCCCACACCCACCGCACATCGCCACACACCCAATGAGACACTGCCGGGGGAGTCGCCGCCACAGCCTACTTACCACCATCGTGCGGCGGCAGGTACAGCACATCCGCGGTGGGGGGGGGGGGAGGACGGCCAACGCCGCGGTGGCGGTGCCGCCAGCGACAGTGAGGGGAGGTGGGGGACGGGTGCACACATCGCCACCTCCCTGCCTCCCCCCCCCCCCGCGTGTGTACAGTACGTGGGAGAGAGATAGGCTTGTCCACACTGCCACGCGGGGCAACGGAGGAAGGCAGGGGGACTGGAGGGGGAAGGGGGGTGGGGGGGGTGGGGGGTGGGGGGGGGGGGGGGGAGGGGGTGAGGAGCAGCCAGCAAGGGTCATGCGTGGAAAGGGAGGGGCACGCAGGGGGCGCCAGCAAGGGGGGGACCCGCGCCGCCGCGCCTGCCGCCGCTGCCGACGCCGCTCCCCGTCCCCGCCCCTGCCCCGTCCCCGCCCCTGTCCCGACGAGGCGTGCCCGCACGGGCGCCGCTCGGCCGCGTCTCTGCGGTGGGCGCCGGCACGGGCGGCGAGCGGCGGCGAGCCCGCGTGGTGGCGGCTCCTCCCCCCCCCCCATTTCCCCTCCCGCCCCCCCCCCAACTTCACCGACCGAGCAGGTAGCGACAACGGCCGGGGGGCTGTTCCCCTGTTCCGGGTCCCCCCCCGCGCCGGCAACTTGCACCCCCCGCCCACCCCCCAACCGGCGTCGCCCCCCGTCCACCGTCACGCGGCGGTGCCGCGACGGGCGGCGCGGCGGTGGTCGGCGGGAGTGTGGCGGTGCGGGCGCCGCGGGCACCCCGGCCCCTCCCTCACCTCCCCGCCAACAGAGCCCGCCACCACCGTTACTATTGCCATGCCCATCAACGGTGATGGGGCCTGCAGCCACAACCGCCGCCTGCCCACCGCCGTCCTCACCGCCACCGCCACCGCCACCGCCACCGCCACCGCCACCGCCCCCGCCACCGTCACCGCCACCGTCACCGTCACCGCCACGACTAGCGCCACCGCCGCCGCCACCGCGTTCCCACCGCCGTTGCCACCGAACATGTCACTGCTGCCGTGCATGCGTCGCCGCGGCGCCGGGGAGGGGGGGGGGAAGGGGGGGGGAGCGGATGGACCGCCAGTGCCCGCCAGTAGTGGCGTGGCGACTCGGTAGGAGCTGCGTGGTGGTTGCGCCCATTGGGGTCTGGGACCCGGGGGGGGGGAAGGGGGCCGAGGCAACGCACCCGCAGACGCGGCGGCGGCCGCCGTCACGGTCCCAGTTGCCGTGGCCACTATCGCCAGCTGGCGACACTGCAGTGTCGTCGCCGCCGCCGCCGCCGCCGCTGTCGCCATCACCGTCGTCGCGCCGTCTACCGCATGGCCACGGCCCCGATCGTTTGCCGCGCCGCCACCGGCACCCCTGCCGTCGGAGCGTGTCCTGATTGCCGTCGCCCAGTCAGCCATCAGTCCCCCCCGTGCGTACGCCGACCTACGGCCACTCCCAACCGGTGGTGGCCCCGTCGGCAGCAGCGCGGGAGGCCCTCGACGGCGACCGCGGGGTCTTTGGTGGTAGACGCCGGTAACGCCGCCGCCGCTGCCGCTGCCGCTGCCGCCGCCGGTGTCACCGCCGCCGCCGCCGCCGCCCCTGCCAGAACCGCAGCGACGGCCACCGCACGCTAAGCGATGGGGTCCGCCACCCGCGCCCAGAGCGCAGAGCGCCGGCTGCTGCCCCCTACCGTGCCGTCGCCGCCTGCCGCGTCACCAGCGGCCGCCGCGGCCGCCGCCACGGGTGGCCAGCCCCACCGGCTCACCAGTCCAGCCGGCAGGCAGACAGGCAGGCAGGCAGGTTGGCGGGCAGGCGGGCGGGCAGGTGGCGGCAGCTGCCAAAGCAGCGGCAGCGTCAGACAGCAGCGGAGCGGCAGCGGCAGCAATGCGAAAAAGAGACAATGGCGGCAGCCATCTCTCCCGGCCAATCCCCCTTTGCCATGAGCGCGCGTCCGCGACTACCGCCGGCTGTGGTAGTAGCGCCGCAGCCGTGGCAGCGTTGCCCGCCGCGCCGCCCGTCTTCACACGGAGGTAGGGGCGACGACATGCAGAGGGTTTCTCACAGACCGGTGCAAGAAGAACAGCGGGGTACGTGGTGGGGGAGGGGCTTGCTGCCGTTGACACCGTCGACGTCGACGGGAAGAGGGCGGTAAGGGGGAAGGGGGGGGGGGGGGAGGAAGGTTGACAGAGGGGCGCACCGGCGTCCACCGTCGGTTGGGTGAGGAGGGGGGGAGAGGCCGTGGAGGGGGTGGGGGGGTTGAGGCAGCACGGGCGGTTGGGGGGGCGGTCGCACCGGCATGCCCGTCGGGCAAGCACCGCGCGTCTGTCCAAAGGGTGGATAGCAGTCATCGAGGGGCCACCCGGTGCCGTGGCGCGCGGTGCCCGCCTGTGGCGGTGGCGGGGGTGAAGACAGGTGGCGCGCCCGGCGGCCGCGCGGTGGGGTGTGGAGGGGGCGTGCCCCTCTGCCGGTGGGGTGAGGAGGGGGCACACCCCCGCCCCACCCCACCGGGGTGGGGGTGGGGCGGGGGTGTGACGGCGGGGGCGTGGCGCGTCGCTGCCGCTGCCGTGGGGGGAGTGCCGAGGGGGCACCCCCACCGTTGCCGCCGCGGGATGCGTTGGCGGCGGCGGCGGCGGTGGCGGCGGCGGCGGCAGCGGTGGGGGGGGGGGGGGGGGGGGGGGGGGCAAGGGGGAGTGGCGGAGGGCTCGGGGGACACGCCACGCCACTCTTGTGGCGCAGGCGTCGCCCACCGTGCCTCGAGGCGACGTCACGTGAAGGGCCACCGAATGACCAGGATGGTGCAGCCACGATAGAGCAGCCACGTGGGGCCACGTGGACGGGCGACCTGACGGCCAAGCGACGCACGCCCCGCCCGCAAGTGGCAGCGGCAACCAACGGGGGGCGCGGGCATCCGCGTCTGCCACCAGCCGGCGCTCTTCCGGGTGGAGCCGCCCCGAAAGATGTCGGGACCATCCCGTCATAGTGCACCGCGCCCACGGCCACCGCAAGGAGGTTGTGTCGGGAGCACTCGGGAAGGACGGGAAGAGTCAAGTAGAGGGCGCGCCAGACGGGATGGTGTGACTACCCTATGCAGGACTTCCAGACGGCCCCACTTGATAGGTGACGGCCGTAGCGGCAGCGACAGCTCTACGGGGCGAGGGGCGGTTCACTGGCCACTGCCGCCGCCGCCACCGCGGGCGGGTGTGTCTACTCCCTATCCTCCACTGCGCACACGGTGCAGCAAGCTGTCCAAAATCATACTGAGAAGTGACAGAGGGGGCACCCCAGTCGCCGCTCCACTGGGCGCATCGACCGTCCCTCGAGGTGCCGGCGCTGCAACACTCCTACTTCGCCCGGGCGACCGCATTGAAGAGGACTATTGCCATGGCGGTCGCCTCTGCCGCCCCCACCGTCGCCATAGGCGTCACCATCTCTATCACAGCGAGCATGGGCGCCGGCGCGGTGGCGGCCTCTCGCCTATTGTCGAGAGGCGCACATGTGCGCCTGCGCGGGCCGTGCCGCCGGCAAATGGGAAGGTAACTACCGTTCTTTCGTGATTATCCCATGAGATTAATTTCCACTTCAAGTGCAAGACAAAAAACTGTCCGGCTCAGGACAAGAAAATGCAAAAATTGTTTGTCCCACTAAATCAGCAGCAAAACTCCAAGTGCAATGCGAGGTTTTGATCTCAAGCCAGGCGGCGGCGAGGCCTTGTTATTTTTGGATTTGATCCGGATGGCGACCACGACGAGTGGCGCGTGATCGACGGCGCCGCGCTCTTGAACGCCCGTGCCTTGTCACACACTCGACACTACAGTCCAGTCGTCGTCTCCATCAACAGCGCCGTCCCGGTCGTCGAGGCGCCTGCGCTGTTTCATGTGGACAAAGGCGTACCATTGAAGACCCTGGTGGTTGGCTTCCTCACCCCGGCAGTAGCAGTGTGCGAGTCGCGCTGGGCGTTGCCGTGGCCGTCGGTGCCGTGGCGCCGGCGGGTGGCCGTGGCGGCGCGCGGCGTAGTGAGCGTTGAGTTGTAAAGATGGGCCGTCGGCGGGTGTACCCGCTGCTCCCTCCCCTTCTTGACGTCATCCTCTTCGACTTATGGCCTGCAGCTGGGGTGTCCTCGTCCCACTCTTGCGGGCCACAACCCCGGGACCCCGCTTTGTCTTTCTATTTTCGTTGTGGCTGCCCCTTCTCGGCCGTTGTGCGCGCCCCTCACCCCCTCCACCTCTACCCTATCCCCAGGCGGTTATTGCTAGAGGCGTGCCGCGGGGCGGTGTCTGCTCCCCTCGGGGATGCGGGCGACGCCCCCACCGGCCGGCTCTCGTTCCCTATCGCCCAGAGCGACCCATCGGGGGCCTACTATGAACAAAGGCCCCCCTGGAAGGATACACAGAGGGACGGCGCTTTCCACGTCATCTCCTCCACTAAGACCTTTCTACACCTCGCCTCTTCCACTGTGCTTCTTGTTTCGGTGGAAGCCCTATAAACCACCTTGGACGTTGCTCTTGTATCTCACGACGATGACTGTTGAGCACCTTGCACGGCACGGTCGTCTCCAAGTGTGCCGTCGCCGCAAGGTTGTCTGACGTGCGAGTCACGTCGCGGCAACGACATGATACTATTATCCTTGTTCGACCGACGTTGCGTCTTAATCGCACTCCATCCACTGCAGGCTGCGCGAACAGTGGGACAGATCGTCCTCTTCCTGAGCATGCGGTCGTCACCAGAAGTGCAGTCTGTCTAGCCGACGTTTCATGGCCACGCCTTCTACGTGGCGTGCCGGCCAGGCTGTCGACAGGGGCCAGCGCCTAGCCGCAGCCAGACTTGACCCTCTGACGCACCAAAGGTGGTCCTCCGGGCGGTCAGCCTCCTGCCATTGTCTCTCCCCCCCCCAGACTCAGCTTCCGCCCCTCTCCGCGCCTGCTCCCTCCCCCCCCTCCTCCACAGCCACCACCCGCAGACATCCATCCTCCCCGCCCCCCGTCGCGAGCCACCTCCCCCCCGGGCCACCCCACCCCACCGCCCCGACGCGGCCACCGTGCCACGCCGGCCACGCGCCAATGGGCGTCAGCACCCACCCCGCCCCCTCCCCTGCAGCTCCCGCCCCCCCCCCTGCAGCTCCCGCCGCTCCCGCCGCCGCCGCCGCCGACGACGACGACGACGGCGGCGGCGGCACGGCGCGGAGCAGGTACACCCCCCCGGCTTCGGTGCCCACCGCCGCAAGCGCCCCCCCCCCACCCCCCCCCCCCGTGCCGCCGCCAACGACGCCGCCGCCAACGCCGCCGCCGACGCTGCTGCCGTGATGCCGCACCGCAATGGCAGTGACGGGGGATGGCAGGCGGGTGGTGGCAGCGGCCGCCACGGGCGGTGGGGGTGCCGCCGCCGCCCTGTCGGGCGGCGGCGGCGGCGGCGGGGGCGGTGGTGGCGGCACCCCCCACAGCCGTACCGCCCGGTCACGGCCGCCCGTCAGCACCACCCCCGCCGGCCGGCCCGCCACCCCCTCTGCCGCGGGCGGCACCACCCACGCCGCCGACGTCAGGGCGCGCGAGTGCGCGGCGGGAACGGCGGCAACGCGCGCCCACCCCCCCCCGGCTGTCACGTCCGCCCCCGGCGGGGGTGCGTACACCGCCCACGACCGGTCCCGAGAGGCGGTGAGGAGCGCCCGCCCGCCGGGCGCAAACGCCACCGCCGTCACCGTCAGGCCGTGGGCGGGCAGCAGCCGCACCACCGTGGGGGGGGAGGGGGGGTGCGCGGGTTGGTGGAGCACCCCACCCCCACCATCCCCACCCCCTCCACCACCGCCACCACCACCGCCATCACCACCACCACCACCACCACCACCACCGCCGCCGCCGCCGCCGCCGCTGCCCGGTGGCACCACCGCCGCCACCCACAGGTGCACCGCCGCGTCGGCCGCCGACGATGCGTGCGCGGCCGACGCGATGAGCAGCCGCCGCGGCGGCGGTGGCGACGGCGAGGCGGACGACGTCGGCGGGTCCCCGCCGCCACCCCCGTCGGGCGCGGGGAGGGGGAGGGGCGCGGGCGGCGCCGCGACCGCCGCGACCGCCGCAACGGCGTTGCCGTGGCCGTAGAGCTTGGCCGCCTCGGGCCACAGGCGGTGCCGGTTGAGGTGCGCCTCGAGGGGGAGCCCCGCAGATGCCGGCAGCGGGAGTGGGGGCCCCGCCGCGGCGTCACCCCCACCGCCGCCGCCACCGCCGCTGCCACCGTTGCCCCGCTCCCCGTCGCCGTCGCCGGCGCCGTCACCCCCACGGCCACGGCCACCACCGTCGACAGGACCGCCCGCGGCAGCCGCGGGCGGGGGTGTGCCTGCCGGCGGCGGGCGCGCCCAGCCGTCCCCCACAGCCCGGTTGGACAGGCCCAGCGGCGGCAGCAGCACCCCCCCCCCCACCCCCCCGACAGGCACGCCCGTCCCGCGACCCCCGCCACCCCCGCCACCACCGCCGCCGACACCGCCACCGGCGGGGGACCAGCCGCGACCCCCCCCCCCCCCGGCCGGCGCACAAAACAGGCGCAGCACCTTTTCCTCGGCGGCACTGACGAGCACGCCCCCCCCCCCCCCCGCCCCCTCCCCGGGGGACGGCTCCACATACGCCACCCCCGCCAGCGGGTGGCCGTGCACCTGTGGGCGCCAAACCTCTGCCCACCCACCCCCCCCACCCCCCCCGCCGCCTCCACCGCCACCACCGCCGCCGCTGCGGTCGTCGTCGACATCACCCCGGGCACCACCGCCGTCAGCAACGGGCGCCCACAGGCGGGTGGTCTTGTCCACCCCCGCGGTGAGCACCGCCGGCGCGCCGCCCTCAACGCCCCCTCCCGCCCAGGCCAGCGACGTAATCCCCCCCGCGTGCCCCCCACAGATGGGAGCCGCCGTCCATACGAGCGGGGGGGCGGGGGCGCCGGGCGCTTCCACCCCACCTCCCCCCCCCCCCCCCCCCCCGTCGCGGGTCCACGCCGCGAGCCCCCCCCCCCGGTACGCGGCAACGACCCCCCCCGCGGCGTCCCACACGGCGGCGGCGAGGGCGGCCCCCCCCGGCTCACCCGCGCGGCCGGTCGGGGCAATCCCCCCCGCCCCCCGACGGCCGTGGCGGGTGGCCGCCGCCACCGCCCACGTGCCGACCGTGCCGTCGGCCGACGCGGAGAGGAGCTCCCCGGCGGGGGACCAGTTCAGGGACGCGACGGCGCCGCCGTGGTCGTGCACCACCCCGGCGAGGGTGGCGGTGTGGGTGGCCACGCCGGGGGGGGGAGGGACCGCCACCGTCGGCGCCGCCCACTGGGGGGCGCCCCACCCGTCTTCATCGTCCTCGTCGTCCTCGTCGGCAGCGGCGTCGGCGGCGGCGTCGCCATCCCCCGCCTCCCCTCCCACCCCCACCGGTGAAAAGGTCCACACCCGCACCGCAGCGTCCCCGCCCCCCCCACTCGCGAGGACCCCCCCCTGTGCCCCCCCCCGGCTCTGTCCCGCCGGCAGTGCCGGCGGCGGCGGCGCCCACGCCAGCGACGTTACCCACCCCGAGTGGGCGCCCGCCAGGCGTGCCCACGCGCCAACCGCCGGGCGCGCGGCGCCGTCGGCGCCGTCGCCGTCGGGGGCCACCCCCACCGCCGCAACGTAGATGGTGCCGGCGGTGCCGCCGAGGGCGACCAGCCCCGCCGACGCACTCAGGGCGACCGCCTCGGGGAGGAGGCCGCGAGGCAGGGCGGCAGCCGTGCCGGCTGCCCAGCTGCCGCCGCCGGCGTCGTCGTCGTTGCCGTCAACGTCGCCCCCATCCCCATCCCCGCGGGTGCCAGGCTGCCCCCGCCGCCCCCACACACGGACGGCCGTGCGGGAGGCAACCGCCAGCCACCCGCCATCGGCCGACAGCAGCAGGGGCGTTTCGGTCCCCGCCGCGGGGGGGGTGCCGTCCGCCGCCGCACCCGCAGCAAACGTGGCCGTGCATGTCCAGGTAGCGTCTGGGCCCGTGGCACGGGTGGCGGCGGCGGCCGCGGCGGCGGCGGCCGCAGCGCCCCGGGGGGCGCCGCCGCCGCCGCGGCCACCGGCAGCAGCGGCAGGGGCTTTGGCAGCAGCGCACGGCGCCGCGTTTGCGGCCTCAGCCGGGGAGGCGTCCGCGTCGGCTGCCCGGCGCCGCCGCCGCCGCCGCCACACGCGCACCTCCCCCCCCGCATCAGCGGCGGCAACCTCCCCCGCCCCCGTCACGGCCAGGGCGGTGACGCGGCGTGGCGCGACGCCGACGAGCACCTTGATGTGGCGCCAGCCGGGGGCGGCGGCGGCGGCGGCAGCGGCGGCGGCGGCCCCCGGGGGGGGATGCGCCACGACCGCCCGCCCGGCGGCGTGCACGAGCACCCCACCGCCGGCAGACGCGAGGAGGCCCGCCCCGGGGGGGGGGGACGCCGTCACGCCCAGGGTGCGGAGGCGGAGGTCCCCACGAAGGGGCGGGGGGGAGGGGGCGTCTGGCGGCGCAGCGGCAGCCGCCATGACGGCCAACGACCAACACGGCAGCGGAGGGACCACAACGGGCGAGCCTGCGGTCGTTGGGCGCGACGACGTAGGTCGGGGCAAGGCGATGCTGCGGCGACAGAGGCATTCTTGAGTGACAGTACCAAGAGTACAATTGATCCACACGTGTACTTGAAAAGGTTATTCAGTACGTACCTAATTTTATGGTCGAAAAGTACCCCCGCAGATGTGGCGGTGTGAGGCGCACACGCCTCGTTTGCACGGTTGATCCTCTCAGAGATTTTTTTATTGATTTTTTGCAGGGATGGGTCCCGCGGAGAACCCGCACGGACGCACCCCACAACCGCAACTGCTTGCAATAGGGACCGCTCGAATCAGCCTCCGGGGCAAAATAAGCAGTCACTGGCCTGACACTAATCCTGTTGTCGCGAGACCGAACCGACATACCAAATTGTTAGATCACATGGCAGCCCTCTGTGGCGGTCATCTACCGCTAGCCACCCTCGAGGGACTCTGTGGCGGCCGTTGAGCACCGCTCGTCCTAGACTCCCAACGGACACAACGCTACGGACCACACACGGCGGAATGGGGTGGTGGGCACGCCTCTGCTCGAGTTCGTCTTGGCCACCAACTGCCCAGATGGACTGCGCGCGGGCTGTGGTCCGGTGGACACTTCCCTAGCCGAATCTGGGTGCTTTAGACCATTCGGATCACCCCGGTGGTGACCGCAGGTGCCTCAATTTACCTGTACTTTTGGTACCCTAAGCGTGTCGTCCGGCCGCCCCTTGCGCTGGATGTGCCCTGCCGCGGGCCACAAGGGGGAGGGGTGGGTGCGCGAGCCACAGCGGCTGCTCCCTTCGCTGACCAATTGCGAGCGAGCCTCTCCAAGCGCCTCCGCCGGTGCGACAGCATGGGGCATGTCCCGCCAGTTGCCGAGGGGTGACTGCCCCTCCCGGTGCGCCTCTGCGGCGGCTGGCCGCCGCCGCCCCCAACTGCCAGCCGGCCTTGCCCATCTCTATTTTCTTCTCTTAGGGAATGTCAGGGGGGGGGGGGGCGGCGGGCCAAAAAACTGGAGGGCCCTCGGCCGCCGACAGCCAGCTCGTTGGGCGCAGAGTGGTCGCGCGCTCTTTGGTGTCTGTGGGTTTGCAGCCACAGCCGTGAAAAGGCCTCTCGGGATTGGCTGCCGGTGCCCGCCGCCCCACCACCTGCAGGTCGACGGGGCGGCGCCGCAGCTGTGTGCCCCGCCGCGTGCAAGAGGCGGCGGAGCCGGGAGTTGAGCTGCCCGCGCTAAATAGCGTCCGGGCCAGCGGTGCGCGCACCAAGGCCCGGAACACCCCGCCAGTGGGCCACCCAGGATGCCGAGGCGGGACCGGGACCGTGGAATGGTGTGCAAGAACCCCCGACCGGGGCCCACAGACCCCAGGCCGCCCACTTCTGTCAGAGGACCCGCGGGGGTACAGTATGTCTGTACTGTACAGTACCATCGCCTCGGTCAGCTCAGGGCCCCCTCTGCAAGCATCAGAGTTAACAAAATATCTCGAATCATCTCACATGGGCCACACAATATATTTAATACAGACATGTGTAAAGAAATTGTATCCGCGTATTTAAGTCTCTCTTTTGGATGTAGGTGATCTTCATCAGAAGCCAAGGGTGGGGGACGTCGTCTCGGGGGAGCGGGGGCGGCGGCAGCCCGCTATCGCGACCGCAGCAACAGCGTTTGTTCCTACAGGCTCCAACCGCGCCTCCACAGTCGGCCCACTGGTGGTCTTCAAAGTCAGCCACGACGGACGTCGCCACCGCGGCTGCCTCCACCTCCGCCATCGATGGAGGGGACAGCGGGCCGTGCTCCCCGCCGCCGCCGTCGCGGCACCTGATCGAGACTGCAGAGAGGGGGCGGTGTGTATGAGGGGACCACGGGGGGAGGGAGGGCGGGGGGTGGAGTTCGAAAGGGCTCCGTTTCGTTGACCACGCTCACGCGTCACGGCAGCAGGGCGGAGTGACGGACTACCGACAATGAATATATGAAAATGAAGGAAAGGGGGGTGCGAGAGCAGGAGCGGCAGGGAGCGTGCAGTTCGAGTCGTTTGCAGGTCAACCTTTGCGTGGTTGTTGAGTTTCCCTTCCCTTGGCGGCCGACGGGTAGAGCCACGCTGCTTGGTCTTCCACGCGACGAGAAAACCTGGGCGAGCATGGCAGTTGATGTATCTCGCCACCCCCCCCTTGGCGCAGTCGTAGTTGTCCGGTAACCCATGTATTAATTCTTCTCCATCGGAGACAGTCGAGCGAGTTTGGCCACCATTGGCAAGACCGTTGTTTTTGTGCGGTTCTGCTAGATCGTTAGTTTCACTAAACGGGCCCCACGCTTCCCCTTCCCGCTCACCGTCACACCGCCGAGGCCGGTCGCACGTGGGGGCGGCGGCGCCGCCGCCTGCACAGATACGCGGCGCGCGGTTGGGGCGCCGCGCCGGTCCACTGCCCGCCAATCCCCTGGCCCGCCGCTCACCTTCGATTCTATTTCGTTTCTTTTTTTCTCTAAGACCCCAGAACCGGTGGGGGAGGGCCTGAAGGCCGGTGGGCAAAGACCAAGGCCAACTCCTCACCTGAGCTGAGAGGGGGAGGCCGGCACACGTTGTGCCCAACCCCGTTTCGCGTCTGCGTCGGCCCTGCGCCGCTGCCCGCGCCCTCGCGTCGGCTGGCGCGGTCGGTCGTGCCGGTGGCGAGCTTCTCTCCTGTCCCCCCCCCCTCCCCCCCCCACACCCTCCCTCCCTCGTCCGCCGACCACACCATCTGGGCTTCCCCTCAGCACGTTCCCGGTGTCTCCGGGCATTGCCATCCCCACCCCCGACGCGCAACCCCGACGCGCAACCGAGCTCCCCCGCGCGTGGCACGAGTGGTGCACCCGGCCGGGGACGCCCGCGCGACCCCCCCCCCCCCGACCTTTGTCGCCAGCCCTCCCGGCAGCGCCGCCACCTCCCGACACGGTCTGCAGTCGCAGAACCTGATAGCGCTTGCCGGCGTGGGGGGAAGGGAGAGCTCGTGCGTGTCGCACTGGGTGATTGCTGGGGAGCGGCTCCAGACGCCGACCCGGCGTGGCCTGAGCTCCCGTTCGCCCGTCGCTCAGGGAAGCGTTGCTGGGCTGGTGGTGACTTGCCCGCCATTACGCTATCTGGCAGGTGGGTGTGTGACGGCAAGAGTCGCCTTGCGGTGCATTGGCGTTTGCAGGCTTGGGTCGCCTGTGCGTTGGGGGGAGCTCGCATCTCCCCCCTTTCGCCCTCGACCCTGCTCCCCCCCCACGCCGTAGCGCACTCCTTTGCATTTTTGTGTTGACTTCGCTACTTTTGGTCCATTTGCATCGCCCTTGCAGCGTGTTCCCTATCACCCCATACTTGTGGTCGTGGAGGCGGCCGTCACGAACGTCGTCGGCGGCCCCATCGCATGTGCATCGGCCGGTGCGGCGACTGCGTGTGCGGGCGGACGGCGCGCCCACCGACCTGTGGCAGCTACAACGGCGTCCGCTGTCGACTCTTTTTGAGTCCGCTGTTGCCTCTTCGTGAGTGGTGCTTTTGCGTAGGACGGCTGCCATGTCGCCACATCCCCCAGGCGGCACGCCCGGGGCTGTCACGTCGACCGTACCAGCGGAGGAGCCCAAGCCGTTGATATCAACGGGGTTGCTACCCGACCCGCCGATGCCCTTGCCTGCGATGAGTGACAGCTCCCCGAGCAGCGCAGGTGCCGTCGCCGAGGCCGCTGCAGCTGCTGTCGCGGCGTCACCGCCACTACCTCGATCTGTTACTGGTTTAGCCACGGCTGCCGCGGCGAGTGGTGATGTGGGGACTTCCGCCACGGAGACCGGGATGGGCTCTGCCATGCCGACCAAGGCTGTGGCCTCGATCGCGTCGCCCGTCGGGGTGCCCGCGACCACGCCGCCTCCCGCAGGCGGGGACGAGAGCCAGTTCGCCACCCACGCGGTGTTGATGCAGCAGCAGCAGCAAATCCACTCTCTCGAGGTGCAGCTGGCGAGCAGCCAAGCCGAAATCGCTCGCCTTCGTCGCATTGCCCGAGGCAGCTCGGCGTCGATGCCGTCCTTCGGGACAGCCTCTGCGGCCAGCCCCTTGGCCGACCTCGGCGCCGCCGCCGCTCTGGGCTTTGCCGTTGGCAGCGCGTCTCCTGCGACAGGCTTGCCGCCAGAGCCGGCCCCTCCACCCCCGGTGGTGGCCGGTCTTCCGTCTGGGGTGCCCTTGGGGGGGAGGGGGTCTTCAATTCCTGCCAGCGCCGCGCTGTCGTCGGGTGCGCTCTCGCTACCGGGTGTTCCGTCGATGGGGGACCCGCGGCCAGTCTCTGCACGGGGGCCGTCCGCCTCGTCCCCATCGCTGATTGTCTCTGCTGCGCTGCCCTTGCCAACCGCGACTGGTGGGCTGCCGTCGTCGGTACCGTTGCCATCGCAGCCGCCGGCGGGGGTGTCCCCACCTCGTGCATCTGCCGGCGCTGCATCGCGGGCGGGCTCGACGACTGCGGTGGTACCTGCTGGGTCAGTTGCGGTGACACCGGGTTCGGGCGCCGCGGCGGCTGCGACGGCAGCTGCCCCAGCCGCCACTGCGTCTGCGGCGGCACCTGTGCCGGCAGCTGCAGCGACGAGTGGCCCCAAAAAAGGAGGCACTTCCCGTTACTGGACGGCTGAGGAGCATGCGCGTTTCCTGGATGGCCTCCGCCAGTTTGGTGCCAAGGACATCAAGGGCATTGCGCGCCACGTTGGCTCCCGGTCTGCCACGCAGGTGCGGACGCATCAACAAAAGTACAACTTGCGTCTGTTGCGAGAGAAGGAGAAGGCCAACTCGGCGAACGGCGGCTCTGCGGGCTCTGCTGCGGCCGGGACTGTTGGAGCCGCGGGCGCCGCGTCCTCCTCTTCCACACCATCGCCTAGCCTTCATGGGGGCGGCTCCCACGCTGGAGGCAACACCGCCTCTAGTGCCGGTGCGACTGGTGCGCGCAGAGCTGGTGGCGCCGCGGCGGCAACAAATGCATCGGCAACGGCGGTGGCGACGCCGGCGGTGTTGGCGGGGAAGGACGCCAAGCCCGCAGTGGGGCTCAGCCCTGGCGGAGCCGCCGGTCGGGGGACTGCAGTGGCTGGCAGCGGCTTGGGCGCCCCACCAGGTTCCCTCCACTCGGGGATGTCTTCTTTCGGGGCCGCTGCTCGCGCATCGGGCACGGCTGGACCGGCTGCCTCGACAGGTGCAGCCGCAGCTGCCCCCATGACGACGGATAAGCGGCCGGGTGGGCTCATGGCCCGGAAGGGCCAAAGCCCAAAGCGCAGCCGCGCAGGCAAACGCGCGCGCAGCAGCTCGGCGCCGGTGACCAGTACGCCTGCCGGCGGAGCGCTTGCTGGTGCGACGGACGCAAGCGCCTCGCCGGGGCTTTCGGCGAGGTCAGGCGCCCCGGCGGTCGCAGCGGCGTTGGGGATGACACCGACCGGCGCAGGGCTGACAGTCGCTCCGAATGGCGGAGCTGCGACTCCTGCCTCCCTGAAGGATACCGCCATGTCGTCTGGGAGTGGCGCGCTGACGGCTCGCGATGGGGCGGTGGTGTCCGGGGACGTGGGTGCGGACGTCGG
This sequence comes from Pyropia yezoensis, assembly GCA_009829735.1. NCBI lineage: Eukaryota > Rhodophyta > Bangiophyceae > Bangiales > Bangiaceae > Pyropia > Pyropia yezoensis. The sequence continues at coordinate 18,794,272 of CM020620.1, forward strand.
CGTCAAGGTGCACGGTGGTGGGGATAACCTGGGGGGTATTGGTGCCGTGGGCGGTCTGGACGAAACGCACGCGGACCTGTTGCTCGGCGGTCGGCCGCCCCTACGGAGAAGTGGCAGCAGCAGCGTGCTGCTCAGTGAGCTTCCCTTCCTCCAGCGCCCTCTCGTTTCTTCGTCTGGCTTTGCGCTTCCCCGCAACGGCACGGGTGCCATTTGTGGCACGGCAGGTGTTGCCGCGGCCGTGGGCACCGGCGCCACTGGCAGCACATCCGCCGCGGTCGCCGCCGCGGGTACTCCTGCGGGACTTTCATCTGCAACGGTGCGGCGTAGTAACTCGGTGCTGTCGCTGCTGTCTGGGATGCCGACACTGCGGGGCCTCGCCGAATCGCCATCGTCGGAGCGTCTTTTGGGGCTGGTGCCCCCTGAGCTGAATGACGTGGATGGCTCGCATGTGTACCGCAATGGTGGGCCAGCGTTGTCCATGGCGGGTGCCGGGGTAGGCGGCGGCGGCGGCCTGGGCTTCGGCATTGGTATCGCTCCGGGCAACGACCACTCCGCTTACGTGGTGGGGAGCTTTGACCACCTCGCCGGTCTATCAGCTGTGGAGGACCTGGAGGAGCCCCAGGCGGTGGCCATGCAGCTGCAGGACGCCAAGTGGTCGTGAGCCACTGGCTTTGCGTTGTACGCTGCTGGCGGCTTGGTGGGTGAGGTTGTGGATGGGGAGGCGGTTTCTTTCTTCGCGACGATGTTTTTGATGTTCGGGCGCTGGTTACTTTACGTACATGTTTCTGGTGGTGGGCTGCTGGGGACTGTGGCATTACTCCTCACGTGTCTATTTCGTACGTACGTCCGCGGCTTGCCTCGCGTCATCATCGCCGTTGTTGCCTTATTTTTTTCTTGCGTGTGTCGCCTGTCCTGCCTGCTCTTATGCCGTGTGTGCTGTACGCTATGGGCTCCATGTGGTGCTCTTAGCTGCTCCGTACCTGGATGGATTTTTGTGTCGTTCCAACGCGTGTGGTTGCGTTTGTCGATTGATGAGTGCTCTCACACGTCGACGCGGGGCCACCGTCAGGATGATCCTGCCCTCTTTTCTGGTGCTTTCTTGGTGTGGTCAGCGTTATCACTACGACTGGAGGACGAAGTGGAATAAAAGAAAACACATCTGTGGCAACGCGGGGGCATTTCCCGAAAGGCCGTGCAACTGTCACGCTCTTGTCACCCTACAGGTGCCACGCGGCACCGAACACCGCGCAGCCTGGCGAGGACAGGGCCTGCAGTAGCAGTACACACTTTCATTTTTTTGATACATACAAACACCTACACAATGAGCACCGCGTTGATGCACCCGTCGTTCTCTGGGTTGTTGGTCACTTGCGCAAGCTTCCCCCACGCCACCTTGCCCGTATTTGTCACCAACCCGAGGTCGCTGACATTCACCTCAACGATGGTGCCCTTGGTGATGACCCCTAGCTGCGTGTACATGGTGCTCTGGGGATTCTTCTTCACGCCCAACAAGTCACAGCAAAAAGTGGTCTTGAGCTCAGGGTGCGTCACGTGCGCCTTGGTGAACCGCATCCCCGTCGGGCGGATAAAGCGCTCGTACTTTGGAGGCTTGCGGGTGTAGCCTTCGCCGACAAAGGTCGCCTTGGTCACCATCCGCTTCCACTGCTTGGCCTTGCGCTTGCCCGTTTTGATGACCTTGAACACCTCATCGTCTGCAACGGGCTTGACCCGCGGCAACGGCACATCCCACTTGCCGCCCTTCTCCTTCCGCTTTTGCTTGATGGTGTTGGACAGCACCTTGCTCCGCGTCGCCGCCTCACGGTCGAGCAGGTACGCAGGGACCGCGCCGTCGGGGGCAGCCGACTTGTCCGCCCGACGCACCGACTTTTCTGCCGCCAGCGCGAGCGTTTTCTTCATTGCCGCCTTCTCGGCATAGCGGCGCTTGTGGTGAATCTTGGCCTTGATGCCCGTCACCTTGTGCGCATACGCTGCCGCGCGCCGCGGAGCGCGGGCCTCGGCCTTGCGCGTGCGCTCATGGTGGTCGAGGCGGTAGCCGTGGCGCTTGCGCGCGAGCTCAATGTAGTCGCCCTGCGGCATGGTGGCGGCAGGGAAAGGGCGACGCCCAGCGCAGGGCGGTCAACGCAACCGGCAGAGTCAGGAAGCGGCCAGGGCCGAAAGAGCAGCTGTCAAGTGTGAAACCGGGAAGAAGCGAGGCCCCAGGAACGCCAGAGGACGGGCAACCAACCCGCGACGCAGCGTGGACATCGGAGTCATGAAACACACAACTGCTTGTTTCACCGGCGGCAACGCAGTTGCCGACGTCGCCCACCATCCAACCAACCAAGTAATTTCTATACCACACGACATTTTTTCTACTTAGTAATCACACAAATGCATTCGTTGTGTATTCTCTGAGCGTGCGATATGTATTCCCGCTGGAACGCATTTGCGATCCTTAAATAGAGTCGCAGACCGCCCTTCCGGTGCGGCACTGCGCGCGCGATCTGCACTTTGCATACTCCATCTATGCTGCATAGGTGCAGATCGCGCGCGCAGTGCACGTTTCGTCTCGCGAGAAGTGCTGGCCTTCCCGTGTTTGCCGTTTCGGCAACCACAGCTGCCGCGCCCGGCGCTCCCTGTGGCGTCGCCCGCGTGAGGCATCGCCCCTTGCCCCCTCCTGTGACGTCGCCTCTGTGCTCTGCCGCCTCCCGGTGGCGCCGTCCCTGCCGTGCAACGTGGACGCCGGCGGCCACGCCCCGGCCTGCCGCCTCTCCGACGTGCCCGGCGGGTGGCCGGGAACCGGGGGGCGATCAAGGACTAATGCGCTGAAGGGGCGGCGCCGGCTGGCCAGCCCCATCCTCCACCTGTGCGCGCCTGTTCCAACCAGCGGCCCCGGTCGCTGTCCAGCGCGGCGGGCAGGCCCCGAGTGGGTGCGGTCCGGCGGCGGGAGGCCCGGCCGGCGCTGCCTTTTCCTCCCTTGGTTGCTGCTGCGCACGTCCTCGCCGCCGCCGGCTGTTGTGGGGACCTGGGACTGGGGTGTCTCCACCATTTCGTCCCATCCTGTCCCCCTCTCCTTTCCCTGCCGCACCCCTTCCCCTTGCCGTCTTCCCCTCCCCTGTCGCAATGACGTCCTTGAGCGGCTTTCTTTCCGGCTTCCTGGGCGTCACGGGCTTGACGGTGGAGCTTCCGACCTTCTCCCCCGCTCTGGCGCCCTCCGTCTTCACTGCTCCGTCATTGCGAAACGCCACTTACCTCGACTACCCCCATTTCTCGCTGTCTATGTCGACCGCCACCCGCTCGGCGCTGGTGGTGGCGCTGAATGTGGACCAGGGCAGTCTCCAACGCACGGACCGTTCTGGATGGTGGACCGACGCGCGGCTGCCCGCGACGGCGCAGCTGGACAATGACTACTACCAGGGCAATCCGTACGACCGGGGCCACCTGGCTCGGCGAGCGTCCGCCGCCTGGGGCGCCACTCTGGACGAAGCGCAGGCGGCTTCGGACGCGTCCATGACCTACACAAACGCGGCGCTCCAAAGGGATACGTACAATCAAGACGAGTGGCTAGCGTTGGAAGACTTTGTCAAGGACTTTGAGGCGGATGCGAATGGCCGCCTCTGCGTCTTTACAGGGCCTGTTTACGGGCCGCCCAACGCGCCGTCGGCCGTGTACGTCACACCGCGGGGGGGGCGCGGGGCGCCCGCTCTCGTGCCTGCCGCCTTCTTTAAGGTCCTGGCGTACGCCACCCCCGCGGGCACCCTGGGCGTGTCGGCCTTTCTCATGGCGCAGGACGCGGCGGCGTTGCGGGACAAGCGGGGCCGGGGCGCGCCCACCTTTGACCTCCGCGCCTACCAGGTGACAGTGATGGAGATTGAGGCGCTGACGGGCCTCGTCTTTTCCGACGCCCTCCGCGACGCCAACCCGCTGCGCTTCACGCCGCCGGGCACGCCCGCGCCCCGGGTGCCAGAGGACAACCTGGGGGGTGACGACGGCTTCCCCGAGCGCCGCCCCATTGACGGTCCCCGCGACGTGTTGCCCCCGGTGGGCGCCCGTCCGGGTGGCGGCCGGGTGCGCATCGTGTCGGCGCTGGTCAACCCCGCCGGGCGGGCGGAGCGGGCAGACGAAGCGGTGACGCTGCGAAACACGGGAGCGGCAGCGGTAGATGTGGCTGCCTGGTCCCTCACCACCGCCCGCGCGGGGGCGTCTGCTCGCCTGGGCAGTGGCGCCGCAGCGGTGCTCCTCCCACCGGGCGGGGCGCGCTCCTTTCGATTGGGTCTGCCGTTGGGCAACTCGGGGGGGGTGCTGCGACTGGTGGATGACCGCGGCGTGTTGGTCGACGAGGCGTTCTACACGCGGGCAATGGTGGCGGCCGCGGGGGAGGGCAACGAAGTGGTGTTCATGCGTCCAACGTGATGTGCCGTTTAGCTTTGTCCCCTCTCGCTCACTACAGGGGAGCAGTCGTACGACAAGAACTGGCTGTTCACTGATGCCATAGCCACCGAGGACAACAGTCCGCATGTCCGCGACATGTCGTGCAGACCTCCGTCACTACAGGATTCCTATTTCTAATAGAGGAATGGATTCGAACTGCTTGATCACTACCCGTCGGCAATATCCGATTAAATGAGCTCGATATAGCACTGTTGAGCATCGCAATCCGTACCAATCGGATTTATCGGCGCAACGGCTACCAACAGAAAGACTGTCAGGGGCAAACCATTACGAACCGAAACTCGGTCATGCGCGTCGCGGACAGCATTCCACGGAACGCCGGCGACCCGAGCATTGTACTAATGCGAAACGAGCACGGGCGCTGTTAGCTGGACGACGCGCCGTTGCGCTTTAAAGTGATGTTGAAGGGGATGTGACATATGAAGCAGTACAACTGCAATTTTTAACGATGTAAAAACGAACGAGCAGTCCCTGCTACAATTATGCACAACTTCTGCTCCTTTCATCGTCGAGACAAACGGGGTGGAACCGGTCGGGAACGTGCACACCGACGAATGGGGAAGCGACGAGGATGCTCAGGAAGGTGCTGAGATTAAAAAGCAGTTGGCTGCTCATTGTGTTGAGAGCGACGAAGAAGAAAAAAGCCCTGAAATGAGTCACAACGGGCACACGACGGTATCGGAAATGTGGAAACGACTCCCAAAAATATATTCATAATTGATTCGACATATCAAAAGCCTCTCCGCCAGATTGCTGCAGAAGTTTTTTCAGGAAAGAATTAACCAATGGTTGGAGAGCCAGGTCATGGCCCTCAGCATGGTTCTGGTCTCAACAAACGAGCATTCTCCACACTCTAAAGCTATGAGGGGCAGTATGAGATGGGTTTTCCCCATTTGTTCGAGGCACAGGGGGGGCGTCAAATGCTCGACAGCCACCAGTAAGTGAGGTTGAGCTCGTATCTCATTAGCTAAAGTTGCACCACAGGCGATTTAGTCAGGACGCCTCGTTTCTTTTTTTCGCGCACTTCGTGATCCATAAGCGTAATGTCAACGGAGTGGTATCCTCTCTGGAAGAATCGCACAAAATGAAGACGTTGGTAGAAGCCCTTGTTGCCAGCATGGATCAATCAGAAGCAACACGCGCCGAGAAGTCTGCTGCATTACACAAGAGCATTGATTTCATGACACCGCAGTCGACAACCGTGAGAGGATCACCGGGCTCTTGGAGATCAAAGTCTATAGAAGTTCAAGCTATGGTTCGATCTCCTCTGCTACACCGGCGGACATTGTTCATGACTTTAGGTGCGGCTGACTCGCTGTGGCTCGACTTCCTCAGCCGGTGCCTCCCCGAAAAAAAGCTTGACGAAATAGCTGCAATGACCAAAACAGAGTGCTCCGAGATTCTCGCAGCAAATACCGACTGAGCTGTCGAACATTTTTATTACCCGCTGGAGAGCGCTGTGGGATGAAATCATTTCGGGACAAGGAAGGCCTTTGGGCAACATCGTCGACTACGTCGGGCGAATTGAATTTCAAGAGCGAGGATCCTCGCATGTTCACATGCTTCTATGGGTGGAAGGCGGCCCTGACGTGTCGTCTGCTTCAGACGGAGTCATTCTCGTGAAACTGCGGGAATACGTGGACGGCGTGCTCTGCTAAACGATACCCGGATGTATATGATGTAGACTTGTCAAAAGTGATGCACCCGTGCACGATGCGCCCTCCTGAGCACAAACTCTCGTGTCCCATTGCTCAAACTCACGTGACAGTCCTCACACGATGCCTCCAGAGTCATCGGTGCAATCACCCAAAAATCTACGTGCACGTTTAGATATCCCTGGACAAACATTGACGAAACTCAGGTGCAGCCAGTTTTCCGGAATGGTAAAGCAAAACATGTAGTTTCACCAGCTCGAAACCACTCTCGAGTGAACACCTACATCCCCAGCATTTTGAGCTTTTGGGGAACAAACATGGATCTGCAAGTCTTGCTCGATGCGCTCGGCGCCGCAATGTACACCGCGCCATACTTGACCAAGCACGACACAAACAAGCACACACCCCGAATTCTGTATGGCTGATTTTTGACTTCTGTCCTGCTGGACTGAGGCTGACTCTCTCAGACGGTCTCGTAGCCAACCAGATACGCCGCTGGGACCGACTCCCAGGCTGATGGGCCCCCACAGGCTGGAATCGCCTCTACTTTTCATCACATCTCCGGGGAAGCAAGTGGTTCTGCCAAGATCTCTCGGCAAAGTGCTCCTGACAGGTAGAGAAACTCAAGCTTCTGGGAAGATATAGTAAGAAACAGTTGCGGCCCATTTTGGCCCGGCACACGACCTCATGGTTGGGTTGTCCAGCAGCTGATAGCGCTGTCCAGCCAATGCCGTTCCCTTTTAACATCAGAAATAGATTCTATGTCTTTGTCTCGGGCCACCAGGACAGAATTCAGCAAGCAGCAGTACCAGCTGTCCACGAATAATTCCAATCAATCAGTTAAAACGATGGTTCGACGCATTATGCTGTCAGTCCTAAATACTCAAGAAGTAAGTGTGCAAGATGCTTGCGGATTCGAACAGGCAAGAAGCTGTGCAAGTGCAGTCGGGTTTGTATCACACTGCCCAGTGTGCATTTTTTCACAGGCGAAGATGTCGAGCGGGAGCTTGGTCGTAGCGTGCTTGTTTCAACGGTCGGATCTGTTTGCCATACCCATGTTCTGGTGCAATTTATCGTACAGCGTTCCGGATCTTTGAATTAGCTTTCCTCGCTTGAATACACCACAAAATACTGCCTATCTCAAGGTGTCAGTGAGTCCAGGAAGTTGAAAGCACCCGTCCGACAGTACCGATACGCGTCGCGTAGGCGAGATGATGCAATTGTTTTCATTCGGGCTCGAATCGATCATGCAGAAGCAAACTCTTTCAGCCTCCCTTCCCCTCCCGCCCACCGCCGCCCACCCCGTTTCACCCCCCCCAAATCGTCCCCATATGCACAAAGGGGCTAAAATTTACGTGTGAACCCCCCCCCCAACCACCTCTTCCCATGCTCCAATCCAAACCAAACTCTCCCACATGTTTCTCCCCACCCCCCCTAGAGTATCAAACCACCCTCCGTTCCCTTCCCGACCTCCGCCGCCCACCCCGTTTCACTTCCCCCAAATCGCCCCCCCTGGCGGACTCGACGCTAGACATGCATGGCCACAGGCCTTGGTCTAGGGCACCAGAGAGCCTCACAGACGTAGAGAGCACGTGTGATTACCCCGGGAGCGACACCGCGACCTCAATTGGGGCATACAACTCCTTGGTGGGACCTAAGTCCATCAAAAGACCCCTAAACCGTTCTAAGTGGCCTCAACCACCCTAAACCATCTCCTAATAATCCATAAGGCTACTTTACCACCTTGAAGCGGGAAAGGCGTAGAGTCGGCGCTGGAATCTCAAACTGGCCGGAGGATGCCACACCCGGACTGCTGGCACCGACGCCGGCGGCAGGAGTATTCAACTCAAGGGTGGGCACCGAGCCGCCACCAGCCGTGGCAGTCGCCCGAGGAGGAACGGCCGGAGTAGTAGTCGACCGGACGATGCTGCCGGGAGCAACGCCAAGAGCCGTAGCAGGCAAAAGCGGTGACGGAGGAGCCTGAAGCACCGGTGCAGGTAGAGCCTGGCGCACACGCGCCGGCGACGGCGAAGGCGGAGCTACCGGTGCGACAGGAGCAACCGGAGAAACATGAGCAGCTGCAGACGCCCGACCAACCGCCCCAGCCCACCCCAGCTCTTGTACCGGCGGACCAGACGGCAGCAGTTCCCGAGCGGCCGCCACAGGAAGACCTCCCAGCTGCGGCCATGCCGGCAGCGGCGTTGCCAGCTGCACCTTGGCTGGAAAAGTCTGGTAGACCACCGGGAAGGATAAGGTGAAGGAGGGGGGCATGGCTGGGGGAATGTGATCACGGCTCGGGGTGAAGACGCTCGACCTCGGCACCGGTGTGGGCTTGCTCGAGGCTGTGCACGGTGGCACCTGGTACGGCCCGAGGACGTGCCGGACTAGGGAGGGAGCTATGTAGCATCCCTGGCCCTGACTTGGCGCCGACCCGGGATGGCAACCAGAGGGCACCAGGTGCCAGGACACGCCCGCCGTGTGGGGATCGTTGGCGCAACCCACACGCGAGAGAGGGAATTCTGATGGATTTTTGCTTATTTGTGAGAGACTTGGTTTGAGGGAATTTAGTGTGAGATTAGTGAGGGAGAATAGAATTAGTAGTGATAGTGGCCCCCGACCTGACGAGGTTAGACTCGGGTCGGGGCCACTCGGGGGTAGGGGGGGCTACGTGGCCAACGTGCCGAGGCTCCCCCAGATGCACGTTAAGAGGGACAGCGAGGCGCCCTTGGCCCGCCCCCTCAGGGAAAAAGACAACTGCGCGTTCGCTTTCCTCTTCCCCGTGTGCACTACCGTGCGTATCTGTTGGCTCCGCCAGCAGGCACGTGAGGCAACAGGCATACCACTCTCGTAGCTCCCCTTTCTGTGCTACCTGTCCCTTTCCCCCGAGGGATACTGACACGTGTCTGAGAGGATCGAGTTTTATACCACACAAGCGCCCAAAGAGGATGGAGCTGCACGCTTCCCACACCTCGCATTCGGGGGTGCCAGAGCGACTGCTGGCGCTAATGGCCTGCTTGAAGCCGTGGAGGCACGGCTGACACTGTCTGGGAACTGTCGCTCGCAGCTCCTCCCTCGTACTGGCGCAGTTGAGGACATTTTGTGGCCCTGCTTTCCTTCTTGACCTCTGGACGCAGGGGCGAAAGTGTTTTTCGCGTGTGAGGTCTCGCCCTTGAGCGCGCATCCAAGGCAGCGATCGTCGCCGCGGTGAGCGAAGCCCCCGGGTGTGCCGGGATGGTGGTGCCTATCGCGCAAGCACGCCGTCTGTCTTTTGTTTCCTTTCACGCGCGCACGCTCAGCATAACGGTGGTGACTTGGCGTGCATCGGCTGACTCACGCCGTTTGTCTCAAAACGCTTGTCCGCTTTTTTCCGCTCGGTGGTGCCTCTGTTCCCATGCCTGTGACTCCCTACACGTGCACGCGAACTCTTATGCGGAGGACAGGTTCGCCCGCCTTGTCATTTGCCTCGCGGCTCTTCACCGGGGCGGATCGCTGCGCTGGGGCCGTCCTCATCCCCCCCCCCGCGTATGAGATCGATGCGGATGGGCAAAGTGGCCGGTGGTCCTCCCGCTCCTCACCCCGCATGCTTGCAACTTTGACGTACGCCCATCGCTCACCAACTCCCAATCTCTCTCCTCGTCTGCGCCGTTCCTGGTATGTACTAGGCTTGTCCTGCACGCCGCTTTTTCGGGGGCGTGCAGGCGTGACACGTCCTAAACACGCATTAAGCACGCCCTTAAACGTTCATTTCGCCCTGCACGCCCCAAGAAATAAACACAATTTTACCAGACGAGTGCAAATTATGAAGTAGCTCTGCCACCATGCACGGTTGCTTCAGGTGGTTGCTTGGGTCGCGCCGGACTCTTTCTGTCAGAATCGGGCACACTGGCTGCAGTCACTCGTGGCGGCGCCCGTGGAGCACACATGCCTGCTCTGGCCCCCACTGCGCCATGAAAGCGAGAAAGCAGACAGCTACGTCCGGCGCGACTGCCTCAAAGGCCTCACGACAAGCACAGCATGTCCGTGAGATGGGCGCAGGAAGTCCCAGACTGGATGCACGTAGCATCGCTCCCGCCCGGTATACAGAACTGGATGGCCTCTCTGGCTGGGCCCTTGACAACCATTCAAATAGGGCTTCATTGCGCGATGCGAAGCATCAGAACGTATGCAAGTCTATTGAAAGTATCCCGCCCAAGAGCACGCCCCGAAATCTCGGGCGCGCTGGCGTGACACGCCCTGAAACACGCCTAATCGCGACCGGGGCGTGCAGCTTAGTGCACGCCCTGGGCTTGCAGCACAAGCCTAGTGTGTACCACTCTGCTGCTGTCTTCCAATCTGTTCATCTTCCCGGCAAAGGTCATCATGGCGCCGTGCAACCCCAACCACACGATGCAGATGGAGTTTGCCGGACTTTCCGTTCGCCCGCCGACGCCCATGCCAGCGGTCAACAAAGGTGCTTCGGTTGGCAAGGGGGTTGGGCGGGTGGTCCCTGACCTCCCGCCGCACCCTCTCGTGCTGACGATGCTGACCGGCATGCAGGAGCCGTACAGTGTGCCCCTTCCCCTGCACAAGTGGTGCGAGAAGAGGGGGTCTTGCCAACGTTTAAAGTTCTGCGGGAAGCTTGCGTGGACAAGAACGCAACGCGGGGCGTACTGCAGTAAGTGACTCAAACGCGCCGGGTCAAGAAAGAACCCCCCCCCCCCCCCGCGCCCCCCTTGAATAGGGAAAGACTTGCTGCCCACCCCTCGCTCCTCACATGGGCCGCCGTAGCACACCTCGTCCACTCCAATTGGCGCATGTAAGCGGACACCCGCTTCTGGCCGGCTGACACCGTCCCCCCCAAACAGGCACACTGCTGATGCGGGAGCGATCAGCTTCGCCTGTATGCTCTACTTGCGCGTTCTTGCGGGTTCGCCTCGTGCACTGGACCTGCAAGGAACGAGAAACACTCGCACAAGAGACTTTCAGCAACGCGGATTCCCGTAAGAATACGGTATTATCATGCCACGAATGTCCCCCGTATGGAAATCTGGTATGGAGTGACCCATTTTTGGCGTTTCCTGCGGCTTTGACCTATAGGATGTTCATATTAGAAGTACGTACTGGATCTCACGTGGGGAGCCTTGACTGCAACGAGAGGCACTCGGTTCGGCCGAGTCTTTCTGATATTGCGCGCATCGTGAGGTGGAAACCACAGCCTTCGATGTTCCGCTTCTGCCTTCGATGTTCCGGGCCGGAACAACGAAGGCAGACCGCTTCTTCCCGTACTGCCTCCCATCTCCACTGCCGCTCCTCCCCCCCTCGTACGGTCTTCCCCCACCCAAACAGTATTCACCCGCCGCCGCCCTCCGTCCCGCCCCCGCCGCGGCCGGCGCCCACCGCCGCCGTCTGCCGCCCGCCGCCGCCGCAGGCGGCCGCCGCCGGCCGCCGCCTCTGCAGGCTGCCGACCGCCGCCGACCCCCGCCCTCTTCGGCCGCGGCCTCCGACCGGCCGCCACTGCTGCCCGCTGCCGGCCGCCGCCGCTGACGGCTGGCGGCCACCGCCGCCGCGGCCCGCCCTTTCCCGCCGCGGCTACCACCCGCCGCCCACCGCCCGCCGCCGCCGCGCGCCGCAGCTGCCGGCTTCCGGCCGCCGCCGTCGCCGCCTGCCCTCCCCCGCCGCGGCTGCCGCCCGCCACGCGCCGCCGCCGTCCGCCATCGCTACTGCCCCCCCCCTCGCCGCCGGCGGCTACCGCCGGCGGCTTCCGCCGCCGCCCGCAGTGTGGCAAAAACCACTCGCACGCACGGCACCCAAGTTGGGGCGGTGTACACGGGCTGCCTCCCGTGTCGGGGGAACCGGAAGAAGTGCAAGTCGCACACACTCTATCCCTGTTGTGGGGCAATCCCCCCACTGACAAACAAGAAGATGGTGTGTGGTCCAACAGTTTCTTGGTCGGGACGGGGAAGCAAGGCCAAGCCCCGCTGTCCCTCCCCTTATCCCCCCAGGGTCCCCTCAGAATCTCGCCACTCAGAATCTCCCACCCCAGCACCTGCCCACCGGGCCACACGAAAATTCAAGACGATAAATGCAGAAAACCCTCAAATCCAAGTTGGATTTACTACTAAGCTAACTATCCCAAACTTAGGGAATATGGACCCAAATGCAGGGGGAGGAACGGATCAGGCTAGTGGCCTGCCGCCCCTTGCATGGCACGTGTTGCCCCCCTACCTGGGGGTCAATACTGCCACACTCCCCTCTCCTCAGCTCCGACCGACCCGGTCGGCCCTGTGAGGGGGTGCGTAAACGCACGTCTCGGCGTTGGGGGCGCGACTTGCTGTCCCCCCTCGAGTACGTAACGCGGATGTGGAGGCGGTCACGTTGACCGCCCCTATCCTCAAGCTTGCCTACTCGGCAGCTTGCTCTCCCCGGTTCCCACTTCACCATCACCAACACATCCCCTTCACCTTCCCCTGGGCCGCCCCACGCTGGGGAGGCCACCCATCTACCCACGATCCGAGCCCACCTCAACTCGATGCGGGTCTCGTGCCGCTGTAGCCAGGGCGTCTCTCCCCAACTTGGGGAGAGCCATGGCGACCCCGGGGGTGGAGACGGACTCCCTCGATGAACGTATGGAGGACACCTCCTGCGGTGCAGCGCCCGCCGGGACTTCCGGCGGGGGCTCCGCGGTTACTCCGGGAGATGGGACTCCCGCGTCACCCGGCTTTGGGTTGACGGCGGGATCACCCCCGGAGGCGGGACAAGTTGTCCCGCGTGAGGCCTTGGGGCGGTGGTTTTACCCCGCTTGGCCTCTGTATGAGGAGGGGTTGACTGTTCTTCGCTGTGGCCGACTTGGCACAGCGATGGGTCGGGTGTGGGACCGCCTACGGGAGAAGTATCCCCGTAGGGTCGGGTTCCCTGCCGGCTTCAGGACGGACCAGGTTGCCTTCCTGGACGATGAGGAGGTCGAAGACGTGCAGCGGGCCAAGGCCATGATGGACCGCGGGGGAGCTATCCCGGGTCCCGGCGACTTGCCGACCTTTACTTTGGACGCGGTGGCAACTAGCCCCCCCGTACCATCACGAGGCCGATCCGCACACCCATCACTTTGATGTGCGGATGGAGAAGGACTGCCGGCGAGGTCCCTTCTTGGTTACCTCGGCTCAACTTGAGTTTCCGCAGCAGTCCGCTGCCAATAAGGAGCAGTACTACCCGAAGAAGCCCGAGTGGTGGCCTCAAGTTGAGGTCTCCTACGGGTTCCCTGCGTTGTTGCCACGATTGCTCGACCACTTCGGCTCCGTCATGTTGACGGCTAGCCCAGATCACCTGGTGTGGGCCATGTTGGCCACCCAGTGGCTCCTCGAGGTCATGTCGACCTGGGTGTCCTGTGTCCAGCGGCGGGGGATGCTCTGGCATCTCACCCTCCGGCTTATCCAAGGTTTGGAACAGCTCACCCCTCAGCTAGTTGCTGAGGGGTGCTCATCAGGACAACTCACTCTACTTGAGGAGATGCTCCGCCTCCACAAGTTTATCGAGTGGGAGAGCATTGAGCACAAGTTGCGCCGCCCCACTCGTGGGCCCAAGGACGATGGCGCACTTCGCCAGTTCGTATGGGTCGCTCGTGAACTTCACGACGGCCGTGTGGTACTACGAGAGGGGCTGGGCATCGGGGACTACCCGTATGCCCCGGGGGTGGATCGCCACACTGCGCCACCCCCGGACAAGGCCATAGTGATGGCCGTGCCTTCGCATGATGACCACATGACTCAGCCCACTGCGGGGGCCCCGAGTAGGGGTCGCAGTTACACCCGGGCACCGCCACCTCGGCGTGCCCCTCCACTTCCTCCTGTCCCCTACCAGCCGCACGGGGACATCCCGATTAGCGTGGCCGTTGAGTCGTCCACCCCGGTGTGTCCCAACTTGGGGGCCACCCTTCTGACGGTATACCCCAAGTTGGTGTTACCAGCCACGCCTCTGACTTCAGAGATGATGATCACCACATTGGTGCGCACCATCTCCTGGTTGGCCGCGTCGACCGCAACCCCTCAAGATTCTGAGACTTCTCAAATTGAGGAGCGCGTTTGTACTGCGGTGGCGACCGCGAGTTGCGAGTCGGTGGCGGAGTTTATGATGGCCGAGTTGGCTCGCATCGGAGCTATTGTGCCCCAGCCAGCCCCACTTGGGCGTGGCAAACGTCGTGCGAGCCGGGCATACTCGCCTCCTCGCCGTCGTCGCCGACGCTCGCGGCGTTCTCCCTCCGTGTCGGAAGACGATTTGTCTTACTCCGTCTCGGAGTCCTCTACTCCGTCGGAGTCGGAGTCAGTTCGCCGTCTGCGTCGCCAACTTGCGCGCAAGACCAAGCAGAAGGGTAGCCGCGGTCGACGCCACTTGCGCGACCGTGAGGGGCGCGACGGTTCCGACTTGGAGCCGCCGGCCCCGCCGACTGGTGGGGAGCGTTATCGGCGTGGGTCTCGCCGCTCGCCTCCACGTGAGGGCGAGGGCCGTGGGGTTGGAGAGTCTAGCATGTATGCCTAGTTGGCAGCTGCCTTTGTTGTGAGAGTGTGAGGGTTAGGGCTGTAGTTAAAAGCCACTCTGCGTACCACTTCGACTTGAAGCACTCTCTAGGCACTGTTACTTGGCCTTCCCTCATGTTGAGGGGGGGCTGTTAGGGTCTATCTCATTCCGGGCACAGTATGCCCGGACCTTCTCAGCGGGAAGGTCCTCCACATATTCCCACGTATCATCCTTGGCTTTGTAGCCGAACCAATGCACCCTCAACATGAGGCGGTTAGTGTCCTCATCCCAGCCGTGGTCGATGAACTTATCGAACACGTACTCCTGCGGGCCCTGTTTGGCCGCAGGCAGTGAGGGGAGGCGCCACGCTTCCAACGCACGCGCCCAAGCTGGGTCGCCTGCAGGCGGTAGTGCAACTTTGACCACGTCCTGTCCGTTCACTGTGCGGACCCCATCGTCACTTTCGATGGTGAAGCGCCGCCCATCAGTACGAAGGACCTGGTACGGCCCCTTCGTCTGGAATACCAACTTACCCCCAGTTGGGGTGTGGGAGTGTACCAGTACCCAGTCACCCTGCTCGGGGACATGCTTAGCATTGCGCACCTTTTTGTCAAAGGTACGCTTGTAGCGCTTTTGTGCCTTGTCCATCTCAGCCCTGACTTGAGGGATGAGCTTTTCAAGCCTAGCAGCGAGCTCCGCCTTACTCTCAGTAGGAGAAGGCGTACTGCCACCATCCTCCCTAGTTGGGAGCGGCCGCCGCACGGCGATAGACCGCACGCGACGGGGAGCCACAAAAGCGAGGGGTACTTCCCCGGTAGATGAGTGAACCTGCGAATTGTAGGCAGGGGTAAGAATAGAAACGTATTGGTCCCACGTTTTCACTTGCTCACTCACATAGTGGCGCAGCTGCCGAACAATAGTTTTGTTGAAGCGCTCCACCTGCCCATTAGTCTGTGGGTGGTAGGGGGCGGCATAGTTTGCCTTAACCCCCAACATATCCAGCACTCCCTGAAACAGTACAGACGCAAATTGCGGTCCATTGTCCGATAGTGTACTATCCGGAATGCCATACGCGGCAACCCAGTGATCGAGGAAGGCTGACACGAGCGACATGGCCGTGATCTCTGCCAGTGGGATCGCTCGCGTAAGTTTCGTGAAGCGGTCACAGATGACCAGGAGGTACTGGTTGCCCTCCTCGGTCACTGGCAGTGGCCCAAGGATGTCCATTGCCAACGCGGCAAAGGGCTCCTTGGCCGGGAACAGTAGCATAGCCGTAGTATGCCGCCGTTCCATCAGACGGTTCTGCGCACAACTTGTGCAGGCAGCCACCCAACTGTAGATGTCCACCACCATGGACGGCCAGTAGTACCTGGTCCTCAGGGTCTGGTACAGTTTACTAGACCCCAGGTGTCCACCCGTGGGAGCGTTGTGCTCCCTCTCAAGAATACTGTCCTTGAGGGATGCGGGGACGACAAATTGTTCGGTCCCCTGGAATACCCCCCTCCTCATGAGGAGGCCATCGTCTCCGAGAAAGAACCGCGTCTCCGCCACTGTATCCAGTGTATCCCTCTGCGACTTGCACAAGGGATCCTCGGCCTGGGCCTTCACCACCTCGTCAAGGGACAGGGGCAAGTACTTCTTGTTCCCTGGCGCCTCGGGGTTCAACGCCTGACCCGAGCGCGTGACTACCCCCACGATGGGGATGTCCTCATCGACTGGGTTAGTGTCCAGCCCCTCGGTAGGTACCCGAGAAAGGCCGTCGGCAAGGGCATGTTGCCTGCCAGGTCGATACTCAATATCAAAGTTGAAGGGTGCCAGTCGCACCCTCCACCGATTGAGACGAGTGTTCGTATAATCCGTCTTGAAGATGAACTGCAACGCGCGGTGGTCACAGCGGATGAGGAACTTCTTACCCTCTAGGTAGAGACGAAGTAACGTCACCGCCCACACCACTGCGAGTCCTTCCAACTCGGTGACTGCGTAGTTCTTCTCGGCCGAGTTCAGCCCCTTGCTGAAGTATCCCACCGGCAAGTACTCCTTGTCCGGCTGCTGCTGAAGCAACACACAACCAAGTTGGTCGTAGCTAGCGTCCACATCCAGGATGTGGTGGCCTCCCAACCTGGGAATAGCCAGGATAGGGGGCTTCAGCAGAAGGTCCCGAAGAGTCTCAAAGGATTCCTGCTCCACCCGACTTGGGGGAGGGAGGTTCTTCGGTAGCGTTGAGCTCACAAGCTCATTCAACGGCTTCGCCACCTTGGCGAAGCCCTTGGTGAAACGTCGGTACACGTTCCACATCCCGAGGAAGCTCCTCATCTGGGTCTGGGTCCGGGGGTACTGAGCCTTACGGATGGCCCTCAAGTTCTTCTCGTTGACACTGAGGCGCCCCGGACGGACAGCATGTCCCAAGTATTCCACCTCTTGAGTGAAAAGATGGCACTTACTCGCCTGCAGTGACACACCGGCGCCAGCAAGTAGCTTGAACACATGGCCAAGATGGCCAATGTGTTCCTCCGGACTTCGGGAGAACACAATGATATCGTCTAGGTACACGAGACAGATCTGCCACCGTACTCCGGCCAGAATGATATCCATAGCGCGCTGGAAAGTTGCCGGCGCGTTACATAGTCCAAACGGTAGGCGCTTGCACTGGTAGGTACCACAGTGACAGGTAAAGGTAGTTTTATGCCTGTCTTCCGGGGCAATGGGAATTTGCCAGTACCCCGCGTTACAGTCCAGGGTAGAGAACACGTTCGCCTCCCCCAGAGAGTCCAGACAGTCGTCCATCCTATGTAGGGGATAACTGTCCTTCACCGTGCTCTCGTTGAGCTTACGGTAGTCGATACAGAACCGTGGGGTCCCATCAACTTTGGGGACAATAACCACCGGGCTCGCCCACTCGGCGTTACTGGCCTCAATCACATCGAGGGCCCCCATGCGAGCGACTTGCTCCTTGACGAGGGCCCTTGAACGGGGTCCTCCCCTATACGGTTGTTGGCGTATAGGGGGTGCACCGGGCTTCAACTCGATCCGGTGTTGGGTGGCTCTCATGAGTCCCAATTGACCATCCCACAACCTGTGATATTGGTCCAAGAGGCGTTCAACTTGAACCCTCAACCTGGGTGGAACACCCTCCATGTTCACATGGGGCCGAGGAGAGGCGGCCGACTTGGCTTGATGCTTCTCCTTACCGAACTTCGGGTCGCTACTCGCGCCCGCGTTGAGGGTGACCGCTACTACCGGTCCCTCGTGTTGGTTGATATAGCCGAACTTGGCTCCCGACTTGAAGTACTTTGGCGACGAGTTCAGGTTCATAACCTGGATCCTCCACGGGACTCCGGCTTTGGAGTCCATCGTGCCAAGGGCAACATGCACTTGGTGCTTGCGAGCAAGACGGGGGTAAGGGTGCACCAACCCGTTCCCCGTATAATCAGTTACAACGTCAACGTGCGCCACCGAGTTGGGGGGCAACGTGACTTTACGGGCTAAACGCAGGTTAGCAGTAATCCCTTCGCTCACAGAGCAAACAGGCTTCGACTGTGAGACTGTCACAGGAGCCGCAGACTTTCCCTTACCAAGGATGGGGATGGTCTCCCCATTCATCAACTTGACCCAATGCTCAGGGCCACAAATCAAAGGCACTTGTGTAACAACATAAGGGGTACCCAGAAGCAGGGGTACCGATATATTCTCAACTACTCCATAGGTCACGTCGACCTCATGGGTCCCCAACCTAGTTGGTAGGGTCACGGCACCAACGATGGGAAGTACCCCACCATTGATATCGACCAGATGGTCAGCTTTAGACCTCCAGCGTTGGAGCTTCATCTCCTTTGGTAATAGCGACTTGCGTATCAAGAAGGCTCCTGACCCGGTATCAAGTACGATACGGGCACAGCAGGCACGGCCGGGGGCAAGTTGCACCCGTCCAGCCACCTGGAAGTTCTCACCCGTCAGCACCGCGATGACCCGACGTGGGTTTACGTTCTTGGGGAGTCCTACCCTAGGTGGGCGGATTCCCTTAGGTCGCCGCAGTATCCGGCACGGTTGGTTCGTCCTCTTGACCCACTTGGCCGAGGCTGCCGTTGTGAGCTTCGGACGGCCAGCTCCAATGGTCATTCGTTTCCCGCCGACTTGGCGTCTGAATCTGAGGGCGAAGGGGAAGACGAAGAGTCCGAGGACGACGTGTCCGCCTCCTCCGCCGAGGGTGTGGCGACCGCGACGACCGGTCGAGACCCACCCTCGCGGCGTGAACGTACTTCGTTCGTAGCCGACTTCCTACTCGCATTCCTAACAAGTTGTTGGATGCGTTTACTCAACTTGGGGCAATCATATGCCCAGTGTCCATCGGAGTTGCAGTTCCAACACCGATTGTCAGTTCCCGAAGGGGTCTTCCCGACTGGAGAAGACGAAGAGGTACCCTGGGAAGCTCCCACGGCAGCTACCACCCTTTCCTTGCGGATTCGGCGCGCCTCTCTCAACTCTCTGGCCTGGCGCGCCTCCTCACGTTCCTTGGCCAACTCGGCCTGACGCTCCTGGCGTTGTTCCTCCCGCAACCTGCGGTAGGCCTCGCCTCTGCGGTAGGCGAACCTAGCCAACTCGGCCAGGGTCGCCCGGGCAGTGTTATGCTCCCGGGTCTCCATCCGGACTGACCAATGGAGTCCCTCCACAAACCGACTCTTCACAACAGCTTGTGGATGAAGAAACCCACGAAGATTGTTGAGCTTACGGACTCGCTCCGCAAAGGACAACTCGTCCTCCGCCTCGTCCTGATGGGCTTGCGTAAACTCCTCGACTTGAGAAGCCAACGCCGCTTCATCAACCATGGCTCTCAACAACCAGTTGACGAGCTCCAAATACGACGTCACCTCCCCAGCGCCTCCACTTGAGGAGCTGGGCATGACGGACATAAGTTCTCTCCGCAGGTCGCCCTTCGTGAACTCCTGTAGCATATAGAAAGCCATGCCTTCACTTATGGCATCGTAGTCACAGGCTTTTGTGAAACGACGTAGAAACTCAAAGACACGGAGGGGGGGAGTTCCATCCCACTCCGCTTTGTGCCCAAAAGAGTGAAGTGCGTTCTTCTTGGCACGGCCCATGGCTCGGGCCTGGTCAGGACCATACGCCACCGACTTGTTGTGGAGGGCGTAGGTCTCACAATCAAAGATCCTCTGGTAGACCGGGTTGGCTACCTGGATCTTGGGCGGCACCTCACGTTGAGGGAACAGCCGCTGTGGCACTGGGGCAAGTTCACCCTCAGTGCCCATAGTCTGGCGCGGCGCGCTTGGTGTAGCTGCCGGCGTTTCCGGGGGGAACTCCCCCATGAAAGGCGTACGCCCCACCGAGTATGGTGTGGCTCCCTCGTTGGGAGTCACAGGTGTCGCCCCCTGTTCGGGGCGACCTGAGATAGGCGTGAGGAGGGATTCCCCCTGCGCCTGCGGGCTCGAAAGCCCCAATCCGGTCTGGACATTAAGGCCATCTGGCAAACTCGCCACAATCTGATTCAGAATAGTATTCGTCACCGTGACCACCAGGTCCGGCAAAGTCTGCCGCAACACATTGGTCGCCTCCCGACGGACAGTTTCCGCGAGGAGTGGATTGTCGACTCCAGTTGAGTCTCGGTCCGCCTCCGGGAGTCCACCTGAGGGGTAACCACGATCCTCAGGGGTCTCAACCGGGGGCATGGGCGCGAGCCCATCGCCGAGCAACGGAGGTCCGCCGTCCTCCGAAAGCCTAGTTGGCGACGGCTCCATGCCAAAGTTGGCTCCAACCCGAGTGGAACCCGCGGGGACAGTCCTCACCCCTTGGGACGTTCCCGTTGAGTGTACCACACGGTGGCCAGACTTCGGCCCCCCCACATCAGAAGTGTCACCCGAGTGAAACCCCGAATGAGTCGGGGCGGCCTGTTGCCCGCCCGCACTTCCAGTCCTGCCGGCTTGAGGGACCTCCAGTCCCGCTGCGACCCCAGGTAAACCCACTTGTGTCTCACCAGTATTCAAAGGCACTGAAGTACGTGCGTCACCCGTGTACTCCCCGGACGACGCGGGGTCCGAGCTAGCCATGTTGGCTAACGATCCGTATGACACGGTCCAAGTCCACCGTTCCCCTGAGACAAAGGGCCCCCTACACCCGGGTGCACCCGGAGGTAAAGTTTACCTCTGTCCCCTGCTGCTCCACCAAATGTGGCAAAAACCACTCGCACACACGGCACCCAAGTTGGGGCGGTGTACACGGGCTGCCTCCCGTGTCGGGGGAACCGGAAGAAGTGCAAGTCGCACACACTCTATCCCTGTTGTGGGGCAATCCCCCCACTGACAAACAAGAAGATGGTGTGTGGTCCAACAGTTTCTTGGTCGGGACGGGGACGCAGGGCCAAGCCCCGCTGTCCCTCCCCTTATCCCCCCAGGGTCCCCTCAGAATCTCGCCACTCAGAATCTCCCACCCCAGCACCTGCCCACCGGGCCACACGAAAATTCAAGACGATAAATGCAGAAAACCCTCAAATCCAAGTTGGATTTACTACTAAGCTAACTATCCCAAACTTAGGGAATATGGACCCAAATGCAGGGGGAGGAACGGATCAGGCTAGTGGCCTGCCGCCCCTTGCATGGCACGTGTTGCCCCCCTACCTGGGGGTCAATACTGCCACACGCAGCTGCCGACTGCTGCCGCCGCCACTGCCGCCCCCACTGAAGCTGCCTGTGCCTGCCGCAGCAGCTGGCGGGCGGTGCCGCCGCGCTCATCGCCGGCTCTGCCCGCTGCTGCCCCTGCCCATGCCGCCGTCGCTTGCCCCCATCGCTTGCCGCTGTTGTCATCCTACCGCTCGCTGCCGCCCCGGCCAGGCCACCGCCCGCCGCCTGCTGCCGCCACCGCCCTCGGCGGCCGACCGTGCCGCTGCCGGCTGCCTCGTGTTGCTTGCCCTGCTCTCTTTGCCGCTGCCGCTGAGTGCTGGGGGTTGTTGCCCCCGTCCCGGCTGTCACCGCCGTCGGCTACCGGCTGCTGCCGCCGCGTTTGGCTGTTGCCGTCGCTGTGCAGATCAATTGGTGAGCGCTTTGTGTCGGGTGTGCGTTTCTGGGGACTGCTGTTTATAGTTTAAGCGAGCCACGCTTGTTGGGCGCATGATGACTTTTGTTGGGTGTCCGTTTGCGAAGGATGGTGCGAGAGCACATGCGAAAACAAAGGGGGGGGGGGTTCGCAGACGAGGACGACGATGATGGCACCAAGCACCAACCGGGAGACGCAAGACTATCTATCAGCTTGCCCAGTGATACCTGGCGAAAAGTATAACTATCAAGAATTCCAATTCACCATTGAGTACGCCTCCGACTTGACTCCCATTTCGGGACGTGTCTGGCCAATCACGAGCACGATTCGGCTGATGTGATAGGCTGTCCCATGATCTGAACAGGACCACTGGAGGATTTCAATGCTGAATCCACAATCGCTGGATGGACGAGTACAGTATTTGACTCGGCGAGTAACCTGGTCAGCGACGCGGGATTGTCGACGCCAACGGCTGAAGCGCCGGCGTCCGACGCCCTCTTCCTCCCCGCCCCGTCGCCCGCCTCACCTTTCTCGGCCACCCAGCAGGCCGGGTGGGTACACAAACCTTTGTTACTTGAAGCGCGCGCGCCGAATCGCAAATATGGCCCTCGAATCGCATCCGAGTCGGTGATCCGTGCTCGCCAAACTGGCTCTTGCAATCACAGGACTGACACGTCCTGCCATAAAATCATGCAACTGCCTACTGACGACCTTCGCCGCCACTTTCCTCGCCCGCCGACTCACTGTCGCTATCGGAACCACTCCCAACGCCCCCTTTGCATACCTTGAGGTGCTCGCCTAACGCCAGGCCCGCCGCGAGCGACTTGGAGCAAGAAGGGCACACACAGAATGCGCCACAGATGCACCCAATCCACCGCTTGACCCCACGGTACACTGTTCCGACACAAACGCGGCAGCGACGGCGCTCCCTGGCCTCGGCCTTGTCAGCCGACAGGCGCTGCTGGTCCTCCTTTCTCTTCTCGCGCTCCTCGCGGCGAGCTTTCTTTGACGCCACCTCCTTCGCGGCCTCGGTCTTCATCTCGCGGTGTCGCTCCATGAGGAGGTAGGGGGAGTGCACAACGCCACGCTTGACGACCGCCTTCCCCCTGGTTGACCTGACTTGCGCCTCGTCCACGCGCTCTTGTGCAGCCCGTATGACCTCCGATGCCGCGTGGCGCGCTATGTCAACAGTAGTCTGGCCCATCTCAACCAATCCCAAGTAGGCGCGCACGTTCGCCAGCATGAACTTCGCGTCGAACGGCCAGAGGCCTCGACGTCGGAAAGCGCCGAACATGACTGGCCGAGAGAAGGCGCGCCGCTCAGCCTCGTACGCTGCCAGCATCAGAGCGTCTTTGCTACCCGTGTTGGTCAGCATGCCGTCCATGACGGCCGCCTCGTTCCGGCGCACCCTGTCCGCCTGCAGCGACCCAAAGGGCGCCTCATCTAACGGCTGCGTGATGTGGGAAGTATTTTTGGAAAGGGAGAACAGGAACAGGCCCAGGCCGAGCGCAAATTTCGCAAAGTCGGCGCGGCGGTGGGCAGCTAGCTGGTCACCAAACAGGAGAGCTTCCAGACCGGGGTAATTGCGATGAAACCCATCCGCCACTTTGGACAGCACTGCCTTGAACACATCCGCGTCCAGGTAACCCGTCGTGTTCCAACAGTAGTACCTTGGCCACATGCCGCGTGTCACCCGGGGTGCCGCCTCCATCATGAAGTCCACAGTGGCCTCCTCCCCTTCGTCAAAGTTGGCCTTGAGAATGTATATGCTCAGCAAAACAGAGCCGTCCGCGCCCACGAACGTCAAAAGGGAGGTGACGGTTTGGTGCCGCGTGGACCGCACATTGGCCCTCTCCTTGTTTGCCGCCTCAAGGCGGCGCAGCACCAGCTTGTCACCCTTCTGGACTACCCTTGTCTCGTTGTAGTTGAATACGGTGTGGGCGGGGAAGTGGTGATGAGCTAGGAAGTCCTTAAGC
This sequence comes from Pyropia yezoensis, assembly GCA_009829735.1. NCBI lineage: Eukaryota > Rhodophyta > Bangiophyceae > Bangiales > Bangiaceae > Pyropia > Pyropia yezoensis. Next base: position 18,817,883 of record CM020620.1, read on the forward strand.
TCGTCACAGAAGTCCATGACGCCGTCCAACACGTCAAGTCCTGTCCTCTTGTCCGCTAGGGCCTTGCAGGCCCGCTTGCTCAGCTTGCTCCGGAGGCGGTTGACTAAAAGACGGACCCAATGCCGGGACACCGACACGCCCCACTTGTGCTCCACCAGCTGGCGCGTCTGGGCGATTGACAGCGCCAAGTTGTTCACACTGAACGCCTGAGCCACGGAGACCAACACAGCCTCCTGCTCGGCGCTCAGCTTGTGCTGCCCGTGCCGCCTCTCGCATCCGCTACACGAGCGGTGGTACGCCGACCGCAGGGACGAGTAGGTCCGCTTGGTCTCTGCCGCCACGTACCTCAGCGCCTGTTCCAGGGTGTCAAAGGTGTTCCTGGCGTCCTCTAGGAGCGCCAGGCACACCTCAGTGGGCGTATTTGTCGCCATGGTGCGGTAAGAGGGTTGAGAATGTGGGTGGCGGCGATGGGGACAGGCGGTGACCGGGGGTGGCCCGAGCAATCATCTGGATGTCAATCCCAGTGATTGGATGCCCGCCAAAACCCCGAGAGGGCCCTGGTTGGCGGGAGTCTGGGATGCGATTCGAGGGCCACATTTGCGATTCGGCGCGCGCGCCTCCTTGTTCTATTCAGTTTTGAGTGCGGTTCTGCAGACGTCTGCTGGAGAAGAGCCCCCAACGACCCCATGGACGGACACAGTGCATTCACCATTCCCCCTGGGTTCCGCAGCTCGGGGGCGCTCGTGACTGTGAAACACCGTTCGCTATGACTTATTGATCATGCCTGACGGTCTGTGTCCCAGAAGAACGCAGTCGTTTATGCAGACAGCGCAAGAAAGTGCCCCCAGTCTGTTTCATTGTCATCCGTTGCCCAGTACGTGCCTGAATATAGAGTGCATGAGAGCTCCGCTGTGGGAAGAGATAGTCAGTTCTAGTTAAAACGAGTACGCTGAATCTATTGGTGCACACGTCTGGCGTCGTGCACCCGTACAGCCGACAGGAACGGCGAGAGGCTGGGCGGGTGACGCGCAATAATCGCCCCCTCCGAGCGAGTGTGAGCGTTATGGGTCTACTTTTTCCGGTGAACGCCCAGGGCGAGGTACCTGGTGGCCATGGTGCCGTAGAAACGCACAGAAAGTACGCTGGAGTCCACACATTGGCGACTGACAGACTGCCGGTGGGGTGTTGAGCACTGTGGCGTAGCTGGATGCGCCCAGAGTGCCATTAAGAGTGCAAAAAGCTGTGGAGGTAACTGACTGCACTGTCTAGATCTGACAGGTGTAGGTTTTATTGGATGGGAGCACTGTGGGGCGTTGGAGGCCTGTCGAGGCTACCTGCCCAGAATGGTGACTTTGGGGGCACGGTTGACCCACTTCCCGTCGTTTGTGACACCTTCTGAGCACATGAGCGTGCTCAGCGCCATCATTTTAGTCATCTGAGAACAGTTTGAAAATCGTTTGTCTCACGTGCTGAAACGCCTTGTAGCAGCTTGTAACGCATTACGGACATGTGCATCAAGCGCGCATTCACCGCGTGCAGCACGAGTCTGGGACCACTCTGCCAACTTTTCAAAGCATGCTCATTCGACTAAATCTTTTGCCAACTGTGGCCTCACCACGACAGTTGAGTTCTAGAGGAACCTATTCCCTTTCGCTGAAAGTCATACAACGACGCCATGCGCGGGCCACGTTGGCGGCACTTTTACGTACATGATACGAGAATTCTCGATGGGAAAGCGTAATGCTGCAAGCCTATATTGTCCCGTCGCCCATCCCGCCCCAAATGTAGTGCCCCTAACTTCTGAATTCAGTTTCTGAACTCTGTTGCAACACCCCCCATATGCAATCGATAGATCACGATGCCGATGGGTGAGACGGCGGTCGCGCGCAGAAGCCTCGGATGTGCAACGTGGAACGGCCGTTGTGCGACGCAGGCACTGTCGTCAGCCGGATTGGTGATGTTGTCGCGTGGGCGGGGGGGTCGCTGACCAACCGCGTGAGGTGCCACACGGCGTTTGGGGGAGGCGGCGCGGTGGCGGTTGGGCGCATCAGTAGTATAGTGCGTCCCGTAAAAAGTGGACGTGCACGTGTCGTGATCATGTCGAGTATCGGCCACTGGACCAATCAAACCAACACTGCACAACCTGTGCACGTCCACTTTTTACGGGACGCACGATAGCCGTGTTTCCGTGATCTGTATGGGAGTTTGCAAATCCTTGACAGCGGCCGAGAGTAATATAGTTTTGCATCTATTTAGATCACAGATTTTCATCCAAGAAGCTTCTAAGTGTTGGTACGACACACCCCTCCCTCAGCACGCCCTTTTCTCTGGAAGCGTGAGGGCAGATCACGTCCTAAATCGCGTCCACTCACGCCCCGGGCGTGCTGCACAACCCTGCATAGATAGACCGACCCTAACACATGCGCGTCGTAATTAGAAACTTTCAGCAACGAGGAATCTCATTTAGGACTATAGTATCTTACTCGTTAAAATGGCACGGTCGTGGCGTATCCTATGACCACAGATGTGACTTTCAGCAGCCGAGATTATGATGCTCTCGTTATTATCTGACTGCGAAAGCGCACAGTCTCCCGAGGCCCGTTCGACTTCGACAGAGTACGCTCCTAACAAGTTTCGGTGTGTGCTTTCTTAACTGCACTTGGTTCACAGCGCAGTCAACGCCACCCTATACGGGGTGTACAACGCCCCACCGCACGCTCTTGCCGGCTGCTGTGCCCATCACCTCCAATGCGCTGTCGCTGTTTCGCTTTCCACAATCATGGGCACCTCCCGACCTCTCACGCCGCCCTCATCCCCCACTGACGCCAGCCACAAGTCTCCCGATTGCCCTTCTTCCACTCCCACCGTGTGGCCTCTATTTCCTCTGCCTGGATATAGCATTGCCTTCCCCTGGCCTCCCTCTACCTCTGCGCTGTCTGGGTCATCGCCCGCCCCCTCCTTTCCCTTTCTGGGTCGTCATCCTCCCCCCCAACCCTCTCCCGCCCGAAAATGGCGCTCCGATCGCTGCTACCATACCCCCCCCTCCCCCCCCCTGACGGTAACACACCCGTCCCCGCTGCTGCTTTCCCCACCACCTCCTCCCCGCGGTTGACACGCTTGCCGCCGCTGCCGCTCCCCTCTAGTCCCGCTCCCTGCCGGTGACGCGCCAGCAGCTGCAGCCATCCCCCCTCTCTCCTGCTCGTCGCGAGTGACGCGCCCGCCGCCGCTGCCGTTCCATACCCCTCCTTCTGTCGGCCGGTGACGCGCCCGCCACTGGCTTGACTGTGGCACGACGGTAGGCGACGTTCTGTGCTGACACAGGAGCACCGCGCGCCAATATGCCATACGCGCCGTTACAAACAGCTCGCTAGCTGCACCGAGGGTACATCATTGCAGTCAAGTTTGCCCACGTGGCGCCTCGGTACGTATTTCTCACATGAACATCCTTAAGATAAAGCGGCCAAAAACGCCCAGAAAAGGGACCTCTTCATACAAAATATCGCTACGGCGGACCCACGTGGCAACGGTTTATCATATTCTAATGAGATTCCGATGAGAATCTGGTGTTGAAAGCAACTTGGTACGGGGCCGCTTGAGACTCACTTGTCGGACGGAGTACAGTCATTATTCGGTTATATGCGGCTCGATTATATGACAGGGTCACATAATAAAGCTTCCTCGCCCGAGCGCGATTCCTGTTTTCCAGAGAGTTGCTCCATTATTTTATGCGTTGCGCAGGACTGACCGTGGGTGCGCCTCTCCGATTCGGCTCATCCCTCTCGCTGACGCCGCCGCCGACCAACACCATCCGGTCTCGCGACCGCGCGCTTCCTGGCGAATACAGTAGAACGACGGCGCTTCACGTTGGCCGACCGCGCTGCCAGCTTTCTCGGTCTAGACTATCGACCTCCGCCATTGGCTGCTCGTGCCACTGCCGACGCCCGGTCGCGATCGCCCGGCCAGTGGCCGCATCCGCCGCCAAAGATACTTGCTCTACGGCCAGCTACACACGCCGCCTCCACTCCTTTCCTCCGTGGCTATTGCTGCCATCCCCTCCCCCCTGTTGGTGGCTCCGTGGCAGCAACCGTGCACTGTCACCAGACTCTGGCGGAAGCATGGGTCTCTCGACTGCGGTTGATGCCGCGACGGCCGCGGCCGAGGCCACTCTGGCCCAACGAAATCCTGCGGCGGCGGCGGATCTAACTGGAGATATCCGAGCGGCAGCCCGAGCCGCTGGCGTCGCAGCCAACGTCGTTTTGGCGTCGCCGGGGCGGACCCGCCCGGGGACGAGGGAGCGCCGGCAGAGGACCAGCATGAGTCTAGCTACCAAACTTCAAGTCATCACGTGGAAAGAGCAGGGGAGATCGTGGGAGTGGATGGGGCAGCAGCTGAACGACGCGTACGGCAGGTCGACCCTACGCAGCGCCTACCGCAACCGGGCCGCAGTGCGAGCGCGGCTGGCGGCCGGCACTCCCGATACCGTGCGGTTCACAAAGCGTAGCTCTTTTCCCGATGTGGACTCGAGACTGTACGAGTGGTTCCTCTCCGTTCGCACCCACGGACGCAAGCGCGTGCCGCTGTCGCTGGGGGTGCTCCGGGCGAAGGCTGAGCAGATTGCGACATCTCTGGGCATCTCCGCTTTTTGTGCGTCCAACGGGTTTCTCCAGAATTGGGCCCGTCGTCACAACCTGGTCAACGTGGCGCTTCACGGGTCTGGTGTGTCCGCGAACGTCCAGGAGGCAGCCGCCCGGATGGCCGACATCCGACGTCAACTGGCGGGCGTGGACCCGGATTTGATTTACAACGTCGATGAAACGGGACTTCTTTACCGCTGTCTACCGTCCCGGTCCTACGTGCCGTCCGCTGACCGGCGCCAGGCGAGGGGGAGCAAAGTCATGCACTCAAAGGACCGCGTGACGCTCACTCTGTGCTGCAACGCGAACGGCTCTCACAAGCTGCCAATAACTATGATTGGCAAAGCTGAGCAGCCGCTGTGCTTCAATGGGGCGGGCAACCGAACCGGTGCCCACTGCCGTACTTCTCCCAAAAGTCAGCATGGACGGACGGGAAGATCTTCAAACGGTGGTTCTTTGAGGTATTCGTGCCTTCCTTGCGGTCTCGTACGGCCAGCCACGTCTTCCTTATCCAAGACAACCTCAGCTGTCACGCCGAGATTCAACACCCCCAAGTAACTGTGATTGAGCTACCACCAAACACGACGGCTGTGTACCAACCGCTGGACAAGGGGGCAATCGCCCAGGTGAAGCGTCGTTACAAGACGCGGATGCTTCAACGTGTTGTCCATAATTTAGACACGGTCATTACTTCTGGTGCTCCAGCCCCACGAGTGCCGCGCGGCGGGGGCCTCGACCAAGGAGGGCAGGCGCACTTGAGGGACGCCGCCAATATTATCGCTGAGGAGTGGGAGAAGGTCACTGCGGTGCAGCTGGCTAACTGCTGGCTCACTGCAGAGGTCTTGCCGGACGAGGCAGCCGCTGAAGTGCACCGGCAGCTGCACGGGGTCGTACCTGTGGTGGATAACGTCCACACTGACGTTTCTGATGTGGTAGCTTTGATGGCTAACAGCCGCTTGTGGGACGATTTTGAGGGTGTGTCTGACAGTGAGCGCTCCGTTGCTGTTGAGCAGTGGTTTGGTGCGGAGGATGATGTGGAGGCGTTGGATGAGACGGTCGACATGGCGCTAGGGGAGGGGGAGGACGAGTGCGAGGAGTAGATGCCGTCGTGCTATTTGGTTGTGACTGGTCGTGCGTAGGAAGCACCTTGTGCGCCTGACTGGTGCGCCCTGCTCGCCTCACCCGATGACGCGGATTTCTTGCGAGCGTGTAATTTGATCGGTCGACACCGCTGCGACGCCCGGCGGTGTTTGTCAGTCCAGGAACTCGTTGCGAATCCGCTGTAAATAATATTCCGATTTAACCCCTAGCCCCCCTTCATATAGTCGAATAATGACTGTAAGCTTTCAGCCAGAGGTCATCAAGTATGTACTAAACAAATGGGCAGTCATGTCATGAAGTATCCTCGACCGGCCCCCACCAGCACCGTCAGCGCCTTGCGCGCGCCTGGCTCGGGTTCACGGCGCTTCGGTCGGCGCGTCCATCGCCTTCGCCAACGCGGGCCGTTGGTGGCACGCGCTCGAATTTCCTTGGCACCTGCCCCTTGCCCTCCCCGTCCCCACCCCCCCACCTGAGCACCGCCGCTGCCCCCACCGCCTGCCGTGCGTGCGTTGCGTTCACCGTCGGGTTGGTTTGTCGTGTGCTCTCGTGGCAGTGTAGGGGGGTGTGGTAGCCGCTGCCGGCGCGCACGCCCCGAGTGCTGTCGTCTTTTGTGCTCGTCTTCGGCTGGCAGCGGCAGCGGCTCGTCCCGGTGGCTCCGTCGGGCACCTGCGGGCGGTGCCATCGCATACGGCGACCCCCTGTGTCGCCACCTTACGGGGTGGGAGGCTCTTTTCCTGGTTGGTCTTTCCTGGTCGTTTTCTTTCTTGATGCGCGCGTCCACGAGCGCTTGTACCTCTCCCACCGGCCGTCTGCAGTGGGCTCATTCTCTGGCGGAGCGTCTGGTGAGCTGTGCGGCGCACACGCCGCTGCCGGCGCCCTCCCGTCCCCGTTCATGGCCCGTTCATCGTCGACGCCGTCGTTGCCGCTGCCAGCCCCCGTTCCCCCCCCGCCCCATGCGTCGGCGTCCGCGCCGGCGAATCCCCCCCCTCCCCCGCCCCTCCTGTCGGGCTCCTTTTACGGCCGCGAGCCGTTTGACCCCCTGCTCATCCTCGCCCAAATCACGCTCCTGCAGTTTGCCTTTTACGCGGCGCTGGCGGCGACGACGCTCACCCTCAACGCCCTCACGGGGGTGTCCACGCCGCTCCACTACCAGCTCTTCTCCCCCGACGCGTACGACACGTCGGCCATCCCCGGGTACGTGTCCATCGCGGCCTTCCTTCTTACCGCCGCCGCCCCCGTCCCCGCCGCGTACGTGGCGGTGGTTGGCCGCGCGCGGCGGGCGGCGGACTTTGCTGCCACTGTGTACCTCGGCCACGCCGTGGCGGTGGGCGTGTATGGCGGGGAGGTGCCCCGCCGGCTGGGCTGGTGGGCAGTGATGTTGGGAGGTGGGGTTATCGCCGCCGTCGTGGCGGGCGTCGCGGCGATGCGGTTGGAGATGAGGGAAATCGGGCTGGTCGCACCAGGCCTGACTGCCCGAGACGAGGAGGCTGGGGTGGGGGGGGGAGGGGGGCGGGCGCCCTGTGATGAAGGCGCTGTGGCGCTGCTTGGCGTCGGCAATGGCTCCAGTGCCGGCGGCGCGGGGGGTGGACGTTCAAGAGCCTAACGTTTAGTGACGGTGGTGCCGTCTGGGGGGACGCGTGGGGCGGCGGGGAGGCGACAGCCGTCGCGCTTGTCCACTCTGCGCGCGCTGCTTCCTTGTGCGTCATGAACCAACGAAAAAGAAAAAAGAAGGGGGCCGCCAATGGAACATATTCAATGCAACCATGACCGTTTGTAGGCGCTGTGCAGTGCATGTCAACCTTGTTGATCGAGGTGCAAGCGGCGTCTGTTCCGCCACACCCGTACCATGGTCCAGGATTGGGATCGGGACAAGGCTGCTCAACGGCGACGTATGCAGGGGGGCCTGCAGGCGTGCGTCCCACCGCAGCGTCACCAGAGTGGTGTGTCGCGTCATCGTCTGCACTTTCAGCGATTACTTACAGTTGCATCATCGCCCTCCCTGCGTGTGCTCTTGACGCGCGTTCGCCGCTCTTCCCACCAGCGTCACGCCAACGCGTCTACTGCGCTTCATCTCATTGCGTTTGGGTGCCGCTGGCGACACCACTTTTTGGCCCGCTCCCCGCGTGTGTGTCTCCCTACTCCCATTTAGCGCCACAGCAAGCGAACCCCCTTCCCCTCTGCGTGCCGCACTCCGCTCGCCTTTGCCCCCCGTCCCCCCCTCCCCTTCACTCACGGGACTGACTGGCGGGGGGGTGGCCGGCCGGCCCCCGCGGCGACGCGGTGTGGCTGCGCCTGCCGCCTCCTTCTTGTCGCATGTGGTATGGGCGGGGGGGATGGTGGGAGCTTTCTTGGTGGTGGGGCGGCACTGCGTTGAACGGGGGGGGGGGGGGGTGCGTCTCTCAGCAAACAACGTGCCAGCTTTGAGGCTACCAGCTGGTGCGCTACACATGAAGAGCACATGTTGCTATCCCGTCGGAGCTGCCTTGCAGCGTTGCCTTTCTATTGACGCATGCTGCTTCTCTTTCTGTGTTGCGCGCGAGCCCACCGCCCTCTCTTTTTTTTCTTCGCTGTCTACTTCTCTAGGCCTCCTGCCGGTGCGCCCCCGGTTTTCCCGACGCTATCCAGAAATCAAAGTGTGCACGGACTGCTGCTCGCCTTATCGTATCTTTACCGGGAGGTCCTCAGCTGTCGCGCGTGGCGACGAGGTAAGCATGCATCTGCGCATTGTTGTCATCGAGTGCTAGTCGCTGAAAGCACGCCTCCCCAGCCCCAGGCCTCCCACCCCCCCCCCCTCCTCCCCCCCCCCTCCGCCCCCACGGCTTCCCCCCAAGAGCTCCCCCACCCGCATGGTCGTCGTTGCCGCCGCCCCACTGTCGAGTTAAAACACCCCGTCCATGGCCTCGTCAATGGACTTGAGCTCCACGACGCTGTCGTACTCCCGCTCCGCCGGGTTGCCCCCGTACAGCGCCGGCGCCTCCCCCTCGGTGGTGCCCGACACCTCCATGTGCACGTCTGGGCGGGCGTCCGCCTCTGCCATGGCCGCCGCGGCGGCCAGCTCCCCCACCGCCGCCCCCTCCTCCGCTCCCACCCGCACAATATCCTTGAGGCGCTCCTCGGCGGTGCCCCCCGACACGGCCTTGCCCGGCGTGACGAGCAGGAACTTGCCATTGACCTGGCACGCCACCGTGTACAGCCCGTTGGACGCGTACTGCCGCGGCCAGTTACCCTTGTTCCCCCCCAGGTAGATGACGCGCTTGACCTTCTTCCCCGTCGCCGCCGCGATGCGGTCCGCCTTGGAGCGGGCGGCCAGGGTGGCCTCCCGCAGGGCGCGGAGGACCAGGTCGTCGGTGGATCCCACCTCCCGCCGGGAGCTAATCCGCAGCAGCACGTTTTGGCCCACCGTCGTTGCGATTGTCCGCAGCAGCCCCTCCACCGCCCCCACCCGGTCGGTCGTGACGCGGACCTGCTGGTCAATGGACCAGCCGAGGAGCACCCGCGGGGACGACGAGTAGTTGAACTTCGCGCGCAGCGCCACGTCGCGGGTCACCACATCCCGCGCGGGGATGGAGGCGGCGGTCACCTTGCGGCGGATGATCGCCATCGCGTACCGCGACGCGGCAATGGTGGCCTGCAGCGTCGGCCGCTCGACGGTGATGCCCAGGTTGATCATTGCCGAGTTGAAGGGGGACTTGACCTGCGCCGACGCAAAGACGCGGAGGTCCGTGTTGGGCGGCGCCTTTTTAAACGCCACCCCGGCCTGTGCCGCCGCGGGGGGGGGGGCGCCCGCCACCGCCACCGCCACCGCGGCGGCGGCGAGCAGCACCACGCGGCGCAGGGGGTGGGCTCCCGCGAAGCGGCGGGGTGGTGGCACTGCCATGGTGGGTGAGCCGCTGGGGGGGGGGGGTGGGTGGGGGGGGGGGGGGAGGGGGCGAGGAAGAAGACGTGCAGGAGGCTCCCGTACAGCGGCAGGTGAGCGAGGAGGGGTGTGCTCTTGCCGCCGCCACAAAACCAGCCAAGTGGGGAGTAGAGGCAAAGCAGGCGGCCGGACCGAGGCGGGGGGGGGTTGTGGAGGGTGTGTGCTGCCTCTGCGTGGAGTGCTGCTTACGAGGCAAGACGACAACCAGACCACGCGTCCCGTCGCGAGCACTTATGCACCGCCGAGCCACGCCGCGCGCCCCACCCCCTACCCCCCGAACCCTCCCCACCCCCGCGCCCTGCCATGTCCCGCCCAGGACGGCGGGTGCGTCAGCCCCCTGCGGGCTGGGGGCTGGGGGTGTGCAGTCCCGCACCCCCCCGTCCCCCCGGCTCTGCACGTCCACTGCCTTCCTTGTTGACGAGGGAGGAAGCGGCCGGCCGGCCCCAAGGCGGGGGGATGGGGGGGGGGGTGGGGGTGGGTGCGGGGGGGTGCACCGTCAGGGCCTGCCAGCGTCTGCCGGGCGGTTGCCCACCCCCCCCCGCCCCTCCCCTCTGCAGACCCGCGCTGCTGGCTCCTTCCCCCCACGACGCCGCGGCCGCCATCCCTCCCCCCCCCCCCCCCCCGCCGCTACCCGCCGCTCTACGCTCCGCAACGGCCTCGACGGCTGGCACGGTGGAAGCCCACGCCTCTGCCCGCTCCCCCCCCCCCCCCTGTACCCCTCTCTCCTCCTCCCCCCCAACTCCCGCCCGCAACCCCCCCCTCTGGCCCCGCGCACCCCCCAGACGTTGTCCGGCTGCCAGTGTCAATGCAGCCTGGCTACCTCCCCGCCGGCCGCGCGCAAGGCTGGGCGGGAGGGGAGGAGGGAAGAGGGCGGAGGGCGGCGCGGGGGGGGGGGGGGGGGGGGGGGGGGGGGTTGTGCTGCGCCGACGCAGCGCGCTGCCACCCGACTCGCCCCGTGGTGGGGGGGGAGGTCTGTCCCGCCCAGCGGCTTCTGCTATACTCTGCGTCCCCGTCTGACCAGACGCAACGGCCGGCGGGATGCGTTACGCCTGGAGGTGGGGGGGGGGGGGGGGGGGGGCGCGGGGCAGGGGAGGTGGCCGCCGCTCGGCTGCGCAGCGCCCCATCGCCCAACCGCCACGCGCGGGGGTATGGACGCCCGCGCATGGCCGTGTGCCGCACGGCGGGGTCGGGGAGCGACGCCATCATATGGACATGGTCCCCTGACAGTGGCGATGACAAACGGCGGTGCCGGCACGCCGGCGGGAGCCGGCACGGGCAAAAAGCGTCGCGAAGCGTCCATGCCACAGCCACACTGGGGTCCAGCACTATCATAGGTATAGATACGGTATGTGGATGATGCACCAACGAGGCGCGCCCCGGCGGCGGCGGCGGGTGGACACGATGCCAAAGGGCGCGGCCTTCTCGTTGGGCTGGACTGACGAGGGACGGGGGGTGGAGCGGGGCCGTTGTGCTGCCCTGCCACCCCCCGCCCCCCGCGACGGCCGCGTCTGGGGAGCCTCTGTTTGCCGCACGCCACAGCTCTGCAGCCGCAGGCGCCGCACGGCAGGTGTGCCTGGCGCCGCCGAGATTAGGTACCAAGACCATTTTAGTGTCGCAGCCGAGTGTCAGGAGGGGCGGTCGCAGAGGGGGTCGGTCGCCTGCCCCCCCCCCGGCCCCCCCCCGCGGGCCCGGCCCACAGCGCAGCGGCCACAAGACAATGATATCTGGCGTACATGCTACAACCCTCCAGGGTTGCCAAAACAGACCGGGATCGACTCAGTGACGGGGAGAGCATGCCGTGAAGCCTAGCCCTGCTGTGGGAGAGGAGGGAACCCTGCGTGGGGGGCAGTGCAGCACACTGTCCACGGCGAGCTGAATGGGTGGTGATGAGTGGCATCTGCCGCGCTGCCGATGAAAGCGGTCGTGAGCCTGTATGGCCTAGTAGATCTCGGTGCGGCGAGTGACCACACTCGAGGTCCGTGATCTGCGCAAAAAGCGCACAACAATGCGCTTCCGTTGGGCGGCAAGAGAGAGATCCCAAGCACTCCACACTGTTCAGACCCCGCCCGAATCCAAGAAGCGCCCCATCATTTGCTTGGAAAGGCAACACCTCGAAACACTTTCGTGGCAATAAAAATGGATCAGGACTATTCATTGCTTGAAAACGACACAGACGGAAGGTTCATTTCCTGCCGTTTGGCAAAGTGGACTCTGGGCAGAGCAGCGGCCGATCCGTGCCTGTGGCGACGGCTCACCCGGCGCCGCGTCCCAGCATGCTGCCCCTTCCTCCTCCCTCGGAAGAAGCCTACGCAGCGTCGCACGGAACGTGCTGCCCGAAACAGCTTGCCCACTGAGCAGCGTGGATGGCGACCAGCGGGCGGGGCATGGAGCAGATGCGCTTCCCCTTCCCTCTTCAACCGTCTCTTCTTCCTCTGCGGGAACAAGCAGGTGGGGTATCTCTCTTGAGGTGCTCCTCTGGCTTGCACGCATCGCCCCCCCGTGGGGACGCGCTTGGGTTGTTTGATGTCGCCTCGTACTGAGCCTTCTCCTGGGAATGGGAACCGGGCTTGTTTCGTGCTGCGGTCTTGTCCCCCTCGCCCGTGTCGCGCTCCGCCCCCGGTTTTTCCATCTGCCTATCGCAGTGGTCGTCGCGTCGCTGCCGCCGTTGGGCTGTCTAGATATTCGCCGTGGAAACGTGCCGTTTTGTTGTTGACAAAAAAACTTTTGGCCCAAACGCCTCCACTGGCGGCGAACTTTGTTCCAAATGAATACGAACAATGATCAATGTGTGTATATTCACGCCCATTCTTTCACCATTGGGTGGAGCTCTCCCTACTGAACGACCCTGCCTCTTGTTTTTGCAAACAACGGCTCGTTTCCTCGTCAGTGTAGGCAGCACAGCTCCCCACCCCCGACCCCCCTCCAGACTCCATCCCTGGGCTTACCACCTCGAGATGAGAACCAGAGTGTGTCGTCCGCCTTGGCACAAGCAGCAGGCCACCCAAAATGTCCATTGGGACCATTGAGATCCCGCCTGTCGGCACTGGCACCGCCAGCCGCTGCCGGGGGGCGCGGCATGCCGCGCCCCCCCCCCCCCCCCCTCCCACTCCTCGGCTCGGTCCCATGCCATTGAACAGGGCGGGAGGGGCGGCACCGGCTGCGGCCCCGTCCCACTCACCTTCACCCCCACCCCCCACCCCCCTTGCCTCCTCTCTCGCACCAGATGGCCTTGGCGGCAGCAGCTGCTGCGTCGGCCCTCCCCCGCCCCCCCCCCCTCCTCCTCCTCGCCGCCCTCCCCCTTCTCCCCCGGGGGGGGGGGGGGGGGGGGCCGTGCCACACTGCGGCGCGCCCTTGGGCGGCCCCCCAGTGGGAGGGGGGGTGACCCCCCAGTGGGAGGGGGGATACAGCCGACCGGCCAGTGGCAGCCGCCGGCAGCAGCCCTGACACCCCACCCCCCCCCCCCCCGCCTCGAGGCACGCGCGCGCCCACTCCCCCCCCCCGCTGCCCCGCACTTGGCCGGCGGCGCCCCCCCGCTGGCCCCCCCCCCCGCGGAGCCGGAGGGGGGGGGGGGGGGGGGGAGGGGCAGCGGTTCCAAGCGTATGCAGGTATGTGCCAGCGACCCCCTTGTTCCCCTGACAGTGGGGGAGATGGGGTGTGCGCACGGCGGGGTGGCGGCGGCGGCCCCGTCTCGTTGCGCTCTTTCTTACCTAGCTACTAGCACCGCGCGCCCACACCCCCCTCCTCCACCCCGCCCGGCGGGGCACACGACCACCACACCGCCCTGACGCTGGGCGCGGCGCGCCGCCCGTAGCCTTCATTTCGTGCGTCGTTGCTATGTACTAGGGGGGGGGGGGGGGGGGCGGCCACCACGCTGGCGGGGGGGTGGGGCGCAGGCGGCCCCCCCGTTTGGCAGTGCACGGCGTACGGAGGGGTGTTCCGTACCCTACGGCGCTATGTATGGGCGCCGGGGGTGCCTGCCCGCCTGCCTGCCTGCCTGCCTGCTTGCTTGCCTGTCAGAGGGGGGGAGGGGGGGGGAGGGGGGGGGGGGGGGGGGGGACCTGCCAGTGCCGCCCGCAGGAGTTCCCGTTCCCCTCCCAGCTGTGCTTGGGATGGCACGCACCCCCGCCCCCCCCCGCCCCACCGGCCGGCACCGTTGGGCGGGAGGCGTGGCGGCCGCAGCTGGAGCCCCACCTCCGGGGGGGAGGGGTGGCCGTCACCTGCCGCTCCCCGTTGACGGGGTACGCTGCCGGCAGCCAGGCAGCTTCCGCCGCCAGGCGGCTGTAGGGGGGGGGAGGGGGTCGCCGCGGCGGGGCGGCACAGGCCGGGCGGCTGCAGCGGCCACCACCACCACCCCCCACGCTGCCGGCGAGGAGGGGGGTATAAACAGCCCCCCGCGGCGGTCGGTCTGGACAGCTCGTCCACCTTTTTCCCCACACAGCCCACCACAGCAGCCAGCTCTCTCCGGCTCGCGGTCCCTTCCCCCCCCCCAACACCCTCACTCGCCCCCCCGTCCACCACCACCGCTGTGCCAGGCCCGCGCGAACGAGGCCTACCTTCCCCCCCCTCCCCCCCCCGCCCTGTCTCCCCAACGCCCAGCCCCCTCTCTTTTCCCCCCCTCCTTGACGCGCTTGAGGGGGCACCATGGGCACCTGGCGGGCGACGGCGGCGGCGGCGGCGGCGGCCGCGGCGGCGGTGGTGGCGGTGGTGGCGGCGGCGGCGGCGGCGGGGGTGGGCGCCCAGGAGGTCAGCCGGGGTATCCTGGAGGTGGACACCAAGGGGTCGGTGGACGTGCCCCGCAAGTCTGCCCGTACGTTGTCGAGGGGCACCGCGGGTGCTGCCGTGCTGGTGAGAAGAAGGGGGGGGAGGGGGGTGGTGGTGGGGGTGGGCGGGGAGGAGGAGGAGGGGTGGCGGAGGGGGAGCGAGGAAGGGCGCGCGGAGGGTACCCTCCCGGTGCCGACAGCGGCGGCTGCTTGTTTCCTCTGGTGTGGCCAACAGGCAGACACCCCAAACGGCCGTACGGCTTCCCCGCCGTCGGGGTGGGGTGGGGGGCACGCCCGCGCACCGCTACGCGGTGCTGACTAACCTATCTCTGTGGCCTGCCCTGCGCCCCCGCGGACGGTGTGTCTCTCCCAACCGGTCTCTGTCTCGACTCGTTGGCCTTGCCTTGCTCCTCGTGGCGTGCCCCCCCCCCCCCTCCCCCCCCCTTTCAATGACCAATGGCACAGTCGTGAAGGTGAACATCCAGGCGACGGGCGTCCCTCCCCAGCACGTGCTCATTGCCCAGACGGCGTTTGCCGACGTCAAGCGCATCCTCCGGGAGCTGGGCGTCCCCGACCGGGACGTGCGGGAAACGTCCGTGACGGTTGACAAGGCGTGCCGGTACGGGTGCAGCGCCTCGGCGAGCGCCGAGTACACCTACCGGACCGCCCTGGACGTGCTGCTGCCGACCATTGACACGGCGGTGGCGCTGCTCGGCCGCGTCCGCGGGGCGGCCGCCAACACCGTGTCGGTGGGCAACATCCGCTTCCCGCTGGTGGACCCCGAGTCCCTCGTCCGCACCGCCCAGCAGCTGTCCATTGACGCCCTGGAGCGGCAGGCGTCGGCCATGGCCACCGCCATGGGCGGCCGGCTGGGGGACATCGTTGCCCTCCGTAGCAGCGACAACAAGGCGAGCCTCCTCCAGGACGACCGCTCCAGCTACAGCCGCAACTATGACCGCACCCTGGACGTGTACACCACGGGGCGCGTCGAGATGTTCCACAACTTTGGCTGAGCCCCGCTGACCCTGCCTTGGGGGGGGGGGGGGGACAGGCGGAAGTGAGGCGTTTGGCGGGAGGTGGGGGGGGGGGTTGGGTGGGAGGGGGAAGGGGGGCTGGCGGGATGATGAGGTCCACTGGGGGAGGCGTGGGGGGGGCGGGGGGGCGGGGGGGGCGCGGCAGCCAGACCGGAACCTCCCCTCCCACGCTGTGCGGTGCGGACAACCTAGCCTCATGACTGCAGTGCGCATCATAGCCGAGCCGACGCTTGCGCAAGAGCGTCGCCACCCACACACCCGCCCGCCCGTCCGCGGCGCGCGGGGGTGGGGACGGCCGCTTCTCATCCCATCCCTCTCCCTCCCTTCAGTTTCCCTCTCAGTCAGTCCCCCCGCCCGACCCTCCTTCTCTTGCCCCCCAACCCCACCCCCACCCCCACCACGCTCCCCTTCATCGGTGCTGCCCCTCATGGCGCCCCCACATCAAGGCGCGGACGAGCTCCACCACGTCCTCTGCAACGGGCGCCGTCGGCGGGCCAAGCACCACGGGGCCGTCGGCAGCCGCCCAGCCGCCGCCGCCCCCGCCGCCACCACTGCCACCGCCACCACCACCGCCACCGCCGGCGGCAGCCTCGTTGACGCCACCGCCCCCACCGGCCGCGCCGGCCGAATGGGGCGGCGGCTGCTGCCGTGCCGCCGCCGCCGCCGCCGCCGCCGCCGTCGGGGGGCCCCCGCCGGCCACCATGGATGGTGGTGGGGGCAGCGGCGGTGGCCGCACTGGCGGTGGCAGCGGCGGTGGCCGCCCTGGCGGTGGCAGCGGCGGTCCTACCGCCCCCGCCGCCGCCGCCGCCGCCGGGG
This sequence comes from Pyropia yezoensis, assembly GCA_009829735.1. Classification (NCBI taxonomy): domain Eukaryota; phylum Rhodophyta; class Bangiophyceae; order Bangiales; family Bangiaceae; genus Pyropia; species Pyropia yezoensis. Next base: position 18,834,144 of record CM020620.1, read on the forward strand.
ACGTGCCGCCCATCCGCAGCTGCGGCGGCGGCAGCGGCCGCGGCCGCCGCTGCTGGTGGGGGTGGTACAGCGGGGGCGGGGGGAAAACGTGGGGCGGCGGCGGCAGCGCGGGGCCGCCGTACCCCCCCCCCCGCGGGGACGGGGGCGCCACAATCGGCGTGGGCGCCGACGCGACGCGCATCAGCCCATCCAGCCCCCCCGCCCCCCCCCCCCCCCCGTGTCGGCGACGCTCCAGTCGGTGAGGAGGCTCACCTCGGGGAGGGACACCACCCCGGGGGAGTCGTCGGGGGGGGGGAGGGCCCCCGCCGCCGCCGCCACCGCCGCCGCCGCCGCCGGGGCAGAGGCGGCGGCGGCGGTGGCGGTGGCGGTGGCGGTGGCGGTGGCGGCGGCGGCGGCGGCGGCCGCGGTAGGCCACGCGGGCGGCGTCGGCGGGGGCGGGGTGCCGGGGTAGGGCGGGCCGCGGGGGGGGGCGGGCCGGGGGGCCTTGCGGATGGCCCGGGCCCAGCCGCCGCTGACGCTGGGGGGGGCAGCGTCGAGCCAGACGTCGCTGGGACGCCGGCCGCCAGTGCCGGCGGCGGCGTCGGCGGCGGCGGCGGCGGCGGCAGCGTCTGCGGCGGTGGGGGTGGGGAGGTAGGCGGCGGCGGTGGCGGCGGCGGCAGCGTCTGCGGCAGCGTCTGCGGCGGTGGGGGTGGGGAAGTAGGCGGCGGCGGCGGCGGCGGCGGCAGCGTCTGCGGCAGCGTCTGCGGCGGTGGGGGTGGGGAAGTAGGCGGCGGCGGCGGCGGCGGCGGCAGCGTTTGCGGCGGTGGGGGGGGGGAGGTAGCGGCCGGCGGCGGCGGGGGGCAGGCGCGACGAGAGCGACAGGGGCATGGTCACCAGCGACGGCGACATCAGCAGCCAGTCCTCTCCGGTCAGCCACCCGCCGGCCGCACACTGGGGACAGCCGCCGCCGCCGCCACCGCCACCGCCACCGCCGCCGCCACCGCTACCGCCACCGCCGCTGCCACCGCCACCGCCGCCGCCGCCGCCGCCGCCGCCGCCGCCATCGCCGGCTCCACAGCCAGGTGCGCCGCACCCCCCCCCTCCCCCCCCCCCACGATGCCTGCCCCTCCCCATAAAGCCGTCCTCCCCGCCGGGGGTATCCCCCCCACCGCCACCGCCACCGACGGGGGCACCGTGGCCACCAGCAGCAACCGCCGCAGCAGCAGCAGCACCACCACCCCCACTACCCAGCGACGGCGGGGCGGTGACCGCGGTGGGCCCCCCCCCCCCCTTGCGGATCTTTCGCCACCGGTTCTTCACCTGCGCGTCGGTGCGCCCCCCCCCCAGCGCCCGGGCGACGGCCGCCCAGTGGCCGACCCCCCCCCGGCCAACGGCGGCGATGAGCGCGGCGTCCTCGGCGGGCGCCCACGGCGCCCAGTTGATCCCCGCCGCCAGGTGGTGCACGTACCGCTCCCGCGCCTGCTTGGCCGACCGGCCGGTGAGGGCGGCGGCGGCGGCCGCCCACGGGTGGCGGGGGGGGGGGACCTGCGAGAGGAGGGCGGAGAGGAGGGCGTCCTCCTCGGCCGTCCACGGGTGTTTGGGCGACTGCCGCCGGCGGCGGAGGGGGGGTGACGTGCCGCCGCCATTACCACCACCCCCGCCGCCGCCGCCACCACCACCACCACCGCCGCCGCTGCCGCCGCCGCCGCCGCCGCCGCCGCCACCGCCGCCGCCGCCGCCGCCGCCGCCGCCGCTGGCGTCGGGGGAAGCGGCACCGGCGGTGGCGGTGGGTGCCCCCGCCGCCGAGCCGGTGGGGCTTGCATCCGTCATCCCCGCGGCGGCGGCCGCCGCGGCCGACACCCCAAACAGCGGCATCCGCAGGGGCGACACGGGGGGACCCCCGCCGGCCGCCGCCGTCGACGGGCTCGTCGGCGGCGTCTCTGACTGCGGGTAGGCACCAGGCGGGGGCGGCGGCGGTGGGGGTGGCGGTGGGGGTGGCGGTGGCGGTGGCGGTGGCGGTGGGGGTGGCGGCGGCGGCGGGGGCAGCAGGGGCGCCGACGTGGACGAAAAAAAGGAGGAGGAGGACAGCTCTGACGCGGACGTGGTCGCCGCCGACGCCGCCGACGGGGCGGTGGTGGTCGCGCCGGCCAGGCGGGTAAAGGCGGGCGGCGTGCCTCCACTGCCGTCACCCCCGCCGTCGCCGCCGCCGCTGGTGCCCCCGTCCCACCGGCCGCGGCCGCCGCCGCCGCCGGCGGTGGTGCCCAGCGTGAGCGCCGACACCCCGTACAGCGGGTGGCGGCGACGCATCGTCGGGACACCCCACCCGCTGCTACGGCCGTGCCGGCCGCCGGCGGGGGCACCCCCGCCGTCGTTGACCAGCGCCCCAGTCCCGTACCCGCCCACGGCGGCGGCTGTGTCGTCGTCGTCGTCGTCGTCGTCGACGTCGTCGTCGTCGTCGTTGTCTGGGCCGGGGGGGGGCAGCGGGGGGGCGGGGGGGAGCCAGCGGGCAGCCGCAATGTCCTTGTCGTCGTTGTCGTTGGTCGCGGCAGCGGCAGCGGCAGCGGCGGCGGCGGCGGCGGCAGTGGCGGCGGCGGGGTGGCGGGCGGCGGGGGGGGGCACGAAGAGGAGGGATGGCGGCGGCGGCGGCGGCGCGTCAAGCCCCAGCAGCAGCGGGTTGACCGCCGCCGCCCACGCGCCGTGCAGCGGCGGCGGCGGCGCGCCAAGCGCGGCCGCGTCGGCCGCGGCAGCCGCCGCACTGCCTGGCGGGTCCCCCCCCCCGCCCCCCCCCGGCACCGCCGGCACCGCCGGCCCGGCGGCACCCATTGCCGGTGGGGCGCCGGCGGTGGCGGTGGCGGTGGCGGTGGCGGCGGTGACGGCGGCCCAGCGGCGGGGGTGGGGGTGCCCCCCCTCGTTGGTACCGTGCGCGGCCGAGACGGTGGCGGGCGCCGCCGCCACCGAGACCCCCCCGGGAGCGTCAGGGCGCGGCGGGGCGGGACATTCACGACCCCCCCCGCCCCGCCCCCGCCCCCGCCCCCCCCCGCCGCCGCCGCCGTCCGCGCCCTGTGGGCGGCCCGCCGACGGCGACGACGGGGCACGCGCGGCGGGGGGGGGGGGGGGGGCGGACAATGGGGGCGGCGACCACGGCCGGGACGGCCGCTCCCACGACCGGGGCGCCCGAGAGGTGGGGGGGGCGGGCGGGGGCGGCGCGTCCGCCCCCCCGGCGGGCCACCACGCCATCTCCAGCACCGCTTCCGTCGCGGCGGCCGCCGTGGTGACCGTCACACGAGGGGAAGACAGGGGGGGTAGGGTGAGTGAGTGAGTGGGGGGGGGGGGGGGGGCGGGGAACGGGCGCGTCTGCCGCCCCAGGCACGAGTGGGAGGAGGGCTGTCGTGAGGGGAGGAGGGGAGGGGGGTTTGGCGCAGTGCTCTGGAACGGGGGGGTGAGGCAGGAGCGGCCCGGCGGCGAGGAGGGGGCGGGGGGGTGGGGGGGGGGGAGGTGAGAGGAAGGGGGGGTGGGTGACAGCGTGCAGGTGGACGTGGTGGCACCGTCTGGCGCCCCCGCGGGGGCCCCCCTCCACGGTCCGGTAGTGGGGAGCCTGCGCTGCGCAGAGCGGCCGTCGGCGGCCGGCAGCTCTGCGGCTGCCGCGTCAGGCGGGGAGCGCCCCCCCCCCCCCCGGCCCCCGGCTGGCAGCTTTGCAGAGGTCGCCGACAAGGCCGGGATGGTGGGGTGAGGGTGTCAACAGCCTGGAAAAGGGTGGAGGGGTGGGGAGAGGGGCGGCGAGAGGGCGGCGGGAGGCGGGAAAGGGGAAGCGGCAACGGGGGGAAAAGGGCGTCTGCAGGGTGGGGCCGGGGGGGGGGGGGGTGCGAGAGCCCGCCCGGGAGGGGGTCCCCCCGCCACCAGAGACGAGGCTCTTGACACCTGCAGCCGCTCCCAGGGCGGGAAGGCGGCGACGCGGCGGGCGCGGGGACCAACGGTGGCCGCCCCGGGGGCCGCGTCGAGGGCAGTGGGGGGGGCGGGGCAGACCAACACGCCCCGCCCGCGGGGCCAAAGTGCGGGGCGCTGAGCAGCGGCGTGGGAGGGGGCAGGTCCTTGAACTCGACGCGCCCGGAGGGCCGGATGTAGATAGGTCGGCCGCCCGGCGGGGGTGATGGCAGGGGCGGGGCCCGGGGGCGGGAAAGGGGCGAGGGAGACCAACACGCCCCGCCCCGGCGGCCGCGAGCGGGGGCGCGGAGCTGCAGCGGGAGCCTCCGTGAGGGAGACCCAACTCGGGCGGGAGAGAGAGACCCACCTCGGGGCCCCCGGTGGGCCGCAAGGAGGGCGGCAGAGCGGCGGGCGGGGCGGGGGGCAGGCGGGAAAGGGGGGCGGAGACAGGGACCAGCACGCCCCGCCGGTCGGGCCGCGTCGGCGGCGATGGAGCAGATACTGCAGCTGGGCGGGAGACAGGCACGGCGCCCCCGGTGGGCCGCGTCGCCGGGTCCCCGCGGGGGGGGTCCAGACCACTACGGGAGGGGACACTGGCCAGGCGGGACCAGCAGGCCGCCCCCGCGGGGCCGCGGTCGACGGGCGGGACGCGGGGGGGCAGACCCCCACGGGAGGGGACACCGACCAGGCGGGACCAACAGGCCGCCCCCGCGGGGCCGCGGTCGACGGCCGGGGGCAGACCACCGCGGGGGCAGGCCAGACCAGACGGGACCAACCGGCGGGCCCCCGCGCGGCCGCGGCCGACGGGCGCGCAGCGGCAGACGGAAGCGTCAAGGGCGGGCGGCCAAGCAGGCGGGCGCGCGCGGTGGTGGAGGTGGGGGGGATGGGGGCGGAGGAGGGTGTGGTCGTGAGTGGACCCAGAGGCAGGGGCGGCGGGGGGGCAGAGGGCGGGCCCCCCTGTCTCTCGACAAGGACGGATGCGGGCCGGTTCCCGCCCTAGCCCCCCGTGACCCCTCCCGCCGGCGGGGAGCTAAAATACCGGCGCGACGGCGCCCTGCCCGGTGCCGACGTCCCTGTCCAGGACGAGACCCCCCCCCGGCCCGCTCGCGGGACGCGCCCGAAGTGGCGGTGGGGGGGTGGGGGTAGTGGCGGGGGGGCGTCCCGCCGCTGGGGGATGATGATGGGGGGGTTTGGGGGATGGCGCTCGGCAATGAACGAGGCGGTTTGGTCGGATCGTGGGCGTGCGGGGGGGGGGGGGGGGGTGCGTGCCGTACCAGCCCCCCTTCGTCGCCAGCAGGCTCGTGGTGTTGGGGACGTCTATTTGCTGTCCCCCCGGCGCTCCCCCCCGCTGTGCCGGATCTGCGGCAGATGGGGAGGGGGCGGGCGGGTCGAGCGCGGGCCTCGCCCGTGACCCCTCAGCAGGTGGGGGGGGGGGGGGGGGGCGGACAAACCGGCCCGCCGCCCAAGCGAGTCGTCAGCATCAATGCCCGCGCGGCGGGGGACCACCGAGAGCCGACGCGGCATCGCCACAGGTCGGTACAGAACACCACCCCCCCCCCCCCCCCACAACCGCAGCAAAAAGGGTGCGCTGGCGACGATGCCTCCTCATGGCATTGGTGTGGCTCCCCCCCCCCCCCCCACCTTGGCACCCAGCGCCCCCCCACCACCACCACCGCCATCATCACCTGGACGGGGTGAGGGGGGGGGGGTGGGGGTGGGACGCCCGCAGCTGCCCCCACCGCATCGACGTACAATAAATACAAACCTCCAATCCCCTAGATTGGGGAGCCGCACGGCAGGCGTGTCTCACGCAAGAGCCGCCTGGCATGGCAGGCGGGCCTGACCCGATCGACCGGCGATCTCCTCTCAACTGTGTCAACACCCTCTCCCTCCCCCCCCACCCCTCCAGCTGTGCAGGAAGGGCGGGCATGCGACGGCCCTCTGCTGGTCACGCCCCCCTGCTGTGGCTCGTTCTCTATCTTCTTTTTTTGCACACCCCCCTTGCGTCAGCGAAATGTGAATTGACTACAGCTGGGCGGTGTGGTCAGGGGGGCGGGGGGTGGTGGTGGGGGGGGCCACGCACGTCTCTATGGGAATTTCTGCCACCCTGTCTGATTGACGCGGGGCGAAGCGTGGCGCCGCGGCGGGGACTGGCCGCCACCCACGCGCCCGCGGCGAGAGCGGGGCCGTGCGAAACGGCAGGTCCCTTTGACCGACCGACGGCAGCCGCTGACGGCCGACTTCCCGTTGTGTGCCGCCCACTGGTAGGATCACCGACCGGTTGGTTCGGTTGTGGGGGGGGGTCAGCCGTGACCTGCACATTGCGGCCCCAGTTGACAAGCGCGGTGGTGGAGACCCACGGCTAGCCAATGGTGTCGGTGGTGTCGCCTTTGCGCACCAGTCTTCCTGTTTCATTGGCTGGCTCGGCGGACTGTTGTCCGCCGCCAGAAAGGCGGTGCGTGGTGGCCGCAGCCTGGCGGGGCTCCTTCGTTGTGCAATGACGGCAGCGGCTCTGGGTTGTCGCATGCGCCACGTACGATGCAAAAGGGGTTTTGGTTTGAAAGGACGGCTTGAACGATGCACAGGTCACCGCTGTCCCGGGTCACCCATCGCAGCAGCGAAATAGGCCAGCGCTGCAGAATAAGAGAGCCGAGTGCCCTTGGCCGCGGGACTGGCCCGTGTCCGTGTCGCGGTCCAGCTCGCTCTGTCCAGAGGACCCAATGCCCCCATCCAAGTCGAACAGGTCAACCACCACCCCGCGAGAGGAAGAGAGCGCTCTCGCTGGCACGAACTCCCCCCCGTTGCGGGAAAAAGAATAAAAAGGGCCAGACCCGCAGCTCTGGCCGCCGCCCTTGCGGACTACATCACGAGACGTATGTGGAAGCGTCACGAGACAAGCATAGGTGGGCTTGGATGACCTCCACCCGCCCTACCCTCCCTTTCTGTGAGTGGTGAGCGGCGACGCGACTGGCGACTCGGCCACCGGGAGGATATGCCACGCCAGAGGGGTGGGTTGCGTCAATGGTCGAGCGCCCTGCGCGCGCACGTGCGCCCGCGACTGCCCGCTACCGTGGGGAGTGACTCTCGTGTACGGGTGTCGTGCTGAACGTGAGTGTGCATCTGCGCTTGGGCGCCTGGCCAATAACAATCCCAACAGCTGGCGTGCCGCCAGTCCTCTCGCCGAGGCCGTCGTGAGGTCGTCCTCGAGGACGACGGGCTCGTCGGGGGAACAAAGTCCCACCCGGCCGGGCCGTCGCGTCGACGAGTGGCTGTCAACGGCGGGGCCGGGTCGCACGCCACCAAGGGGCGCACCTTTCCCCCTCACTCCTCTCACCCGCACCCACCGTACGGTGGGTGCGGGTGAGAGGTCAGACGGCCGTCTGACGCCTGGCCGAGTGGGTCACATGTGGTGTGCGTGGCGCATGATGGCTGTCTGGGACTGCTGTGCGTTGGCTGCAGCGGCTGTGGCGCCACGCGCGCGTTGGCGGGTGGGGGAGCCGCGGCTGCCGCCCCGCATCCCCCCTGTTCTCCCCTGTCGACCACTGGTCCACGGTGAGTGAGTGAGCTGCACCTTTGCCCAGCTGGGGGTGGCCGGCCGACGCACGGCGCGCGGGTGTCGCCCCACCACCGTGAGGTCATGCATTCCCTACGCTACGGGTGCGCCGCCACACGCAAGGTGCGCGGCATCCGTGGAGAGGGAGGGTGCGCGTGCGCTGGCAATCGAGGCCCCACCGGGTGCGTGCGACGAGGCGGGGGCAAAACTCCCTCGCACGCCATGTCGCCATTTTCGCAAGTGGCGACATGACGACGGCGGCGGAGGTCGTGTGGCCCCGCCTCTGAAAACGCCGCGGCCTGACGCGGGCACGCGCCCTGCGGTTTCCCCCGCAATCCTCCCCCCGCCCGACCCGGTTGGCCGCGATGGCCGCCGGGGTGACGGCGGCGGCCCCCCGCGGCCGTCATTCGGCTGGTGCATGCGTCTGTTCCCCCCTCCCCTCCCATTGCCTGATACACCACCAGACGACCGCCGGTTTTTCGGCGGGCGCCCCTCCGCAGCTGCTCCCTGCCGCCGCCCCTGGCCCCCCCCGCCGCGGACGCCACGGTCGCTGTGGCCGCCACGGCCACCACGACGGCCGCCGCTGGCACCACTACTGCCACCTCTGACGCTGCCACTGCCGCCGCTGGTTTCGCAACCGCAGCAGCCTCATCGCCAGAGACCGGGGTGGGGCGTTTGGGGTTCCGCGGGGTCGGCCGCCTGGGTGGCGCCGCCGCTGCCGCCGCCGCCGACGCCGCCGCCGCCGACGCCGCCACCGCCGCCGCCGCCACATCCAAACGGCGGCCCTGCGGCGGTGGGAGAGGGGCATGTGGGGGGAGCCTGTTGATTGCCGCTACTTGTGGGGGGGAGGGAGGTTTTGGGACGCCCCATCGGCGGCTGAGGCCTGCGGGGCGTATACGAGGCGGCGGGGTTCGTGGTGCCCCACTGGTGGGCGCACCCGTGGGCGGGGGGTGGGTGGTGGGGAGGAGCCGCCCGGGCATTGACGGGCCGCAGCGCTTTGGGCGACGCTGGTCGGTGCCACAGGCACAGCCTGTCAAACCACCTCAATCTGCTGCAATGAATGGCGGGCGCGGCCACCGTAGCAACCCCTCGTAGGGTGGCAGGAGGGATGGTCGTCGATGGCCATCATGGAGGATGTGAGTGCGTTGGCAATCAAGGCCTCATCGGGTGTGTGTGACGAGGCAGGGGCGGTGGCGCAAGAGGGAAGTGGCGACATGGCGTCGGCGGCGACGTCGCCTGTGGCGGCGGAGATCGTGTGGCACCGCCGTGGCACGCGCCCTGCGGTTTCCCCACCAAATCTCCCCCCGCCCCCCTCACCAGCCCCGGTTGGCCGATGTGGAGAGGCTGACCGACAGTGGGCGGACCTTTGCCATGCTGTTCCACCCTCTCGTCGTCCTCTTCCTTTCCCTCCCTCCCTCCCCCCCCCTCCCCCCTACCCGCTGTCACCATGAGGCCGGCATGAAGCCGGCGGCTTGAATGAAGCGGCTTGAAGCCGGCTTCAATGAAGCCGGCTTCAATGAAGCCTGCTTCAGTGCAAGTCCATCCGGGTCAAGTCGAGATCGCACACCAACGAACAATATCAATTACAAATTGACAAAAATTAACTAGCCAGCAATGCACGCCATCACTACATCGCGAGCGTGAACGGGGCCTCGTCACGGTGCATGGCTGTGCCAAGACTCACCTCACCTTTCAGCTGCAGGGGGTGTGGCCCAGTGCACCACTTGGCCTGGGGCCAACTGAAAGCCATGACGGGCCAGAAGTGGGCTGGGGCGGTCCGTTATTGTCTTGCTCAGGGGGGCCGCGGGTGGGGCTTTCTCTCCGCGTGCCAGGCGTCAAGGTCGTGGCGGGGCGCCCCGTCTGGCGTTTCGACCCACTCGGTCTGACGGCGCGGACACGTCTTTTGTCGTCGTTCGTCCACCTTCCCCCGCCCCTCCACCGTTTGCTCCGCTCACCATCTGCACGGTTTCCACCCTTGGCACTCCCCTTCCCCCTCTCCGGTCCCCTTTGTTCTGACCCCCACCCTCTCCTACCCCCGTCTGCCCGTTTTCCTCTCCCAGCACGCGCCCCAGTGCCCCCCCTTGTTCTCTCTGCTGTGCGTCCCCACCAGCACGCTGTGGCCATACCCTTGACATTTTCCTACTCGTGCCCTGTCGCCACCGCCGTCCCCGCGGCGCCTGCCGGTGCCCGCCACACCCCGGGGCTGGTGGTCGGCGCGCGAGGGCGGGCACCATGTTTCGGCGGAACCCCAAGGTCGCCCCCCCTGGGGTAGCCCCCCCGACGGGCTTCCGGTCCGCCCCCCCCGCGCCGGCAGCGGGGGCCCCCTTTGGTGCCACCCTTCATGACGCCACCGTGCGGATGGAGAAGCAGGAGTCCAAGACGAGCGCCAACCTCCAGCGCGTCACCAACGAGCTCGAGGCTGCCAAGGCGGAGCTCCGCCGTTGCACCGCCTCTGGCGCGCCCCCCTCGTCCCAGGCCCTGTACAAGAAGCGCGTGCTCCACAAGATGCGGGAGCGCAACATGTTGCAAGCACAGCTGGGTCATGCGGCGAACCGCGCCTTTAACATGCAGCAGGTGTCGGCCGCCAAGGAGGGGATGGAGTCGGCTCGGGACACGGTCGCCATTATGCAGGCGGGGCAGGCCGAGCTCAAGACGCTCCAGGCATCGGTAGATATCGACAAGGCGCAGGACGTGATGGACGACATGGCAGACACGCTTGCTGACGTTGAGGATGTCAACGAGGCACTGTCCTACGATATTGGAAGCGCCGTGGTGGACGAGACGGAGCTGGAGGCCGAGATGGACGGCTTGGAAGCAGAGCTCGCGGGCGGTACCGCGTCGTACGTACCTGCGGCACCGCCGATGGCCGTTCCATCGTATGCGGGGGGGGCGGCTTCCACCCCGGGTGTGCCGTCGTACGCATCCTCGTACGCCGCGTCGTCGGCGTCTGAGTCGCCCTATGCCGCCCCGCAACGTTGAACCGGGGACGGTTTGCCGCTCTGCAGTGGCGGTCGGCCCGGCGTGCGTGGATGCTTGGCGGGGGTGGGGAGTGGGAGTCGCGCGGGCGCGCTCACCGTGGTCGAGAACGCTGCTTGATACGCGACACGCGGACGTGTGGGATGTGCTGTGTGCGTAAGTGGAGGCGGCGTTCGATGGTTCCCGTCTGTGTGCCTCTCCCTTGATCGGACAGTGTTGGTGTGCGCTTTGCTTCACACGCTGTTATTGTGCGCTGTCCGCTTTTTGCCTCTTACACGTCTGCCACAAGTAGATGTCCCTGCCCTTTATTCTTTTCTCGTACATCTGTAAATATGAAGCGATGGCTGGTCTTCGGGTCGACCTTCGCGTTGGGGGGGACAAGCTCGCAAAGAGCGCCACATGGTCGTTCCCTGCCTGACGTGGGGTGGGGAGGGGCTGGGGGTTTCCAAGCAGATGGCTGCCCGGGAACGCGCTCCCGCCCATCGCCCTTCGCGGCTCGGGGTGCGGCGGGACGATGAACGCGGGGCGGTGCTGCCAATAGGATGAGCTGGTGGGGCAACGTGCAGACAACCGACGGTCGGGCCTGTCATAACCTTGCTTGGCGCGTCCCATGTGGCGCCGAAGGGCAGACGGGGTTCTCTCTCGGTCCCTACCTCTTGCCAAAGACGCAGGAGCCAGCCACACGCGCCCTTCCCCCGCCCTGCCCCGTCACCGTGTGCAACGGCAACCGTCAGACACTGGGTGTTACGTTTGCCGCTCACCATCGCCGTCGCCACCAACACCGCCACAGCAACTGCCAACGCTACCGCTACCGCACCAACCACCACTACCGCGAGCACCGCCACCGCTCTGCAGAGCGTCACGCCGACTCTTGCCTCGAGACTCAAATTGCTCGCCGCGCGGCCGCACCGTGGACGGTCTTGCCCAAGAGGCGTGGCACGGTCTCTTCCTTCCCCTTCACACTTTCGGGAGGCGACCAACCTCTTTTCCGAAGCCATGGCAGCTCGATGGCCTTCTTCACAGGGATGGACCAACGGTCCAGGTCGCGATGCCAATAGACCGCGGACTACGAGGTCCCGACGGTCTGCACTTTCGCGCGGAGCGCTCGGTGGACTATTTTTTCTCTTTATTTCGTCTTGCATCAACGCAACGTGCAGAGACCTCCACCCATCTCAGCATCCATCACAAGCAGCACAACGCGGGACAGCACACAAGACAGCCGCCCGACGGGCAACGGCAGCCAAATTGAAGCCCTCGCCCAGCAAGGTCTCGCCACTCGACGTGCACCAACGCACCATACGCCACCTCGAAACCACCCAAGAAACTTATGTACACGCAGCCATGCGAGCAGACCCCACCCTTCTCACTCGAGCAGCCCACGCACGGAGCACCAAACATCAACTCCAGCAGCCATCCCACGCACCGCCCATCCCGTCCCAGACCCAGCTACTCGTCGTGCTTCTGCGGGTAGAGGGGATGCAGCTTCTGCTGGTCGTGCAGCTCTGAGGTGCTCTCCCCCGACCCCGGCGGCTTGTCCACTCCGTCGTACCGCTTGGCCGTGTGAACACTCCGGCCCAGAGGGTGAAAAACGGGCCCCCACACGTTCTTCTCCACCGCCACCCGCCGGGGTGACGCCACCGGGCTGCCAGGCAGCGACCCGGCCGACGATGAAGGCGACGCCGGCGGGTGGTGCTGCGGCGGGGAGCCAGGGAGCGACAGGGACGGGGGCGCCAGCGCCGACGGCGCAGGCACCGGGCGGGGGGTACTGGGCGCAGAGCTGGGGCTCGTGTTGGGCGGCGCAGCCGACGACAGGGTGGCGGTCGCCGCCTCGCGCGCTCGGCGGTAGCGGTCGAGGAAGGTACCAAAGGAGGGGGGCTCCATCCCAAAGTCGTCCATCGTGGGGGGTCGGGGGTGCCCTCGCGGCGGGTGGGCGCGCTCCGGGGGAAGGATGGGGTGCTCACGGAGGGGAGGTCAAGCACGCGGGGAAGCGAGAGCGCAGCGATGCTGTGGGAACGCTCACCACGGCGATGGTGTGGATCGACCGGGGGACTTTTGAGTGGTGCCAGCCGGGGAGGGCAAACAGCTGATATCATATCATGATGGAGGGACAAACCGCCAGAATGTCCGCGCGTGCCGTGTGCAAGCGCCACACCCAAAGCACCAACAGCAGGAGGTCGCGAGGGCACTCCTGCCCCAGCGAGGCGCGTGGTGTCGCCCGACACTCGGCTGGGAGACTTGAAACCGAACCGTGTGTGCTCGGGCAAGAAGGGTCATGGGAGGCAGGGCTCTCACAGCAGCTGAATGAGCGAGGATGGCTCCCCGAGACCAGCAGAAAAAGACGAAGCGAGATGCCCCCTGCGGCCGCCGGCTCGGTGTTGGTGCTGCGGACACGCGCTGCAGCGGCGCCACAGGTGGCGAGCGATGGAAGCTTCGTCTCCCTGGCCAGCAGGTGGGCTGACGTGCCCGCTTCCACGGCGAGATTCACATGCCAGATACGGTGTCCACACGTACTCCATGCTCATCTGTCCCTATTGGCTGTGGAAAATATCTGAGGATATGCTACGAACCGTGGAAGGACAGCGTGAGAAGAAATAGTCTACTTGGAAGAGTTTACTTGGAAGTATTGTGCGTAGAGCAACACCTTCATGCGTCCCACCGCCAAGCGCTCCATCCAGACCAGCGCTCCCCCAACCCCGTCCGTTCAGTACGTCACCCGCAGTAGCCGTCCCCACGACCGCGGCGGCCGTCGTGGCCACGGACGGCGCGTCAGCGCTTGCCCTTGCCCTTTTTCCCAGCCTTTTTGTTGTTGCGCGCCTTGCTGCCCCCCCCAGCCGACGCCCCACCAGAACCGCCGTCGGCCGCAGCGGGGGCTTTGGCGGCCACAGCGACCGCCGCCGCGGCGCGCGCCTCCCGCACAGCTGGGATGGCGGCGGCGACCGCAACGTACAGCTCCCGGCCTGTGGAGGAAGAAGACGATCCAGGAATCACGGGTGCCCAAAACAGAAAGACAGGCAGCAACATAACGGCAGCACAGCGTTGGCCACACGGGCAGCATCAGCACACCCACCCAACCCAAAGGCCATCTCAGCGCCGCCGACTAGCGCACCGACCACACCGATGCCGAGCATGACCAACACAACGCGCCGCAGCACAGATGCTGCACGGGCGCCCCACTGGCCACTGCCCCGCAAGGCCAGCCCCCGTGTCGCGACCCCCACTCTCCAAGCTCACAGCCGAGGTCATCGAGGCCCGCAACCCTCCCACGCGCTCCCCCCACTGGGTCCCCCTCCTCCCACCTCCCAAAACGTACGGCTGCGCAGGTGAGGGTGGATGGGCACCTTTGGCGACACCCGCGTGTTCCACAGCTGTACCCGGATACGACCCCGGTTGAAAAAGTCCCGTGGGTAGCACTTGTCCTCCACACCCAGGGAAACGCCCAGGCCGCGCGCCGCCTCAAAGACGTCAGTGATGGTCGGGTCAGCTACGGCAGCGGCCTTGGGAATCTTACGGCCCTGCCAGGTCGTAAGGGAGGAGGAAGGGACCGAGAACGGAAGGCAATGCGGAGGGAGAAGGGAGAACAGAAGAAGGGGGACGATAAGCGGACGACCAAAGCATCAGCAATTCAAGGAGCCGCCGCACGCAACGGAAACCAGACGCACGTGAGGTTAGGCCAAGCCGTCTCGGTTGGCAACACTGCCCCCAACAAACGCGGCACGCCCCCCCCCCCCCCCCCGTGGACAAGCCGTCGCCCCCTCCTCCCCGAAATGGACCACCTGCCAGCCCCATACACAACGAAAGACAAAGCACAAGCACCGTTTCCCCCCATGTACTACCTTCCCTCGACCCTCGCTCCCCGCGCGGCAACAAACTCTCCATCCTCTCCGCCCGCCACTAGTGCCTTCCGCCTGGCACCCGTACCTGCGCGAAAGAATAGTTGACGTTGAGATAAGCGGGATAAATGACGACCCACCTGGACGCATCCACCTGCGGCTGGAACTGGGGGCGCCCAGAGGAGGACGCCATGACGGCGGTTGCCATCGGCCGTGGTGAGCGGGCGGAGCGGGCGAGTCGCTGTTGCCGACGAGTTTCTACCTGACAGAGTCTGTCAGACAGACAGCGCGGAATGTGTATGTCACAGCCCTGCTTTTCGCCAGACAACATTGTCTTCAAATTCCTGGGAACACATAATCGTAGTCAAAGGCACATCGTTCCAATCGACTAAAAAAAGTACATGTCACGCTGTGTAATTTGATAAGGAATGCCGCTCAGTCCGTCAGAGAGCCCGCCTCTTTGTCTTGGCCGCGCGACAGCGCGCCCTCCCCCCTCGTGTTCGCGTCAAGCTTCGTGGCCCTCAGTCCAACCGAGCCCTCGGAGGAGCCCGCTTCTTTGCCTGGACCGCGCCCACCGACTGCCTATTGTGTGCCTTCCTCTCCCTGTGGTGGTCGCGGCGGTGCACGAGTGTACTTCGGTGCACACCAGCTTCTGAGCACAACTCGCTCTGTGTCGGCTGCTGCTCGTGCGCTCGTTTTGGCCATCTTTGCGTGCGTCTTTCTTTCCTGGCTCGCCGTTTCGGCGCGCGGACCATGGCCGGCGTTCCGCCTGGGGATAGGCCGGCGCCACCCTTTCCCCGCCCCCCAGCGGCGGTGCCTTCTGAGGATCAGATGCTCGTCTCTGTGGATGCTGGCTTGGACGCCCCCTCCATCTATGAAATTTTCCCTGACGGCACGTACGTACCACAGCCACAATCGCAGCGGGCCAAGCTTTCTGCCGCCGCTGCGGCGCTAGTCTCCCGTGCCCTGGCGCCTCCGACCGACGGCGCCGCCACCGACGGCGCCCGTACCCCCTCTCTCGGGGGCGCCGCCGCGGCGGATCTCCCGTCCGGTGGGGAGCCACCTACAGGCAATGGTGCGGCCAAGCCGGCGGCGGCCATGGGGACAGCGAAGGCGGCGGCCGAGGGCAGCCCAGACCCCGATTGGCCTGCCACTGCTGCGACGGCGCTGGAGACGGCCCTCTCCGAGCTCTCCCGTGCCGTCGACGTGATTGACGCCCTCCGCGCGCCAGACCGCCCCGCCCTGACCCTTCGACGGGTAGCAGCGGTGGCGGGTATTGCGGCTGGCGGCAGCGGCGGGGCGGGCTTGCCCGGCGCCGTCGCCGGAGGGGACGTCAACCTGGGGGCCATCAAGACGTCCATGGCCGCGGCGGGTGCCGCGGCGGCGGGAAAGCGGCGCAGCCTGGCGGCGGCCGCCGCCACGCTCCGGGGCCGCGTCGCGGCCTTCCGCACCTGGGCCGCGGAGGACAATACGTATATTTCGGGGGTGCTGACCGTGCGGCGTGGGGCGGGTGCGTGCCGCCGCGACACGAGCGGACGGCTGCCGCTAGTGGATGTGGGCGATGGGGACTTTCGGCCGCTGGTCAAGCGCCCGCTGCCCGCGCTGATGGCCGTCCGCGTGCCCCCGCCGGTGCGGTTGCACGTGGCGGTTACGCGTGCGGACCAGCGGGTGGGGTCGGCCGACCCAGACGGTGCGCGGGACTCGTTCCTATTTTCCCTTCCGCCTGAGCGCAACGCAGCGCTACCGTGGCCGGGTGAGACGGTTGGATTTAGGGCACCAGCGGGGGCCGGGCCAGACCCGTCGCGGACATCGGCCTCGGGGGCAGCGGCAGCGGCAGCTCCTCCAGCAACGGGGTCGGCGCCGCCGGCAGTTGTGGCTGCCGCCGACATGATCGCCGCGGTCCGGCGGGCGCGCCTAGCCGCCTTCCAGAGGCTCACCTTTGAGCGGATGCTCCGCGAGGCCGCCGCGGCCACCACCTCCTCATCGGCGGCTCAAGCGGTGGGCGCTCTGCACACCGTGCAGATCACTGCCACCACGGCGGCGGTGGATTGTGGGTGGAACCACGTGCTGGTGTTTGCACGGACGCGCTACCCGGTCGTCCCAGACGGGGTGGTCAACTACGTGACACCTGGCGCCACGGATGCCGAGGGCAACGGCCACGCGCCAGGGTCTACCCCATCGGGGCCCCTTCCCGTTGTGGCCACCCCGGCGGTGGCGGGCGCAGTCGCGGCGATGCCGGGGCGACGGGCGCCGCCCGGGGCGGCGGCTGAGGCAGCGACGGCGGCGTCACCCGGACGACGGCCACGGGTCACTCGCGGGGTCGGCGCGGGCCAGGGCGTCTTCGCGGCCGCCGCGGCGGCCGACGCGACGGTGCTGGAAGTGGTGGCGCTCGCCTCGTCTGCTCGCGCGACGGTGGCGCTGTCGGCGACGGCGGGCCCAGAATCGCCGTCCCAAGCCAACAAGGCAACATATGTAGCCGCCACGTCCGTACTGCCCCGCGTGGTAGCGGCTGCTGCCTCCCGC
The DNA here is from genome assembly GCA_009829735.1 of Pyropia yezoensis. Lineage (NCBI taxonomy): Eukaryota > Rhodophyta > Bangiophyceae > Bangiales > Bangiaceae > Pyropia > Pyropia yezoensis. The sequence goes on from CM020620.1 coordinate 18,850,926, forward strand.
GCGGCGGCGCGGGCGTTGGAGCGTGCCGTCGATGATGCTGCCGCCGCTCTGCGGCTCACCGTCGAATGGACGCGGAGCATGGCGCACCCCGACGAGCTCCGCGCCCGCGTCACCGCGTCTGCCGTCGACGGGGATGGGCCCACGCGCTTCCTCGCCACCTTTGATGCGATGGGCCTGCCGCCGCCGGCGGCGGCCGCGGCGCCACCCAGCCCGCCCGACCCCGCCATTGGGGCCGCACCGCCGGGGGCGGGCCACATCCGCGCGACGCCCGCGTTTGGGGTCATTGTGGCGCTGCCCGAAGACGTAGGCGGCCGTGGCCGCGGCCGTGCCTTTTCCAGTGCTGGCACCGGCGCCGCCCCACGGGATGACCACCGGGAGGCGGGCCATTCTGCGGGCGGCGCGCCAGGCGCGACGACAGCTGCCGACGCCACCGCCGCCTCCTACGCGGCCATCACGGCCGGTGGCCTAGACGACGTGCCGCGGAGTTACATCATGCCTGCTGTCGGCGGGGAGGTGCGTTCCCTCCTGGGCCTGCTCGCGTCGGTGCGGCTGCTGGACGCGATGGAGATGGCCGCGCGCACCACCCCCCACGCAGAGCTGGACGTGGACCGTCAGGGTTTTTGTGTGGTCGTCATTGCCCCTCGCACGCCGCGGGTCCTCCGGGCCCGCGTGTGGCCACACGCCCGCAAGGTGCCGTGGTCCGAGCTGGCCGCCTCCTCCGACGCCGCCACCCGCAGCTTCGCCGCGGACTATGCAGACGCCAAGAGCGGTGCCACCCCCGCCAGCGCCGCGCACTGGTGGGCGCGCCCCGACGCGGGCGCCGCCGAGCTCCCCGTCTCGGTGGTGTGGCTGGATGGCAAGCGTGTGGCGGGCTTCCCCGTCGTCTCTGCGGGGCGGCTGGAGCCGTGGAAGCGGCTGCTGCGGCAGCTGGCTGGGGTGGTGCTGCCGCCAGAGGCGAAGGCGGCGGCCGCCGCTGCAGCCGCGTCAGCGCGCCCGCCCGGCCCGCGGGCAGACACGCGCGCACTCCACGCGGCCATGTCCCCCCTCGGCGGCCGGCCTGGTGGCCTGCTGGGGGGGGGCGGAAGGGGCGGCGGCGTGGCGGGCGGCACGAACGGCCCGGCGGTGGCGGGGGGCGGGGGGGTGCCCATGGCGGGCGTCATGCCGGCGGCGGGCGCGGCAGCGTCCATGTTCCACGCTGGCACCACGGGCAACGGGCCGGCGGTGGATTATGGCCTTGGATTTGTGGCGCAGCCGCCGAGAGGGGGGGGAGGGGCCAACGGGATGGGCTAAGCGCACGCAAGGGGAGCGGAACGCTGGGGGGGGGGGGGAGGTACAACTGGCCGCCATCCGGGGTCCTGGCTGTGCCGCCCCGCCCATAGGCGGGGGGCTCTCCTGTGTTGGAAACAAAAGCAACCACCGGCAAGGCCGTGCCAAGCCTCACGAGCAGCCAACGGCGGTGACAGATGCGCGGCCGCCGCGGTCTGCTGCGGTCGACGTAGAGCAAGCAGAGGGAAAAGAAAACAACAACTGGTCACGCGCCCCTGTTTGCGAGGCTCCCCCACGGCGCACCGGTCGTTACCTCCCGGGCGCACCGCCCGCCACGTCTCCAGGCGCACTGACCGTCACCTCTGCCCGGGCGCATCGCCCACCGTCTCCCCGAGCGCACCGGCCATCATCACAGTGGCGCCCACGACGGACGACCACGACTCGCGGCGGGAGCGCCAATGCAGACGCCGACCACCCTCCAGCACGGTTGTCGACGACTGGCGTCTCCTCCGCACTCCCCTCCCCACCAACCTTCCACCCACCCCTCAGGCACGCCGCTTCCCCCCCAGGAGCCACCCTACCAGTCGCCCACACACAGCTTGACACAGCAGCCCCCACAGGCCCAGCCCCACCACACAGCCCCCTCCGGGGGCCTTGGGAAACAGCCACCCCAGCGGACGCACCACCCCACAATCCAACGTCAGGCCCGCGCCGCCGCGCCGCCGCGCTACCCCCCACACCGCCACCGCACAAACGAGGCGGAGAAGCCCCACGGACGTTGCGCTCATCCGCCGCTCGCCGCCACCCCCCCGGGACGATGGGGGCGGCGCTGCCGCCGCGGCCGCCGCCGCTTCCACCGCCGCGATACGGCGCGACAGGCGGGCGTACTCGACAAAGGTGGAAGGGGCGTGTGCACGCCGCGCAGCCGCACGCAGGGCGGGGAGGTCGTCGACCGTGTCGGCGGGGTCGCCGCCTTTGGGGCGCGCCGGGGGGGGTTGAGTGGCGGCGGCGGCGGCGGCTGTGTCTCCCGCTGGTGTTGAAGAGCCGCGCCAGAAGGAGGAGAGGGAGGCGGGGCTGGCCGGAATGTAGGGTATCAATGACGGAACCGCCGAGGAGAGGAGGGAGAGCAGGAATATCGTCTCCATGGGGTCAAGCACCAGGGGACAGGGCCAACAGCAGAGCAGCGGACGGAGACAGGAGGGAAGAGCGAGGACACCAGGTCGTCACAGAGACCGCTACCAGAGCCGCAGAGAAGCGACGTACAGCAGCAGGCTTGAGGGGTGATGGAGGTGACGGCACTCGCTGCACCGAGAGGCTGAGGGGAAGGCGGCGGGATCGCCGGCGGCGGGACCTCAGGCGGCGTCAGCATGGCAGGAATGCGTCGCAGCACGTGTGGTACAGTACAGCTGCTGTACGCGAGCCTCGGTGGCAGTCGTCAACGTGGACTGCTCCGAGATACCGACGATGTCAATCAACAGAAGGCTAATTTCAGAATTAGAAACACGATGCAATTGTACCTCGACGACGGTACTATACTAATTGTACAGTACATATGCACACGGGCTGGCAGCTGATCCGTCGGTCACAGATGGGTCGGCGACTACCAACGCTGAACTGCCCGGTCGTCGTCCCGAGGCGCGCGACCCGCGCGTTCGTCGCCCTCTTGCTGCCCCCCCCCCCCCCGCCCGCCCCCCTAATGTCCACCCTCCTGAGGCTGCGGCCGCTATTGCGGTTGCAGCGGCCTTTTTTCCAGTTCACTCGGTCTCTCTCGGCTACGACGGCGGACCCTTGGCTGGCGCTCACCCCTGCCCACCACCCGCCCACTCCCACCCCCCTGCCCGCGGCGTTGGCGGAGCTGTACCCGACGTCCAAGGACGAGCCGACGCGCCTCCTCCGCCGTCCCGTGGATGACCGCTTGGACGCAGCGCTGGGGGCATCCCCCCCCGCGCCGCTCACGCTCGTAACCGGTCCGCGGGGGGCGGGCAAGAGTACCGCCCTGCTCGGCGCGGTGGCCCGCATCCGCGGCCGCGGGGGGCTGGTGCTGGACGCGGGGTCGGTTGCCGCGTGGACAGGTGGGTCGGGGTTCTTTGCGCCCTCCCCGGTGGCTGGGCTGCTCGAGCGTCCCACGCAGGTGGTGGCGTCCCTGGCTGGCTTTGCCGCCGCCCACGGCGCCGCGCTGGAGGGGCTGCCCCTGGCGGTGGAGCCGGCAGACGGGGGCCTCCGAGACGTGGGGGGGATCGCCAGTGGTGGGGCTGGTGGGGTCGCCGCTGCTGGTCGGCGGCCCGCCCAGGCGGCCACCCTCGGTGAGCTGGTGGCGGCCGCGCTAGAGTTCGCGGCGCCACTGGAGAGTGGCGCTGATTGGGACTGGCGGGAGGGCCCGGGGGTGCTGGGTGCGGTCTGGACGGCGGTCGCACGGGAACTAGGCGTCCACGCAGCTGCTGGTGGCGACGCGTGGGTGGTGGCGGACGACTGGGACGCGACGGTGGGGCTGACCGAGCACGTAAATAGCCGCGGGCGTGTCACTACCGCCGCGGTGCTGCGAGGGGTGGCGCAGGTGCTGTGCCCGCCGCGGGTGCGTGGGGGTGGTGCCGCCGCGGCCGACGCACTCGCCGGCGCGACAGCATCGCCCGCTGCACCTCTGCTGGGTGCCGTCGGGCTGGCCGGCGGCGGCCGCACGGCGCGGCCGAGCCGGGTAGTGGACGCGTTGGGCGGCCGTAGTGCCGGCGGTGGGGGTGGGCGCCCCGAGTGGGACGCCTGGCTGGCCGCCGCTGTTCAGGACGGGCGGGTGGCGACGGTGGATGCTGGCGCTTGGCGGGAGGCAGACGTTGCCGCTTTGCTGGCTGAGTGGCGGCGCTGCGGCCTGATGGTCCGCAAGGGTGGGCAGGGAGGAGCGCTGGGGGGAGGGGACCCCCGGGAGGCGTCGTATCTTGCCACCCTGGGGGGGGGAGACGCTCATGTGCTGCGCAGCATGTGCCGTGTCTTGTGAGGGAGCTGAGGGGGCATGATGGGGAGACAGGGGGGTATGTGGGGGCACACGGTGGCCTTTTCGTACGACTCCGTCTCTTTTTCTTTGTATTTTTTCTCTTGCTTCGGCGAGCTGGTGTCGCTTCGAACACATTTGGCCTCTCTTGACGGGCAGTAGACGAACCCGCTGGACGAGGTCGCGCAGCTTTGAAGAGGTAACTATCGAAATAGTTCTTGTGGTATGAGATTGGTGGAAGACGGCCTCCCTTTGTCCTTTGGACTCAACCAACTTCTTCAACTTCTTCACAATTTCTAGCATACTTGCCAGTTGCTGTCAGTTTCAGTCACCCACTTGGATTCGATGGCACCGACGGTGTCTCGGTCATCCCGCCGGTCGGTCGCCCGTGCCTGACCAGGTGGTTAGAGCCGCACCCCTTCCCTATCAACGCTACCCTGGTTGCTGTTGGTGTTCACCATGGCCCAGCTTCTCAACCGCGGTGCGGAGGTGTCCCGCCGGGGGCAGGCTCTCCATTATACGATTTCTGCGGCCAAAGGTGCGTCCTGCCTTATCCGTTCGTGCTCTTCCGCCACGTCTTGTCTTGGGGGCATTCGCACGAGCTCTTGGTCCCCTCGGTGTAGCCATTGTGTAGGCCATTGGTTCCTAACGCCAGACGTTCTTGTCCCATTACTTGGTGTGATTCCTCTAGGCATGCTATGGTCCTTTACCCTGCAGGCCTTCAGGATGTGCTGCGCTCCAACCTGGGTCCGAAGGGCACCCTGAAGATGCTTGTGTCGGGCGCGGGCGATATTAAGATCACTAAGGACGGGAATGTGCTTCTCCACGAGATGCAGATTCAGAACCCCACCGCCTCGATGATTGCCCGTGCGTCCACTGCGCAGGACGACATCTGTGGTGATGGCACTACGACCGCGGTGCTGCTGATTGGCGAGCTGCTAAAGCAGGCGGAGCGGCAGCTGGCAGAGGGTCTGCATCCTCGTGTCATCGTGGATGGCTTTGATGCGGCGCGGGACGCTATGCTGGCGTGGCTGCCCTCCCAGAAGCTCTCCGTTCGCATTGACCGCGAGGCACTGGTTGCCGTGTCGAGGTGCTCGCTTCTGACCAAAACCACTCCAGACATTGCGAACCAGCTGGCTGAAATGGTCACAGACGCTGTGCTGACGATCCAGAAGGAGGGCCAGCCGCTGGATCTCCACATGGTAGAAATCCAGTCTATGGAGCATCTGAGCGACCGGGAGTCACGTTTGGTCAAGGGCCTGGTGCTGGACCACGGCGGCCGCCACCCGGACATGCCCAAGTCTGTGAAGAACGCCTTCATCCTGACCTGCAACGTGTCGCTTGAGTACGAGAAGTCCGAGGTGCAATCTGGCTTCTTTTACTCCAACGCGGAGGAGCGGGAAGCAATGGTTGAAGCAGAGCGCGTTGTCACGGACGACCGCGTCCGCAAGATCATTGCTCTGAAGAAGGCGGTGACGGCTGGGACGGACAAGACGTTTGTCGTTATCAACCAAAAGGGCATTGACCCTCCATCGCTGGACTTGTTTGCACGGGAAGGCATCCTTGCGCTCCGCCGCGCCAAGAGGCGGAATATGGAGCGGCTTTCACTGGCCTGTGGCGGCGTGGCCGTGTCGTCGGTTGACGACCTGACCGAGGATGTCCTTGGCTTTGCGGGCACTGTGTACGAGCAGGTGCTGGCTGACGAGAAGTACACTTTTGTTGAGGGTGTCCGCAACCCCTTCTCCTGCACGTTGCTTCTCAAGGGGCCCAACCGCCACACGCTCGTGCAAATGAAGGACGCGGTGCGCGACGGGCTGCGGGCGGTGAAGAACGCTATTGATGACGGCTGCGTGGTAGCTGGCGGTGGTGCGCTAGAGGTGGCGGCATGGCGGCACTTGACCACCGAGGTGGCGCAGCAGGTCAAGGGGAAGGCCAAACTGGGACTCCAGGCCTATGCCGAGGCGCTGCTGGTGGTACCCAAGACGCTGGCGCAGAACAGTGGCTTTGACGCTCAAGACGTGATTGTCAAGCTGCAGGAGGCGTCTGAGTCGGGCAACGCCGTGGGCCTCGACTTGGGCACCGGCGAGCCCGTGGACGTGGTAGCTGCGGGCATTTACGACAACTTCATTGTGAAGAAGCAGCTCGTGGGCCTCGCGTCGGTCATTGCGTCGCAGCTACTCTTGGTGGATGAGATTCTGAGGGCGGGCCGCGATGTCAACAAATGAGAGGCCGCTCGCACTGCGCTTGCGTTTTTGTCTTGCAACCCCTCGGCCTACAGGTACGACTTGCCTAAAGGTACGACTTGCCCTCCTAGAACGCGTTTTCCTGTGCCGCTGTCTTTGTCGCCGCCCCGCCACGGCTGCCACCCCCCCAGCCTGTGTCGCGGGGCGCACGGTGAGACTGGGTGCTCTTAGACGAGCGTGCGGCCTCGCGGATGAGGATTGTGCTGCGCGCGAGCACTGGATGACTGTCCAGGCAGACCCCAGTCAACAGACCAGAGCACCCGAGTAGTTTTCATCAGAAGCCGGCACATGCCTTCTTGCCATCACCGTTCCCTGGACATCTTGTCTCATGGTTTGAACTGAGGTCGGCGCGCGTGCGGTACCCAATACCGCATCCATCGTCAGCGGCTGTGGCGAATCCGCCAACACGGATCCGCCAACCCCAAACAACGGATGTGCCAAGCCCTGAATGAGTCCGTGGGAGCGCACAAGCAGACCCGCTACGTACGCCACCTGCGCGGCGGGCTGCGCGCCGCGGCTCAAGTAAGGGCACCAGTGGGGAGCGAGAATGGGCTGTGACGGAGGTGGGGGTGTGGGGGAGAGACGTCGCTACGGCGCACATTGGCATGCCCCACTTCCCTTCGCAGCCAGCGATGGGGCGGGAAATGTATGTATGTACAGTACATACACATGTATTACTATGTACATACGTAACATTTACGCAGGCTACGTCCCCGTTCATGTTCTGTACCTCCAGTGGGATGTACATACTTACTTACTCATTTGAGAAGAGTATTTCAGTAAATTGATTAGCTGGTGGAACTTAATTGGGCATCGATTTACATCCACTGTTGGGTGTCTAGTGTATGTTGGGTCCATCTCACAGGGGGGGAAAGAACGCCCATTGGAATCTGTAGAACGGACTCCGTTCCGTCGACGACTCTTTCGTTTCTCCGCGACCGGCCTGTAGGCTGTCGGCGCGTCCTTGACGAGCCCCACAGCGGCGGGGCGGGGGAAGAGGGAGAAACGCCAGCGCCTGGCAACGTGCGGGGCGACGCCAGCCATGCACTGGTCCCTCCCCCCCCACTCCATCCATGCACCCAACGCACGTGGATGGCCTCCCGTCACGTGCGGCCGCCCCTGCCCCCCCCCCACCCCCTCCCGTCCCGCCATGCTTCCAGCGGCCCGCCGCCCGCGTGGACTGCGCGCGTGTGTCCGCGTGTGTCGGCGTGGTCGGCAGCGCGGGCCAGGACCTCCACCGCGGCTCTTCCCCGCCCCCCCCCCCCGCCCCCCATCCGCTGCCCCCGTCGCCGCCGTCATTGGCGCTGCGGCCGCCGCTGCTGCTGCCGCCCGACGCCGCCGCCTGCCACCGCCGCTGCCGCTGCCGCTGCCGCTGCCGCTGCCGCTGCCGCTGTCGCTGCCGCTGTCGCTGTCGCCGCGGGCGGTGGGGAGAAAGTAAAGTGGAGGGAGCGGGGTGCCACGGCCGCCTGCGCTCAGCCCCCCTCTGTACCCGTGGGGCGCCGGCAGGAGCGGTTGTGGCGGAAGCGCCGTCGCGGCTGCCCGCGGGCGACCGGGGGGGGGGCACCGCGGTGGTGTCAGCCACGTCGGTGCGTGGGGCCCCTTTTCTCGTCGCTGCCGCCGGCGGTGCGCGTCGCCGCTGCGAGCGTCAACCAGCCGGCCAGGACGCGGCTCGGCTGTGGCCTCGTCAGCGCGGGGCGTCCTGCAGGTCGCCGCCGGCCGCCTCCCGCTGCCCTCACCGACGCACCGCGGTCTCTTTGACGGCGTGGGGTATAGCGTGCGTCACTTCCCCTGCACTTCCCTCCTCCCGTCCGATTTTGGGGCAGTCTCCGCCCCCCCCCACCCCGTGCCATCTCAGAGGCGACGGTAATTGCCTGGCGGCGCCGCCAACGCCGCCGCTGCTGCGCACCACCCGCGCATCCCCTAAGGATGGGCTCTAGAACGCCAGCCCCCGCCGCCGCCGCTCCTGCGTCGCCTTCGCCGGCCTCCCGCAGCGGCCGCCACGCCGCCGGCGACGGCGCGGCCGGCGAGGCGGTCGACGAGGCCTTGGCCCTCACGTACCGGCTGCTCGCCGAGGCACTCCGCCCCACTGCGGGGCCCACCCCGACAACGGGCGGCGGCGGCGACGGTGGCGGCGGCGGCGTGCTGCCTCCCGGGCCGCCAATGACGCCAATGCCACCGCCGCCGCCGCCCGCCCCACCTCCGCCGCGGTTGCATGGCGGCTACCGGGGGGAGGCGGCAGCGGCGGCGCATGCGGGGGCTGCGCGGCGGCCGCCGCCCCCCCCGCCGTCTACACCGACGCAGTTGGCGCGCCGCGGCGCCCCTCCGCCGGCTTTGAGGTCGCCACCGCCGCTGCCTCTGCTGCGGCTGCCGCCGCCGCCGCCGCTGCGGCGGGGTGCCGCCGCTGCGGCGGCGGCGCTGCTCGCGCCCCCCGTCGCCGCCCCGTCGCGGGCGGGTGTTGGCTGCGGCGGCCGGCCGCCACGGCGGCAGCGCACGGGAGGAGGGATTGAGGGGGGGGCTGGGGGTGGGGGTTGGATGGGCGGCGCGGGAGCCCACCCCGTGCCGCCCGGCGGTGACGCCCCGCCCGGCTCTGTAGCGGCGGCGCCCCCCCTGGGAGGCGCGTGGAGCGTGCGCTCCCTGTGGCGCGCTGTGGAGGAGGCGCGGGTGTCCTCGACGCCGCCGCTGGCGGCGGCGGCGGCAGCGGCGGCGGCAGCAGTAGCGACGCCGACGGCGCCGACGACGGGAACGCCTGTCTCCCCCCAGTCCCCGGCGTGGTTGTTCACGTCCACGTCGCGGGCCGTGCCGCTGCCGCGCGTGGCGTCGTGGCCGCTGTCCCTGAGTGCGCCGCTGTCGCCGCCGCGCGCCTTGTCGCCTGCCGCGGCGGCAGCCGCGGCGACGGTCGCCACGGTGACCGCGGCGGTCACGCCGCCGCCGCCGCCGCCGCTGGCAACGTCCACGTCGGCGGGGGTGGCGGCTGGCGGCTGCGGGACCATCACCACCCCCTGCGCCGTGGGCGGGTGCGGGTGGGTGCCGGCGGCTGCGTCGGCGGTCTCGCCCGTTTCCGCCCCTGCCGTCGCTCCCACTACTAGCGTGGCGTGGACAATGGCCATGGACGCAAACGTGGTGCGGCTCTTCACCTCCACCACCGACGAGCTGTCGGCGCCGGCGCTGGTGGGCGCCCGCCTGCCGGGCGTGCCTTTTGAGGCGGCGGCCGCCCGGTGGGCGGGCGTCCTCCGCCCGTCGCTGCTGGGCACCCCCTGGTCGCCAGCGGTGGACGCGGCCATCCTGGATGCTGTCCTGAGCGTGGGTGCCCAATGGGCGCAGGTGGCCGCTCGGCTGGGCGGTGGTTACTCAGCGGGGGACGTGCGCGAGCGCTACGTGCGGGTGCTGGCGCCGGCACTGGCGCGGGTGCGCCGCGGGGAGGGGGGGGGGCGGGGACGAGGGATCGCCAAACGCCGGCGGGCGCGGGTATAGGGTGAGGGTGGAGGAAGCGTAGGGCTGACCGTGGATGCTGCACCTGGGGGGGGGGGGGTTGGGTTCGTGGGGGGCGCCGGGGGGGGCGCGCCGGAAAAGGAACCTGTTGACTCGACTATTTTCTTCTTCTCTGTCCCTTTCATTTTCCTTCTACTTGTATCACTCCGTCTTTGACTGACTTCCCTGTTCCTAATGTTTGTGTTACGTGGCTGCAACCTGTCTTCATGTTGTGTCCAGGTGCGTCGCTCTCCAGTCACAGTTGCATGGGAGTTCACATGTGCACGGCGCGCAGCTGTACACCCATTTGCCTCTCAAGTGAGTACCTGTGGCCACGCCGGCACCCTGTGCGAGATGGCCAGGACGTGTTCCTGGTCCGTCCTGGATCTCTTGAGAGGTCGCCTCTCTTTTCCTCCCCTCGGCGTGTGTCAGCGGCCGCCGCCATGGCAGGTGCTAGCGAAAGGTGGCGACGTGACGCCTCAACTGCACGCCTCCACACCAACTCTGCATCCTTGTCACGGCGCCGTTTGCACCATCGCAGCGAAGTGACAGCGAATACACTAAGGCCGCTCCGGCTGGCCAGGTTGTCGAGCACCATCGCGTAGAAACAGGAACCGACTTTCGACGTAGACGGCGCCCCCCTGCAGTGGGGCCAAGACTCGGTACCTTTCCGCGCATTTGGCCAAATCGGGCGTGCGCGGGATTGCACGATCCCCCCCCAGGCCCAGTAAAGGGCGATTTCCACGTGCAACAGTGCGCACAGCGGCGCTACGACCATGCTCCTTGACGCTCTTTTTCTCTCACCTGTACGACCGTCATAAGGACGACAAGGCCTACCTTCTCGTATAAAGAACAGTCATATTCGTGCTGCGCCGGCCGAAAACGCCTGTTCCTAGCAAGATATTGCACGTCGCCGTTCACGAAAAATGCGCGAGTTTGCATGTTGACATGCAGCGCTCTGCCGATGCGCTGCCCCGATATCTTGAGCATCTGCAATTCGATCCACGTTCGCCGCAAGACACTGCAGACCGCGAGCAGGCTTCGTATTTGCTTATGCACCGTTCCTCCCTTTCCGCACGTTAAAAACACGAGCTTTGTGCAGCTGGCCTTGCAGATCGGCGCCGTGTCACCGGTGTCCTTCTCTCCGACGGAGATCGCCAACTAAAGGTGTATTCCATATAGCTAGGCCGGTTTGCACGTCCCATGTTTGACCCGCTATAGCTCCGAAGCTACTTCTTTTTCTTACTCTGCTCTTCTTTCAAAGGGAAGCACAACTCACAGGCTTTCCGATTCTGCGCCGAGCTGGGGCATTCGCTGCATAAGGAAAGTGTGAGAAATATTTCTGCGCTACGGGCCTCACAAAATCGGGGTATTTTTTGCACTGAAAGAGCCCGTGACAGTATACAAGCAACTCTCGAGGAGTGGCATCTTTGCAAAACGTGTTAGGACGCGACTGGTCGCAATTTTTTGGCACCAGTGGGTCGTCTCCCCAGTTCTGCGCTGCAGGAGAGGGCGAGGAAGAAGCGCCGTTAGATCAGGCAGACGAGAGGCTTCTGACCCGATTGCAACATCAAATCTGGTCCATGCAACACATGACGGGGGCTACCTTACGTCCAAGTCCAATTTGAGCCTGCCCGCTCAGTCCAGAGATCCCACCTTGATCCACCCGCAGAGTGCCCGCCTTTTCTGATCCTTCAGCATCTCTGACCAGGTGCCCCACAGTGGGTCCCAGAGGCGCCTCGTCACGCACCCCGCACCCGATTCCCGAGCACTGCGCACCCTTGCCGCGGGCACGCGAGGCTCGGCACTATGCCTTCCCCTCGGCGTGTGACTGCGGCCATCGCTGAAAGATCTCGTAGCAAAGGAGTTCGACAAGATTACGCCCGAGGTGTGGGCGAAGTACGAGGACCACGCCATCAAGATGGAGGACTTCTACCGCGGGTTGGCTGCCGCGCGCGACGCCGTCGAGGGCGAGTTGGAGGGGCGCGAGCAGGAGATGGAGTGTGTGGAGGAGGATGAGGTGAATGCCGACGATGAGGGTTCGGAGAGCGAAGAGGATGAGCGTACAGATGGGGGCTCAGAGGGTATGGACGATGAGGAGGAGGGCTGAGGGGGCCCTCAGCCGTTTGCTTGTCTCTCTGTTGTCGTTGCATACAATGGCCGAAAGTCCCTGATAGACCACCTCCCGCCACCCGCCCTCCGCCACGCTGTTGCAGGTAGCGACCTCCTGCCTCTGTCGTGCCATAGGAAGCCGCAGGCAATCCCCCCCCCTGCGCCACAGATTGATGCATGTGCACCGCCACCGCCCGCCCGCGCCCCCGCCGGGAGCCGCAATCGTCGCAAGATCCGACCCCGGCCCATCCCCTCCCCATCGAAGGACACAAGTCGTACAAGCCATTTATTTAGTAGCCCCCCTAAAGAGATCTTGACCATTCCCATGTGATGCGACAAAAATCCGGAACATCGCATCGCGAGCCGCTGCAAGAAGAATAAAAGGACACAAAGCACAATATGACTGCCATACGGACGCTTCACAGTGCTTTTGAGTGCTTTCTTCGAGAGCACAGTACCGAGGCACATCAAAGAGCAATGTGGAACAGTTTCAGCATGAAGCAATCATTAACGCCGTTGTTATGCCTTATTCTTGACCGGCCTAGCTATATGGAATCTACCTTTAGGCATCCGGCAGAGTGTGCCCTAACCGGCACATCATGCAAGTGTTGTGCATGCAGCCGCCGGTTCCGTGTTCCGCGCAACACGGACCGCGCACCAAAATATACTGTCTGTGGAACGATTCTCTGATTCCGTGGCGTGCGGAGCACGCAATGTGAAAATTTACAGCGTGCAACGCCGAGACGCCAGGTCCCCGGGGGCCTGCAAACACGCATTAGACAATGCGCGCACGTGCAGGCCCGGAAAATAAGGTACCGGGTCTTAGCCCCGCTGCGCGGTGGTGCACCCGATGATACCTATTGATTTCTCTCCCAGGTGTTCGCCATAGTGTGCGCTGTCGCTGAAACTATCAATGGAAGCCCCCCTCCCCGAGAGGGGCTCATGGCGAAGCCCTCTAAGGGGGTCCTACACTATCACTGATGAACCGTGCGACAATTGCCCCCGCCATCGCCCGCAGGGCTCGTCGCTGTGCGGCAAAAGGCAGTGGCCCCTCCCAGAGCGCTCACTGTAAGGATTTCCCCCCTTATCCCATGCCTAATACCTAAGGGATAATATCTGGGACCTCTCCTTACAGATCCTGCCGAACCAACTCCTGGCAGCATGGATCCACTCCTTGTATTGTGGGGCATGACGTGGTGTACCTTCCAGACTCAAGATGAGTCAGCCGCTGTCTCACGGTGTCTGCCGGCCGCATGACAGCAGCCATCGACAGCCCATCATGGCCTGTCGAAAGGCGCCACCGTCAGCACCCATGACGAGCCACATCTGCCACAGCTGGCAAGTCCGTAAGAATAAGAATGTCCTCGCTGCAGCATTGCAACGATGTGATTGGCTAGCTGGCCGGCCGATTCCGTCGACTCGATCGAACCGTGCTTACACGCCTCTCGGACCTTCGAACCGACTGGCGTCTGGGGCTGGCTGGGGCGGCGCACTAGGCGCCGCACGCCGGACCCCTTCTTTTGGGGCAAACTGAGGCTGCACCCCTTTAGTGCGCACGCCCGCCCATGCTTTGTTTTGAGAGTGTAGCACAATAGGAAGCCGTCGCACGTCCACTCTCAGGGAGCACTCACCAAGGGGGATCGGCACCAACGTCACCGGGAGGCCAAGGCTGCTGTCCTTGGAGCGCAAGCCACGGGACCAAGATTAGAGCCCAAATGGGAGGGGGTTGTTGTTCTACCATGGCCGGCGGTCGATTCGCCACCGGCCTCCTCGATATAAACCCTCGGAGACACCACTAACTACCCTCCACCCCAAGATGCAAGTCCCTCTGGTCATACGTAACTCGCATAAAACGTGACCAATACGGACTCCCAAATTGAAAGTTAAGAGCTAGAAGTAGTCCCCCTAGATTAGGGTCACAATACGGTCATCCATATTGCTACATATCCCCCCCTTAGATTCGGCCCGTCCTCGGGTCGATTTGCGTTCGGCTTTCCGAATGTTAGTGTGTGGCGCGACCGTTTACCAGTCGGGTGGGGCTTTGCGACCTGTCGCGACAGACACCCCTTTTTGGGGTTGATAAATGGGGGTGCCCCCCTCTGTGTGGCGTCAAACGATCCGTTTTTCGGACCGTTGAATTCCCGATGCGTGTTTTGTGTCACGACCCACTCTTCTGGGGAGTGGTGCAAGCAAATCCACCACCAGGCGTCTGGTCGTAAGGGAGCCCCTCTCGTGTGGACGAGTGAGTGGGGGCGGGGACTGCCCGCGTTTCGCGGGGCGATCCGTTTTTCGGACCGTTAAATTCCCTGTGGTATAAAACTCGATCCTCTCAGACACGTGTCAATATCCGTCGGGGGGGAAAGGGACAGGTAACACAGAAAGGGGAACTAAGAGAGTGGTATGCCTGTTGCCTCACGTGCCTGCTGGCAGAGCGAACAGATACGCCTTGTAGTGCACACGGGGAAGAGGAAAGCAAACGCGCAGTTGTCTTTTTCCTTGAGGGCGCGGGCTAAGGGCACCTCGCTGTCCCTCTTAACGTGCATCTGGGGGAGCCTCGGCGCGTTGGCCAGGTAGCCCCCCCAGACCCCCGAGTGGCCCCGACCTGAGTCTAACCTCGTCAGGTCGGGGGCCACTATCACTACTAATTCTATTCCCACTCGCTAATCTCACACTAAATTTTTCTCAAATCAAGTCCCTCGCAAATATGCACCCATCAGAAGTTCCTCTCTCACGTGTGGGTAGCGTAGCACACCGCATCCCAGTGCCGGGCACGGGCCACGGCTGCCAACCATCACCACACGGTGGGCGTGTCCTGGCACCTGGTGCCCTCTGGTCGCAATCCCGGGTCGGCGCCAAGTCGGGGCCAGGGATGCTACATAGCTCCCTCCCTAGTCCGGCGCGTCCTCGGGCCGTACCAGGTGCCACCGTGGACAGCCTCGAGCACGTCCACACCGGTGCTGAGGTCGAGCGTCTTCACCCCGAGCGCGATCACCTTCTCCAACCCTGCCCCCCCCCTTCACCTTGACCTTCCCTCTCCGGTCGCTCTTGATCTCTTGCTGACTGGGCCGCCGGTGCAAGAGTCGGGATGGGCCGCGGCGGTCGGTCGGGCGTCTGCGGCGGCTCCACTTCCTCCAGTTGCGCCTGTCGCCCCGGTTGCTTCGCCTGTACCGTCGCCGGCGCGTCTGCGCCCAGCTCTACCTGTGCCGGTGCTTCAGGCTCCTCCGGCACCGCGCTTGTCTGCGGCGGCCCTTGGCGTTGCCATCCGGTCGCCGGCTACTCCGGCCGTTCCTCCTCGGGCGCCTTCTACACCTTGTGGCGGCCCAGTGCCCACCCTCGAGTTGGGGACTCCGGTTTCCGGCGCCGCTACTGACCGTCCGGGTGTGGCAAGCTCGGGTCGGTTCGAGATCCCGGCGCCGACTCTGCGCCTTTCCCGCTTTCGGGTGCCCGACTGGTACCTGACCCAAGGTGGCCCGACGTGCGACTAGTACGACGTCGGCATGATTGAGGACCAGCTGAGGCGTCTTCCGGTGAAGGTCGAAGGCGTCGGGTCTTCCTTGGTGCTGGGCACATATGCCAGCGTCTTGAACGACGTAGTCGACCGGGTGTTTGCTTGCGCGGACATCGGCCAGATGTCGGACAGCCCGGTGGTTGGTGAGCTTCTAGCGACCTTGACCCGGCATGGCTTGGCCCAGCAGTGGTCGGGGACCTTCACTAGCTTCCAGGGGCTCCGGCAGGTGTATCTGGATGAGCGGGAGCGCCCGGCGACTCCGGGTACTGCTCCGGTGGCGGGGTATGTGGAAGCGACACGCCCACCTCACTACGTCACCCCGCCTTCCTCGGGGTCCCGTCGTACTGCGGAGGCGGCGCTGAAGGACGCTCCCGCGGCGCAGCGTCCGGGCCGGGAGTAGTACTTGGAGGCAAGGAGGGTGAGAGTCTAGGGAGGAGGGGGGAGGGAAGAGGCGGAGAGAAGGGTTGCTCGAGCGGGTGATTGCTTGTTTTCTGGTAGTTCCATGCTTGTATTGCTTGTTTTCCTTGATACACCCGTTCCCTTTTCTCAATCTTCTTGTTCTGCGTCTGTTGCGGGTGAGCTCGGCTCGTCCCGTGGGTCTTGATCAGCTCCTTCTTTCTCGTCATCCTCCGAGTCCGATTCCAGGGTCTTGCCGGCTCCGGCCACCGGAGTTCCCTCAATTCTGTTCCGACGCGTGTAGGCGCAGTCGTCCGCAATGGGCAACCGGTTGGAGGGTTCCCAGGTATCATCATCCGGGTTGAAACCGAACCAGCGTACTCGCAGGTACAGGCGCCCGTCCCTCCAGGCATGGTCAACGAACTTGACGTAGACATATTCTCGGCCTTCTTCTAGGGATAACCAGGGTACTGCGGCACGCTTACGCCGGGTCAGATCCCGTTTGCTTGGCGGTTGAGCTCGGGTGACATGGTCGCTGCTCACCCGGTACGGGGAGCCATCCACGTCCAGAAAGATTGTCCAGCCATCCGTACTCAGGATCTCATAGGGCCCATCCGTCTTGGAGTCCAGCTTCCCTCGGGTCTTGCTATGATTGTCCACAAAAACCCAGTCGCCACCACCCAGTTCCTTGCTCTTCTCTCGAACACCCTTGTCATAGTCCCGCTTGTATCGCTCCTGGGTCTTCGCGATTGACTCCTTGACTCTTGGGAGCAGGAGCTTCAGTTGTTCCAGGAACTCATCCTTTGCCTTGGGACCCGACTTCACGGCAGGTTGGAGGCCGTCTGGTATTCTTTCCAGGGAGAAGTTGGTCAGCCGCCTCGGGGTGAAAAAGTCGAGTGGAGCGACCCCCGTTGTCCGGTGAACTCGAGAGTTGTAGGCTAGCGTGAGGACGGCCAGGAGCTCGTCCCAGTCTTCTTGATGCTCCTCAACGTAGTGCTGTAGCACGTCCACCAGGGTCCGGATGAATCGTTCCACCTGGCCGTTCGTTTGTGGGTGATACGTCGTAGTGAACAAGTTCTTGATACCCATCAGGTCACAGACTCCTTGGAAGAACAGGGATGCAAACTGGGGGCCATTGTCGGTTAAGACGGAGTCTGGGCGGCCGTAGGCAGCTATCCAGTACTCGCAGAAGGCTGACGTAACATCCAGGGCCGTAATGGTCCTCAGTGGGATTGCTCGAGTGAACTTGGAGAACCGGTCACAAATGATGAGCAGGTATATGTTGCCACTGGATGTTTCAGGTAGGGGCCCCAGGATGTCCATGCTCAAGCTTGCAAAAGGTTCCGCCGCAGGAAATAGGCGTAGCTGAGAAGTCTTCTTCCTCTGGGACAACCTATTCCTTGCACAGGAGACACAAGCCTCTAGATGCTTGTGGACGTCACTTGCCATGGTTTCCCAGTAGTAGTGCCGCCGCATTGAGGCATACATCCGGTTAATGCCAGGATGTCCTGCCTGCGGAGACGAGTATTCCAGGCGGAAGATGTCAGCTCGTAGACTCCAGGGTACGTAGACTTGAGTTGCCCCATCGAAGGGTGACACCCGTATCAGGAGTCCATCCGTAGACTCGGAGAAGCGACTATTCAGGTTCAGGTCCATCTGTTGGCGAAGCTCCAAGTACTGAGGGTCCGTAAGCTGTGCCTCCAGCATCCGGTGAATAGTTACCGGTTGATGAGCTTCAGGTGTCTCATACAGGGGAGCATGCCAGCCACGTCAGACATTCGGGAGGATAAAACAAGGCATTTCCTCCTGAAGGGGGCCCGTATCGGCTGCAGGAGTCTCCAACCGGGACATGGTGTCGGCGCAGTGGTGCTCCCTCCCTGCTCTGGTGCACATCTTATGCTTGAATTCCGAGAGGCGTAGACGCCACCGGGCGACCCTTCCTTGGCTGCTGTCCATGCATAGCAGCCACCTTAGGCTGGCGTGGTCCGTCCGGAAGAGAAACTCTTGTCCTTCTAGATAGGGGCGTAGCAGGAAACAAGCCCCGACGACCGCCAAGCACTCGCGTTCCGTCGTGGAGTAGGTCTTCTCGGCTGGAGTCAGGACGCGAATGTAGTAGCCCACCGGGAGGAAGTGCCCATCAGGTTGTTGCTGGAGTAGAAAGCACCGCACCTGGACGCCACAGGCGTCCGTCTCTAGAACAAA
Source organism: Pyropia yezoensis (assembly GCA_009829735.1). Classification (NCBI taxonomy): domain Eukaryota; phylum Rhodophyta; class Bangiophyceae; order Bangiales; family Bangiaceae; genus Pyropia; species Pyropia yezoensis. The sequence goes on from CM020620.1 coordinate 18,869,101, forward strand.
CTGGCCCTCCCGCTTGGGTAGCGCCAGTACTGGAGTCGTGGTCAGGCGCTTCTTCAGCCCCTCGAAGGCAGCGGTCTGCTTCTCGTCGAACACCGGGAGGTGTGCGGGGAGCTTCTTGATGGTGAGCTTGGTCAGTGGCCTGGCAATCAGGGCATAGTCCCGTACAAACCGGCGGTAGACGTTGCACATACCCAGAGAGCTCTTGAGTTCCGTCTGGGTCTTAGGTTGCCGGGCTTGCCGAAGGGCGTTGATATTCCTCTCGTTGACCCGAAGCTCCCCCGGACTCAGCAAGTGCCCTAGGTAGTCCACTTCAATCTCAAACAGGTGGCACTTCTTTGCCTTCAGGGTAACTCCAGCCTTGGAAAGGAGAGCCAGGACCTCTCGGAAGTGCTCTAGGTGTTCCGCCGGGGTCTTGGAGAAGACGATCATGTCGTCCAAATAAATCAGACATGTCCTCCATCTTTGTCCCGACAGGATGATGTCAATGGCTCTCTGGCAGGTAGCCGGAGCATTGGTGAGGCCAAAAGGAAGATTCTTGCACCGGAATAGCCCCATATGGCACGTGAAGGTGGTTTTGTCCTTGTCCTCGTCGGCCAGAGGGATCTGCCAGTAACCGCCATTACAATCCAGCGCTGAAAAGAGGGTGGCACCACCGAGGAAGTCGATGCAATCATCCATCCGGGGTATCGGGTATACATCCTTGACCGTCATCTCGTTCAGGTGCCTGTAGTCGACGCAGAAACGGAAGTGACCGCCAGGTTTCGGGAAGACCACCACCGGGAAGGCCCACTCGCCACCGGAGGGCTCGATAACATCCATCTTGAGCATTTTTTTTAACCTGCTTCTCAATCTCTTCCCGGCGACGTGGCCCAGCCCGATACGGTCGTAGGTGCACTGGCTTAGCATCCAGCTTGAGTTGAATCCGGTGTAGGGTGGCGTCCATCTAGCCCAGCTATCCAGACCAAAGGTGCCGATATTCCTGGAGAAGCTTCTCCAGAGCCTCCTTCAGGTCAGGAGGAACATTTTCTTGGTTGATATTCGGCCTCCTGGGTGATGCTTGATCGGGTTTCGGGGCAACGCCGACAGCCTGTGCTTGTTCCGGAGGTACGCCTAGGGCGGTTAGGTTGGATGCCAGTTCCTGTTGCATCCTCCTTTCTCAGAGCACGGGCAGAGCCTCGGTAAGGTTCTGCCGCTCCAACTCGAGTACCCTTGGCGAGAGTTATTGGCTTCCGGCTCACGTTGACGATTAGCACAGAGAATGGATTGTGCCTTTCCACTTTCTTGTGATGCCCATTGGCCAAGTATAGCCGGTGTTTCGCCAGATATTCCTTGCGCCCGTAGATCAGGCATTGACCCGTTGTCCGGGTAGTCACTTGAACTTTGGTCTCCGAGCGAGGAGAAAGGAGCACTGGTTTGAAGAGTGTCATGGTAGAGGCTGGGATACGGTCCTTCCTGCTTTTGACTACACGAACCTTGGCGTCCAGATGCTCCAGCACCGGCGACACAAACCCATGGTTGAACTGCACCTTTCCTTCTCCTGGCAGGATACTCTTGACATGCTGCTTCTGGAAGTCCCAGCCTAGGATGAGGGGGACTGAGAGGGTCTTGACTACGAGAAATGGAAAAATCATTGGTTCGTCGTTGACAAAGATGGCGACAGGAAGGCGGCCAAGCAGTCGTAAGGTTTGACCCGAAGCGTCTACTATCCGGGTCTTGGTAGGGGCTCTCCAGGCATGTCGACGCCAGTCCGGAGGTAGCAGGTTTTCTGTGTTGACGCTTGGTCCGGCTCCCGCGTCAACCACAGGAGTAACAGCTTGGGGGAGGCTATCCCCCACACGCATACGAGCGCTAATCTTGAGGTTGTCCTTACGCAAGACGAGCAAGGTCCCCTTGAACAAGCAGGGTGTCCAGGCGGCTACCAGTTGAGCAGGTAACTGACGTCCTTTCTCCCGGCACGCAAGGGGAGAACAGGTAGAAGTACCCTGCCGTCGGATATTCGGGAAGACACTTGGGGAAAGCGCCTGCCCTACTCGTTTCCCGAGTCTGAGAATTCCTTGGAGGTCTCGGTCTCCAGGTCAAAGTCCTTAGGAGCTTTCTTGTCAGAGCCTCGGTGATGCTCTGCAAAGTTGCCACTCGGACCACGTGTACCTGTGCCTTGTCCGTCTTGGTAGGTGCTCGCCGGTCAGCCCAGTTGACTGCTTTCGCAAACACCAGTCCTTGACGCTTGAGCTTCTCCTGGAGATCCTCGGGGACGGTCCGGCACTGGTAATACATATGGTCCTCCTTCGGGAACAGCCAACGAGACATTAAACGCTGGTTCTTGAATTGCTTAGGGGCTACCAAGGAAGGCTGCTCCTTAGAGACGAAGCCACCCCACCTGTCACCTGACGCCACGGGAGAGGTCTCGCCAACAGCTATTACCGGTACTGGGTTATCAACTCCCTTATACTTGTCGGGTCCGGGACGAGCTCGCGACAACGGCTTGGGAGTCGACACTATGGGAGCCTGGAGGGCCTTGGCTTGCCTGTACTTGCCCTGGGTGTAGGCGATTAGCTGCTGGAAGGTATGCCCTTGGTGTTTCTGGTTGTAGTTCTCCGCATCCACTTGGAGATATTCAGGAAGCCCTTCCGAGAAGATCATCTCGAGCCTGTACTCAGGGTAAACGTTGCCACAAACCTCGCTCATCGCCCGAACACGGCGGACGAAGGCCTCTGGAGCCTCTTTTCGCTCCATGGTGGCCCGGTTCAACTTTCCCACCGCCTTGCGCAGAGAGTCCGCGTCCGCGTGGTTGGACAGGAGCCAGTGGACCGCTTCCGGATAGCTCCCAACGGTACGCCCGACGATGTGTCCGGCTGAGTCTGGAAGAACTTGTGCGAACCGCTGTTCCGCTTCTCCGGTCATGAAGTTGACTTGAAGGTAGAGTGCCTTGCCTTCCGACACATCGTTGTCGTTACATGTCTTGACGAATCGGAGCAGGAACGCAAATATGAGCTCCGGCTTCTTCCCAGAAAACTCAGGAAGTCCCCCGAAACTTGGCTGCATACGCCGGTTCAGGAATGCCATTTTCTTCGCCATCTTCCGGGTGTAACCTTGGTCTTGGTTCTCCAGCCGGTAGTTGCCCCAATACGTGACCTTGTACAGGGAGGCGTCCCCCACCTGGTGGGCAGGGAAGTCAAACTCGACCAGCCTGCGCCGGGTGGGACCAGGGGATGCGTCCCAGTCGTATCCCTCCTCAGAGCTGGAGGAGCTGGTCTCGCTGGTGCTCGAGTGACGACGACGACGCCGCCGCCTCCGGCTGCTCCGGATACGGGTCTTGGAGCTTCCTGCCCCATAGGACGCCAGGGGAGGAAAAGCATGACCGGTCCGAGGAGTCGAGGTCTCAGAGTACCCGTAGAACCAGTCACAGCAGTGCCTCTGGCACTGCCAGCGCGTACAGGAAGAGGAGTATACACCCAGCTGCCATGTGTAGGTCCAGGAGTAAGCACACCAGGGGGTATCCCTGGAAGTTAAGGAGTAGAACCGACAGGAGGGAGTCATCTGCTTCCAGCGGTCTCGGACGCCGTTGACCCCGGGGTGGCTCCCACAGGAGGGACAGCCGGAGGAACGGGAGCAGGAGTTATTTGTGTAGCAATATGGTTGGCTGTATTGTGACCCTAATATTAGGGGGGCTACGTCTAACCCTTAACTTTCAATTTGAGAGTCCGTACTGGTCACGGTATCTATAAGTTACGTATGACCAGAGGGACTTGCATCTTGGGGTGGAGGGTAGTTAGTAGTGTGTCCGAGGGTTTATAACGAGGGGGCCGGCGGCGAATCCACCGCCGGCCAAGGTAGAACAACAAACCCCTCCCATTTGGGCTCCCATCTTGGTCCCGTGGCTTGCGCTCCAAGGACAGCAACCTTGGCCTCCCGGTGACGTTGGTGCCGATCCCCCTTGGTGAGTGTTCCCTGAGAGTGGGCGTGCAGCGGATTGCAATTGTGCTACATTGGTGGAGCAGCAGGGGACGGGTTTCCGTCACACTTGTGGTGACGCCGTCTTCGGCCCTGGCACGCGGATAGGGATCCAGTCCGTTTCTTTTACTCGTGGTGCTGCGATCTGTTTGATTGTTTTGAGTGGTTGCGCTTGACTGCGATTTACGGTTACTCTCCCCCAACTACCCCCTCGCTCTCTTATTCGTGGTGACTGTTACGTCGGTTGACTGATTGTGACTATGTCTACCCAAGAGACTGGGAACGTTCAAGATGACGGATCGTTGTCGACGCCGACCCCGGAGCTGAACCCGGGAGCCGGGATCGGTAACCCGATCGACAACATTGAGACGCCGATGCTCTCCGGTGCCGGATCGACGCCTGGTACGGCACGGACGGCCGGGGGCGGCGGACCGCCGCAACTGTCCTCTGCCGATCTCACGCCGCCGCCACCTTCACCAGGGGACTCCCTGATGGCATCATTGGCTCGCATCGAGGCCCGGTTCACCGGGCTCGACGCCCGTCAAGAGCGTACGGAGGACGCAATGGCTGTGCTGATGTCAGCACGCCATACGACGGTACCCCGTCGGGTCCCTCCCACACCGGTACGGTTCGAACCGGTCGGACTACTTTCGGAGTCCACCAGGGTCAACCCCGGTGTTGCTACTCCTGGACAACCCCCGGACACGGCAGGTTATGGATCCGACTCGTCGGCTGAGCTGGAACGTAGCCAAACGGAACGCTACGCTCGGAGCACCCAGAGCGGGCTCCGGGGACATGATCCGGCGGATACTTACGCCGGAACAGAGTCGGCGATGGGGGGAGGCGGTACCGTCTCGCAGTACCCCATCGACGAAGGGAGCCAGGCAACTCGGGTACCCGAGGCGCCGACGCCGGAAGATCCAGCGTCACTGATGCAAGCGATGACAGCGCAGGTTACTGCGAGCTTACTGAATCGGTTGGAGTCCGATGAGTTCACTCATCAACTGGCCAAGCGACTGGATATCCAGGACGCGGACACGGAGATTGTCAACGAAGTCTTCAGGTCGGTACTGACTCGTGAACGTTATCGCTTGGAGGACCGATCCACTACCGTATCGGAATCGATGCGCACGACCTCACACCGAGCGATCCGCTCTATGCAGACCCTTATGAAGGGAGTCCCTATGTTCGGGGGCCCTAACGGACGCCCGTTGGCAGTCATTGGCTTCTTGACTAGCTTCAAGGCAGCCGCGGACAAGGCACTCGTCAACGAGGGGCTGGCGCTGGAGATCCTCCCGTTCTTCGTTGACGAACGGGTACGAGGTATCCTCCGCCAGGCATCCCCGATGCCGGGAATGAGGGTCGCAGCCACCCCCATGGATGACCGTGGGATACCAAAGGAGCTGTTTAGCAGCTACCTCAGTGAGGACAAGTGCGAAGACCACTATCGGGCCCTTCGCACTGCCACCGCCCAGTCCTGGGAGGATGAAGAGATGTTTGGACGCCGGATCCAAGAGCTCGACTACGAGCTGGGAAGCTCCTCGGTGAAGGGGAACTACCGGCCATCCTGTTCGCAGGAGTACCCAACTATGTGCGGATATCCGCACGGGGAGCCAATACGGCTCGGACGAACTTCAGTCGACTGATGCATATGTGCAAGTCCCTAGGGGACGCCTACCGGGTTCTACACCCGGAGTGTGCCTTGGCCCCGAAGCCCAAGGGTAAGGGAGGCAATCCCAGTCTTACCCCGGTACCGAGGCAAGAGAAGGTGGAACGTAAGGCCGCACCAGTGCTGGTGACGACCGAACATACCCCTACGGATGAGGATGAACCTCTAGTCGACCAACAGGGCCACCTGTTGCTACCGGCGACGCCGGTGATCGATGAGCATGGGACGGTAGCGTACATCGCCCCGGCTGGGACCCAGTTCCAGGTTAACGAGGGAGCGGGACAGCGCGTCCCGTATGTGCGGACTACGGGGTATGCCCCGGTTACGGGTAACCCTCACCAACCCCTCCCGACATGGGCAGTGCCTACGGAGGCACCTCCGCACATCGCTGGTAGAGCCAACCGGCTGGGGGAGTCCATGTTCCGGTTGGCACCGGGACCCTAGGCCTACCAAGGGGCAGGCACTCGGGCGCCCGAGGCAGGCAATCGGACCTATGGAGCCAACCCGACGCGGACGCCCGGGACGGGCGGCACGTCCGGATGTATGTTGTGCGGAGACCCCCAACACTGGGTGTCCGCATTCCCGGTCATCCCGGAGGAGTCTCGACGGGCAGCGGCGCAACGCAAGGCATCCATTGGTGGGTATCCCGCCAGAGGCCCGCCACCGGGCAGGCAGCAAGCTCCAGGAGGAGTGCTGGCAGTCGAGGAGGCAGCTCCTCTCCCGGATATCCCGGGAGATAGTACCCAGCCAAGCACGGGAAACGAGTAAGAGGAAGGACGACACGGGGTCGCTGGGGTAACCCTAGCAGGCCACCTCGGACTGCCGCGGGGAAAGCCCCACGGAGAGCGCGGTTAAGCCGACGCCGCATCAGCCCCCGGGTACACCTTCCGGCCCCGACGACACGGCGTCAGGGGATTGATGACCAACCACCAAGGTTGGGAGGAGAGGACGGGAAGCCCCGTCACATGGAACCAGATAAGGGCCCTGTTCAGGATGCCCGAGCTACACCGGATATCGGTGTAGGCCACGTACTGTTCACCTTGGAGAACTTCAAGGTATCAGCCACACTGGGGGTTGACCCCCAGTCGACCCGATCGTATTACCCTGTACTGGATACAGGGGCTGGACCTAACCTGATCCGGAAGGATACCCTCCCGGACAAGTGGCTCCCGCGAGTCAGAGTTGCTCGGGGACCCACGATCAAGGATGCGAATGGTCGTCTCATTCGTACGACCGCAGCGATGTCGCTGCGGGTCACTATCGGGGAGCTCACTACGCAAGTTGACTTCCTGGTGTGTGAGACTCTATCTGTGCCCTGCATACTGGGGTGCACCTTCATCAAGGTTCACGTTGATGCAATCCGGCCGGGCCGGAGGACCGTCGAGCTGCAAGAGGCCGACGGGAGGAAGAGAGGACAGACAGCTATCGTCAGGGACCTGACGCTACACGGGAGCCACGTTAATGTGGATGAGGTGTACGCCAGTGTAGAACCGAAGACACTCCGTCTGGCCAAGCGGACTCGCTTTGAGCCGTTATCGGAGACCGTCCTCCCGGTTAACTGTGACCTCGCAGGCATCTGCCGAGTCCAGTCCAGCCTACGAACCTACAAGCGCCATGGGTTGACCATGGCCAACGGTATCGTAGACCTCCCAGCGGGGGGGTCATCACTGCTCGTGATGGCGAACTATCGCCGTAAGGCAGTCACCCTCCCGAAGGGAACTATCCTCGGGATTGCCGAGCTCTACGAAGGAGATATCCTTACCCCTGACAAGGAAGGTCAAGCGGAACCACTTGAGGTACTGGCGGTCGTCGAGACCACCGAGCGGCAGCAACCCGATGACGGGAAGCCTAACCCATCGGCAGCTCCGGCGGACATGCCCCCCAAGGACCAAGAAGCCTTGAAGGCACTGGCCGAGGCTGACCTCGACCACCTTCCCCCTTCGGTAGCTGAAGGGGTACGACGGATGCTAAGAAAGCATGACGTCATGTGGACCGGCGGGGCGCTGGGTACCATTGGGGCAACCCAACACCGTATAGACCTGGTACCAGGTGCTCGACCAGCGCGGTCGCAACCGCATCGCACGGGACCTATGCATCGAGAGATCGTTGATGGAGAAGTGAACAGGATGAGCGAAGCTAAGGTGATCCGACCTTCGATGTCGGAGTGGGGCGCCGCAGTCGTTATCGTACCGAAGAAGGATCAAACCCCTAGGTTTTGCATCGATTATCGACGCCTCAACTTGGTTACCAAGAAAGACTCATACCCTTTACCAAGGATGGACGAGTGCATCGACTCGCTGGGGGAGGCCACAGTGTTTACCACTATCGACTGCAATGCCGGGTACTGGCAGATCCCAGTTGCGGAAGAGGATATCCCCTAGATGGCGTTCGTCTGTCACAGTGGCGTGTACGAGTTCCACAGGATGCCCTTCGGATTGTCCAACGCCCCCGCCACATTCCAGCGGGACATCGACACTATACTGTCGGGAGTCAAGTGGCGTAACTGCCTGGTGTACTTGGACGACGTCATCGTCTTCTCGCGTAACATGGATGACCATGTGCAACATGTCGACGAGGTACTCACCCTCTTGCGGAACGCCGGGGTAAACCTGCGCCTCAAGAAGTGCGCCTTCTTTCAGCAGACCGTCGAGTATCTGGGTCACCAGATCACACCAGGTAAACTGGGAGTGCTCGAAGCTAATACCCGAGCCCTCCGGGATGCGCGATACCCAACCACCCAGACACAGCTGAAAAGCTTCCTGGGGATGTGCAACGTATACCGTCGGTTCGTCAAGGACTTCGCTCGTATAGCCAAACCGTTAACGGTTCGGACGAGCAGCGCCTTGCCAAAGGTACTCCAACCTCCCTCACCCAGCGAGGGAGAGGCATTCGAGCTGCTCAAGCAAGCTCTGCTAGCCCCACCCGTGCTTGCGTTGCCGCATAGACGAGGGACCTTCGTCATCGACGGCGATGCCTGCGATACCCAAGTGGGATGCACCCTGTTATAGGGAGAGACTATCATCGGTACCGATAATGCTCTCCTGGACCTACATCCGGTAGGGTACTTCAGCCGGACACTCAACCCGGCTGAGCGTAACTATAGTGCCACCGAGCGCGAGTGCCTCGGAGTCATATGGGCAGTGCAACTGCTCCGGCCACACCTGGAAGGCTCCAGGTTAATCGTAAGGTCCGACCACGAACCTTTACGATGGCTGCTCAACCTTGGTGACAAGGATTCCGACAGCCTCGGTCGGCTAGCCCGGTGGAGGCTGAAGATGGCCGAGCACGACTACCGGACCATATATAAGGCCGGCTCTACCCATCATCTGAGAGACGCGCTGTCGCGACTCGATGCACCGAGCGGGGATACCCGACAGGTGGACGAGGACATCCCGGTTGTACCACTTTGCATGGTGGGTAATGCTACCCAAGGTATGGTTGACCATACCATGGCACACCTTGCGTGCCCATTGACCCTTGCGGACTTCCGCGAGGCACAGGCCAATGACGACGACTGTAAACGGCATCGTGCCAACCTCCTGGCCGGCACGGTCGACATCTTCTCCGAAAATGAGGATGGCCTCATATACCGGCGGGCACCCGCCGATGGACGACATCAGGTAGTGGTTCCCGTGTCCTTACGGCAAGCCGTCATGGAACGAGAACACGAGAACCCCACAGCCGGACACCCGGGGGGTTCGCACATGTTCGCAGCAATGCGAAGGTTCTTCTACTGGCCAGCCATGGCCGTCGACGTAATCGACCACGTGCGGGGATGCCACCCGTGTGCACGGAATCGTATGAGTCTTCATAGGCGGGCATCCGCTATGAAACTGTTCCCCCCGGATGGGCCCAACGAGAAAGTCGCTATCGACATACTCGGGCCGCTTCCGGTAACGGAAGAAGGGAACAGGTACATCCTGGTCATGTCGGACCGCTTTACTAAGCTGTCACGGGCAGTAGCAATCCCGAACGATACGGCCTACACCATCATGAACGCAGTGGTTGACCTCTGGATCAGTGCTTACGGAGTAATGAAGCAACTCCTCTCCGATAACGGAGCAAACCTCACGTCAGCATTCTGCACTAAGGTCCTGGGCATGTTCGGCATCGAGCCCCGTCGGGCATACGACTACCACCCGCAATCCAACGGGCAGGTGGAGCGGTTCATCCGCACCATCGTGAAGATGCTCCAATGCTATGCGGCGGAACACACGAAGACGTGGGACAGGCTTTTGTCCGTCTTGACCCTGGCATACAACGCCAGGCCCCACCGGAGTACCAGCATTGCCCCACTGGAATGGGTCATGCCAATGGGCGTCGGTAACCTGACGCTGCCACCGGGGAAATGCACTCGGTATGACATACCGAAGGGCCGACCGGCCGAACGGATCCACTTAGCTTGGTTGGCCAAGCTATCGTGGATGATTCCGAAGCGCAAGGGTGCCCTTGACCGTACACAACTTCGATACAAGAAGAACTTTGACGCCCGGCTACGGGTACGCAACGCAGCCCTGGTAACAGGTGACTGGGTCAATGTCAGACACCAGAAGTTCCGCGGGAACAAGCTTATGCAACCGGTCAAGGGACCGTACCAGATCTTACACAGAGATGATCACTCTGTCATCCTGCACTCCGATACGGAGATATAACGCATCAACCTCAATGATGTGACACCTGCTCCGAAGCCGGAACAGCCTCAGCCGGTACCGGCTGGGTTGCTACATGAAGCTCTTACAACCCAGCGGTCAGATGACCCGGTGGGACCGGATGGGATTCCATACCATGTAGAGAGCGTGGTCGGACACACCGACCCGGACCTACCAGGACCCTGGTACGTCAAGGTGATGTGGGTCGGATACGACTCACCCACCTGGGAACAGGCGGCGAATATACCCCGCCAACTTCTCATGCCTTACATGAGGCAACGACGCCTACTGTAACAACCCAACCGACACCGACTTCGGCTGTTGGGGGGTGAGGCTTATACCTACTAAGTAGAGTGTCACATGGATTCGGCAAGACTTAGGTTAACTAAGTTGGAGCGGACTTAGACAAACTAAGTAAGCTACTGACTTTGACAAGTTTACTTGAAGGAGATGACTAACTCCGATAATTTCAAAGTAACCTGAGGCTTACACCAAGGTAAACCTTCATCCATGGGGCAAGTGACGGACCAAGGAAGGTTGACTTTCATGAGTATTAACCAACCAGGATGGGTTGGGGGGCGCGGGAAAGAACCGAAGCAGGCCACGGCTAAGTGAGACGGGGTACTCCCCAATGGCAGGCATCGGTAACATGCAAACGCCCCAGCGGGGGATGAGTTTATACTCACTACTACCCGGCCACCATAAGGGTCGCCGGGTCCCTCTCCCTCACAAACAATAGCACTCCTCAGTGGGTAGACCCACTGCCCGAGGGAGGCCACTCGCGCGTAAGCGCGTACACCTCCATGCTGCACCGGTCGGCAATCTCACGACGGTCAATCACCCGAGTTACCTCGGTGCATAGCTGGACGAGGGTGCTGCGGCCTGCCTCCACGTCCACCAGAGCGGACTGGAGGCGGTCCAGCACGCCACCGAAGCAACGCGCGGACCCAACCAGCGCAGCACCTGGAGGGATATCCCCCAAGCTAACAGAGAGACCCTCCCGCATCGCGCAGGCAATGAGGGCGTCAAATCCCTCATACCATAGACGGGGACCCCCGTCAGGCATGACAGGGGCGGAAGGTGACACTGGCGCAGCCAGAGGAGCCACAGGAGCCGACACGGCTACCACCGGAGCCGGTGGCGCCTGATACGAGGCCCGGTAGGACCCTACTCAAGTGGCTCCACCGTAAACCCGGCGGGGCTCCGCCCGACGACGGGACACATCACGCTCCCCACCCGCAGAGCCCCACTCTCGGGGACGACGGCCAACCGCCACCGGTATCGGGTTACCGAACCACGGGGCAAGGACCTTAAGAGGGTCATTGATAACCATGGGAATACCCAGGTCAGGAACAGCCTCGGTGGACGCCCATCCCCGGCAATTGGGCTCACCCGGCTGAGTACGCCGGATACGCAACGAGTGACGAGGCAAGGGGGAAGCCCCAGCCTGCGGGTCCCGGTACGGGGGAAGGGCCAACACCCCAGCCCAGTTCACGGCATCGTGAACAGCCAGCAGAGCCTCGAACTCCCGGGCCAACCCGGTCTTGGCAGCGATCATGTCCACAACCAGCTGCCCGATGTGCCGACGGACACCCGTCGGAAGATGAAACAAGCGCCCCTGCCGGCGGACGGACAGCAAGAAGGAGGAAGCCTGCCCAAGGGTAACCTCAAGGGTGAAGGTCCCCTGCAACGGATGGACCGGCCGGGAGGCCAACACACTCCCGAAGTATCGGAGACAGGAGCCGGTGTCAAACCGGAAAGCAGGGGCGGGTTCCCACCCCTCCTGCCACAGAGGCGGGCGCACGGCAGTGTACACCGGCGCACGACCGTTACCGGTCTGCAACGCACACGTTATATCGGTGCGGAACGCATCCGCCACGACACCATGGTTGCGTCGCCAACTCGACGCCGACTTCAACCCCGCCATGGGCGGGTACGGAGCTGTCAACGTCAGGTACGGGGATACCCCCGGGAAGTACTCAAACCCGGGATACCGGACGGTATCCCCCACCGTCTCCCCAAACGCCACCGGCTCCGCCGCCGCCGCAATCCCCCGAGCTCTAGCCGGGTAGTCAACCTCCCGCGGCAACGCGGGGGCAATCAAGTCGCATATCCCAAAGGCGGAGTCGAGCTAGACCTCACCCCGCCCCACCCGGGTGCGCCATAGCTGCGCATGCCGGTCGTCCGGCTGGCTCAGGATCCAATGATGTTCCACCCGGACCGCGTTCGGCTGGTTAACCAGCCGCACCAAGTCCCGCTCGCAACTCGGGTCCACCTTGACGCGCCGGGAGGTCTCTCCAGGGAGACGCGGCTGGTGGAAGTCCACCCGCATCCGCCCAGCGGAGTCCATCGACTCCTGTACAGTCATGCCTCGAACCCGAGCCACCAAGTCGGACATCGAGATGGCGGGATGACCTGCCGCCAAGGCGACGCCGCCACCCAACGGGGCAACCCGGGCAGGACCAGGAAGAATCGGGGGCGCCGGGGGGAGCCCCACCGGCAGATGGGCCGGCACCGGAGCAGCACGGGGCCGAGGACGAAGAAGAAGGGCAGGCGCCCGCCCGGAGTAACTCCCGGAGTCCACTGCCATCGGGGTAGACACTTCTTGACCACCAAGCGTCCGCGGCACCGCGGGCAGAGCATCGCCGCCACCCGGGCCCGACGTGGGCACCACGGGGGCAGCAGGGGTAGACCCGTTACCCGCCGCCGCGGACACACCAACCGGGCGGGCACCCGCACCGTCTTGACCCGCCGTCCCAGCCGGGGTGCCGCCACGACCGTCCGACACGCCGGCGACGCCGTCTTGAGGTAGAACCGCGCCGGCACCGGCGACAGGAGCCATCCGGGCCGCCGGAGGAGTAGGGGTAGAGGCAGCCGCTACACGCGGTTGCCCGCCACCCGACGGAGCCATCGTGCCGCTCCACATGGACGACAATCCGCCCGGCGTACCTTCCGGGGCCACACGAACGGTCACCCGGTCGCCTTCGTCCTCCGACGAGCTCTCCAAGAAGCACTCGGCGGTGGTAGCAGAGACGGGAACGTCGTCCACCATCACCTCTTCCCCCTCCTCAAGCAGGAGGTCGTCCTCGTCCCCGGGTACCTGGGGGTCGGACATGGTGAAACCGGGGTAGCAGGGGCGCCCCGTGCCAAAAAGCCGCAGCCGGCTCGACCCGGTACAAGGAGCGCTCGCGCGGACGAGCCAGGGAAGCGCGGGCACCCGCGCTTATAACCACACAGCTGAGCACGAGCGATACGGCACCGCGGGACGACCCGCGCCATCCGAGCTACGAGGGCGCTCCACCCAGGCACCTGGATCGGGGCCACGCCCCCCCCACACGGGGTAACCAAGGGGGGTCCCCCCCAACCGCCCCCACGCAACGCGGGCAGCCCCCGCCACCCACTCAATCGTCCCGCGAGAGGGGCCCCGCTACCACCAGACGTCTGGTGGCGGATCCGCTTGCACCATCCCTCGGAAAGGGGGGTCGTGAACAGAAACCCGCATCGGGAATTCAACGGTCCGGAAAACGGATCGTTTGACGCCACACAGAGGGGGGCACCCCCCTCTATCAACCCCGAAAAGGGGTGTCTGTCGCGACAGGTCGCAAAGCCCCACCCGACTGGTAAACGGTCGCGCCACACACTAACATTCGGAAAGCCGAACGCAAATCGACCCGAGGACGGGCCGAATCTAAGGGGGGGATATGTAGCAATATGGTTGGCCGTATTGTGACCCTCATATTAGGGGGGCTACTTCTAACCCTTAACTTTCAATTTGAGAGTCCGTACTGGTCACGGTATCTATAAGTTACGTATGACCAGAGGGACTTGCATCTTGGGGTGGAGGGTAGTTAGTAGTGTGTCCGAGGGTTTATAACGAGGGGGCCGGCGGCGAATCCACCGCCGGCCAAGGTAGAACAACAAACCCCTCCCATTTGGGCTCCCATCTTGGTCCCGTGGCTTGCGCTCCAAGGACAGCAACCTTGGCCTCCCGGTGACGTTGGTGCCGATCCCCCCTGGTGAGTGTTCCCTGAGAGTGGACGTGCAGCGGATTCCTATTGTGCCACAACTTGGCCGCCTGTAGACTCCAGTCCGCTACCGGGTTTCGCGCCCAGGTCTGCTTCGCCCGTAGGGACAACGCCGGGTTGGGCACCGTCCCCCGCGGTGACCAGGGATGCGTCAAGGGACGCGGGGTCTATCCCTTCGGGCACCGTCGTACAAGGGAAGATAGCCATGTTGGTCTCTTGACAGCCACAGTCCAGTTGCCTGCGTGTCCAAAGATCGCCAGACCACAAGAGAGGGGTTGGGGCGCCAGGAATGGGATTCCCGTGAACAGGTGCAAACAAATCCCGAACCGCACAAGAGGAGAGAACAGGAACAACCCAACCGCTGCTCCCAAATGTCTCTCAAAACACTCCAAAATCCTCTGCTGCTCCACCGAATATATGGCATAAAACTCGATCCTCTCAGACGCGTGTCTATATCCCTCGGGGGAAAGGGAAAGGTAAAACAGAGAAGGGAACTACGAGAGTGGTATGCCTGTTGCCTCACGTGCCTGCTGGCAGAGCGAACAGATACGCCTTGTAGTGCACACGGGGAAGAGGAAAGCAAACGCGCAGTTGTCTTTTTCCTTGAGGGCGCGGGCTAAGGGCACCTCGCTGTCCCTCTTAAAGTGCATCAGGGGGAGCCTCGGCACGTTGGCCAGGTAGCCCCCCCCTACCCCCGAGTGGCTCCGACCCGAGTCTAACCTCGTCAGGTCGGGGGCCACTATCACTTCTAATTCTATTCTCCGTCACTAATCTCACACTCAAGTTCTCTCAAATCAAGTCCCTCGCAAATATGCACCCATCAGAAGTTCCTCGCTCACGTGTGGGTAGCGTAGTCCACCGCATCCCAGTGCCGGGCACGGGCCCCGGCCGCCAACCATCCCCACACGATGGGCGTGTCCTGGCACCTGGTGCCCCCTGGTCGCCATCCCGGGTCGGCGCCAAGTCAGGGCCAGGGATGCTACAATTTGCTGCCGGCGCGGCGCGCGTGAGGCGGGGTCGGCGCCTGGACGAGGTGCGTGGCACACCTTCCCGGCCCGACCCATCGGCGTTGGGGGGGCCAGCTGGACCGGTGCTGATGACAGATGTTGAGTTGGGCAAAATGATTGACGGGGAAGATGGTGGAGGTTGCGACCACGGGGAGGTCGATTGTGGGGCCGCACAGGTGGATGCCTCTCGCGGCCCCTCTTTGGACGAGGACGACGCGGATGGCATCACTGTCGTGGCCCGTGGGGACGACGATGACGACAACGACGAAATCATGCAGCAGGCTGGCAGCGGCGCGCAGGCTGTCGAGCCTGCGGGGGACGCTGGTTGGAGCCCGGCAGCGGCGTCCGGCCAGGCGCCCGCGGTGGCCGCGTCGGCAGCACCTGTCGTGGCGGCCGTGGCTGCTCGGGCGCCTGGTGGCAACACCGTAGCAGCGAGTGCCGCTCCCGCGGACGAGCCGTCTGGCAGCTGTGGCCGGCGCGGTCTGGCGTGGACGGACGCGGAGCGTCGCACGCTCTGCCAGGCGTACCGCATCATTGCGCAAGACTCCATCGTCGGGACGGACCAAACGGGCCGGGCGTTTTGGACGGCCGTCGCCACGGAGTGTAGCTGGCGGATGTCGCGGGTGGCGCCACAGTCGAGCGACGGCGTTGTCGTGCATCGGCCTTACCGCACTACTACTGCGGTCACGAAGGAATTGCGTGACCACATCACCTAGTACGTCCAGCGGTTAGCCTCTTCCCTTGCGGCGGTGGACCGGGCCAACCTGACGGGCAACATGATGGAGAGCCAGCGTGAGGCGGCCGCCGCGGCGCACTTTGAGAAGAGGAGCATGTACGACGCCGTGCGTGGGGACGAGGAGGAGATGAAGGAGGCCGCTGCCCTGCACGTGGACAAGCGTGCCTGCACGCGAATGAGCTCGTGGAGGGTGCTGAAGAGGATGGACAAGTTTAGTGGTGCAGCCGGGGCGGTCAGTGGCCGCCGTCGCACCGGCCGGAAGGGGCAGCGCACGGCGGCACGCGGGGGGGCAGCAGGCGCTTGCGCCCGTCGCGGACAGGCGGCCCCTACGTATGGAGATGGAGTCGTCGAGCACGATGAGGACGAGGATGGCTACCCGGCCGCCTGCCAGGCGCGGCCGTTTGGCACCAAGACCGCCAAGGTCCGCCGAGCGCCTGAGCTGTCCCTCGCGGGGAAGGCGGACGCCACGCGTGCCACTCTGGACCGTATGGCGGGCGTGGCTGAGCGGCGGGCGGACATTGCCTTCTAAGGTGGGCCGGAAGTACGCCGCACACCCGAAGGGGCTGGGTGGCGGAAGCTGGAGATGCGGCGCCTCCTCGAAGCGCTCGGGCAGACGCACGACGCTGACACGGAGGCCCCGGACACTGGGGCAACCGACGTCGCCACGGCCGACCCGCTTACGCCCTCTGCTTCCCCCCGTGTGCGCACTGAGGGGTTGAGTGAGCGTGACGACGACTGATTGAAGGGCCTCTTGGTGTAGCCGCCAGCGGCTACGCCGGCTTCGCCTGCGGCCGCTGCTGGCGCTTCCGGCGGCGCCTTGGCCGCGCCTGCGCCGTTGCCTATCTCGCGGACGCGGGCATCCTCGCCAGTGGCTGTGCAGGACGCTGAGTTCTCAGAGGGTGAGTCACCCACCGTGGTCGTCACCCCCGAGCATCGGGGCGAGGCCGTCCGTCCTTCCAATCCGATCCGCGTCGTGGACGTCACGAATATCGTGGACCTGCTGCAGTCCACCGACGACGATGCGATCGAGGTGTGCGAAGCGCGTAACGCCGAGCACGCGGGGTACTTCCAGACGAGCAGGTGGGCATGTCTCCAGCCGCGCGTGCCATGCAGACGAAGAGCCGTCGCTTCATGGACGGTCAGCGCCAGAATGACGAGCGCATGTGAAGGTTTCTTTTGTTTGTGTTGTGCCTCCTTTTCTGCTTGTGAGTGCTTTTGTCGCTTTTGTTGTTCTTGCCCTTTTGTGTTGCGTGGTGCGGCAGAGTGGCAATCTTGTGCTGAGTGTACGCTTTTGTGCTTCTCTCTTGCTTGAGTGCTTTGAGACGCGTTCTTGTGCTGTGTGTGGTGCGTGGTCGGTCTTTGGATTGTTCTCTTTCACCGGCGCGTTTTCCCCCTCGGACGTGCGCGGGGGGGTTTCTTCCATACACTTCTATGTTTGTTGTACGCTCTTGTGTCAACATGCACGTGGCCCGTCTGGACGTCGCCTCCAGGTGCCCAGCTGATTCGGAGGGGTCATGGCTATGCTGCCTGCCTAATCGCTGGGCTTCTCAGGGAGTCCCGTCTATCTCTCTACTGCCCACACAGCGGCGACGACTATAGAGCCTGCGCGCACGCCCACCCACCGGCTCAGCATTTGCGTTTGAGCACTGTGTCCACGGGCAAGCGCTGGACGAGTATGGAGAGTGGCTAGCGTGCGTGGTGGTTTGACGCCTCCAGCGCAAGGCCACTCCGGAGGCGAGGGAGCGGGGGCAGCGCCAGCAGGCGACGGAAGCGACCTAAAGCGCGTGCGGCTTACGCCGCGGTCTCACTGTCACAAACGGTATGGAGTTTAATCACGCAGAGGTAGGCAATGGCTACTCTTTGAGGGAAACAAAAGCCCCATGAGGAGCAAAAAAGAAAGGTTTTACAGCTATGCAGGTGTATGAACGTTTACAAGTAGGGCGCAAGTGCACGACCCCGGTTCCGCCACACACGGGCAGCGAGGTCATGGCAGAGATTGACGTGGCCAGTGGTGCTGGTGGCCACAGCCCTCGCCACAAGAGATTGCAGGAACCACGCCTCAGGGGGCGAACCGCCGGGTTCTACGTCCGAGAGTACAACCGCCAGCCAGACGCCGGCAAATCCCGGACGACGACGCGACGGCAATGACTGTGGCTACCGCCTCATCGGCGGACCCCTCCGACTGCTTCCACGCGGCGTGTGCATCGACTTCATCCCCGGAGCCGCCGTCGCTGTTGCCCAAGGGTGGTCTCACAGACGGCGCCATGGCCAAGGCCCTGATGCGTGGCCGGCAAGCTGTTGGTGGTTGTGGCTGACAGCGCCGCCGTCGTCGTGTCCGTGATGGGAGCCGCGGACTGCGCGGTGAGCGGCCGGCGCAAGCGACACGGGTGCGGCGGTGGGCGTCGACCGCGTCGTGGTGGCAGGAGAGGCGGTGGCCCCCTCCGTCGTAGTCGTCGTCCGCGGAGGGGCCGCCGTCTGCGCGGTCCGCTGCCGCCGCAAGTGACACGGCTGTGGCGGTGGGCTTCGACCGCGTGATGGTGCCGGTGGAGGCGGTGCCCACCTCCGTCGTGAAGGTCGTCCAAAGGGGCGGTGGCCGTGGACACCATCTGCAGCAGCTACGAACGATGCGGGTGTGACAGCAGCGCCGAACGCCGTGGTGGTGGCGGTGCGCTAAGAGGGCTCGGCGGGAGACAGCCACTCCACACACACAGTAGTGGTGCGATGGGTGCGCCGGTGGCGGGGACGGTGACGGTGACGACGGCGGTGGGCCCGCCAGGACGTCCGCAGGTCGGTATGGCACGTGCAGTACACCGCGGGACATGCTCGTCTCACGCGCGTGCATGAGCTTTCCACGGCGACCGCGCCGTGTGCCCCCTACGGCACCCTGGTGTGCAGGAGGCCTTGTCTGGGGCCCCTGTGGCAGTATTGACCCCCAGGTAGGGGGGGGCAACACGTGCCATGCAAGGGGCGGCAGGCTACTAGCCTGATCCGTTCCTCCCCCTGCATTTGGGTCCATATTCCCTAAGTTTGGGATAGTTAGCTTAGTAGTAAATCCAACTTGGATTTGAGGGTTTTCTGCATTTATCGTCTTGAATTTTCGTGTGGCCCGGTGGGCAGGTGCTGGGGTGGGAGATTCTGAGTGGCGAGATTCTGAGTGGACCCTGGGGGGATAAGGGGAGGGACAGCGGGGCTTGGCCCTGCGTCCCCGTCCCGACCAAGAAACTGTTGGACCACACACCATCCTCTTGTTTGTCCGTGGGGGGTTTGCCCCACAACTGGGACAGAGTGTGTGCGACTTGCACTTCTTCCGGTTCCCCCGACACGGGAGGCAGCCCTAGCACACCGCCCCAACTTGGGTGCCATGTGTGCTTGTGGTTTTTGCCACAGCCCCTTTTTCCACCCGTGCGATCCAGCGACGTCATTGGCCAGACCACAGATGGCAGTGGTGGCAGAACGCGTGTCCAAACCGTCGCCTCAACCCTGGACGACCCCCAAGCTGGTGGTGTCGTGCGGGCCTGGCACTAAAAACGCACATGTTGTTTTTCTGCTTATTTTGCCGCGGGTCTCCCGACCCGCAGCCGCCTCCTGGCCGTTACGCGATCTTTCTCAATGCGCCACCCGGACAGACCCTCGCACGAGAGACGCTCATGCTCTGTGCGCGCCACAAGGGATGCCGTCCACGTATCGTGCTGGCCAACATCCGCGTGCTCAAACCCGCGTCCACACCTCGCGATCCTACACGCAGCCCAGTTCGTCGCATTTTGCAGTATCGTCCAATATTGTGGCGAGCACTCTTGAGTCCGAGGGACCAATCAGAACGCCGCATTCTCCTCGATTTCACGCGATTGAGTTCGGAGCTTCCGAATTGTGTCCCCATACACGCCCTGTAAGGGGAAATCGAGTCGGAATCCCAACCTCGTTCCCACGTTTATCCGGTCGAAGACGAATTTACTTACAATATTCTCCAGAGGCGACGACAGCCATCCTTTCCCCTCGATCCCGGTCCCAGACGTTGTCAGACGCAGTCGTGACGTTCCCACGTTGCCCTAAAGATCAACGTCGCACCTAATATCCTTAGTTTCAACAAATATGGTCTCGGAAAGCCTATCGTTGGACGCGCCCTTGCCCGGAGCCTGCCTGCAAACGTGCGCCCCGCAAAGTTTTGCATAGGGCCCGCAGCGTTTGCGCAAAAACAGAGAGAAAACGGCGTGACACGGCCATCCGCAAACCGTCTGTGGACTCGCCTGCGGGTCCATAAACAGGTCAAAAAAGGCTTTTCCTGAACCTCCCTTTAACCACCACTGCGCGGCGCGGCCCTCCCCCCTGCAAACGCCACTGCTGCCTGCCACGCCTCCGCCAGAAGGGGAGCGCCCAGGGGGGCTGGTGCCCCGCGCCGCCCCCGCCGCCAACGCCGCGCCCGCCGCTACCGCCCCCACCACCACCGCCACCGCCAGTGGTAGCAGCCGCAGACCGCGGCTGTCGCGCAGCTGCCCGAGCCGTTGCCCCCACCACGGCGGAGTTTCCTCTCTCGCCGCCGCCGACGCCGCCGCGAGCCGCATCCTGGGCGCCCTCAGTCTCGACGCAGCGGCAGGCCACTCCCACCGCGCTCTGGGCGAAGACTGGCGGAGCTCGCCGAGTCCGAACCTGCGCGTGAGCGCCTCGGCAGAAGTTCGGTACGCAGGACGGAGACCCGCCAGCGGCACAGGGCCAGGCCGCGGCGACGTCCGAGCACCTTTCTGGCCGTCCACAGCGGCGACGACCGCGGCCGCCGCCAGCAAAAGGGCCACCAGATCCGCGCGCCGCCGCGCACCAACACCAAGGCCGTCGCCATCATGTCCTCCTCAATCCGCTGCGACTCCTCGTCTGAGAAGACGTCAGTCGGGGCCGTCGACGGTGCGAGCAGCGCGTGATCCAAGGGGGTCAAGCGATCCGCGTTGCGGGCTGTCAGCGACGCACCCCGCTTGAGCAGCACCGCCGCGGCCTCGTGCTTCCGGCTCACCGCCGCCATGTGGAGCGCCGTGGTGCAGCGCCCGTCCTTGGCATTCACGTCGGCTCCCCGTCATACAAGCAGCTCAATCATCTCAACGTGGCCAAACTCCGCGGCAAGGTGCAGCGGCGTCTGCTTGCGGCGGTTGACAGCATGGACCGACCCTCCCCCGCAGGGGCTCAGTAGCACTTCGGCCGCCTCGACCTGGCCGCTGCCAGCCGCCAGATGCAGCGGGGTGTTGCCAATGAAGCACTCTGGCGCACCGTGTAAACCAACTCCAGCAGTACCCGCATCACCGCCCAAAGGCGCGGAAGCGGAGGACGCACCGGCCGGCGACGACCCCTCCCCACCATCGGCAGACAGGCCGAACAGCTCACGCAACACGTCCGCGTGGCCGAACATTGCAGCCACGTGCAGTATGGTTTGGCCAAGGGCATTACGCGCCCCCCGCCTGCACCCAGCCGCAAAAAGCACACGCAACGCGCACATCTTCCCGTAAGCAGCAGCGAGCAAAGCAGGCGTCGCGC
Organism: Pyropia yezoensis; assembly: GCA_009829735.1. Classification (NCBI taxonomy): domain Eukaryota; phylum Rhodophyta; class Bangiophyceae; order Bangiales; family Bangiaceae; genus Pyropia; species Pyropia yezoensis. Next base: position 18,890,652 of record CM020620.1, read on the forward strand.
CAGTTTTGGAGGTTGCTTCCACGTCTGATCCTTGGTTCACCAGCATCCGCAACACCCCCTCGTGCCCGCCAGCGGCGGCGTAATGCATCGCTGTCGCGCCATCCGCGGTCACCACCGTCACATCCGCCCCGTTTTCTACCAGCAATCGAGCCACTTCCACGTGCCCGGCACTAGCGGCCGAGTGTAGCGGGGTGCCGCCATTCTCGGCCACGGCCGACACATCCACCCCCTTCTCCAGTAGTGTGCGCACCACTCCCTCGTGCCCGTGGAAGGCGGCATCGTGCAACGGCGTCTGGCCGTTCTTGTCCACTGCCGCCACGTCCCCCACCTCGTCAGCCAGCATCCGCACCACCGCCTCATGTCCACCACAGGCCGCCAGGTACAAAGGCGTCGCGCCACGCTTATCTCGCATCGTAAGGTCAACACCCTTCTCCATCAACAGTCGTACACACCCCTCGTGCCCGTGGCGGGCGGCGTGGTGCAGTGGCGAGCGGCCACGATTATCCACCACCGCCACGTCCGCCCCGATGACTTCCAGCATGCGCAGCACTCCCTCGTGTCCACTACACGCCGCCAGCAGCAGTGGCGTTGCGCCACGCCTCTCCCGTATCGTCAGGTCGAGGCCCTTGGCGATCAACAGTCGCACCACCCCTTCGTGCCCACCACGGGCGGCCCAGTGCAAAGCCGAGAATCCATTATTGTCAAGCACCGCCACATCCGCTCCCTTGTCGACCAGCAACTGCATCACCCCGTCGTACCCGCCTTCAGCCGCCAGGTGCAGTGGTGTGACGCCATCCTTATTCCCCCTCGTCACGACGGCCCCCTTGTCCGCTAGCACACGTACCACCCCTTCGTGTCCGTTGGCGGCGGCATAGTGCAAAGAGATGTACCCCAAGTCGTCCAGAGACGCCACATCTCCACCCTTGTCAGCCAGTATCAGCACCACCGCCTCATTCCCGCCAACAGCCGCCAGAAAGAAAGGCGTCGCGTCATGCTCATCTCGCGACGTCAGGTCGACCCCCATAGCCACCAAAAGTCGCACCACCCCCTCGTGCCCGCCGAGGGCGGCAGAGTGTAGTGGCGAGCGGCCACTTTCGTCCACCACCGTCGCGTCCGCCCCATTGTCTGCCAGCATTCGCAGCACTCTCTCGCGCCCAAAACAAGCTGCCAGCGTAAGTGGCGTCGCGCCACGTTTGTCCCTCTTGGACAGGTCAAGACCCTGAGCGATCAACAGTGGCACCATCTTCTCGCGCCCGCAGACGGCGGCACAGTGCAACAGTGTGCGGCCGTTCTTATCCAGCGCCCTCACGTCAGCCCCTTTGTCCACCAGCAGCCGCGCCACCGCATCATGCCCGCCACAAGCCGCCAGTTGCAGAGGTGTCCTGCCATGCTTGTCCTTCATCGTCAGGTCAATGTCCTTGGTCACCAAAAGACCCACGACTCTCGTGTGCCCGCCGGCAGCGGCCCAGTGCAACGGCGTGCGGCCGTTTACGTCCACCGCCAAATTCGCCTCCTGGTTGGCTAGGAGCCGAACCACCGCTTCGCGCCCCTCAGCAGCCGCCAGGTGCAGCGGTGTCGCGCCATTCCGATCCCCCTTCGTCAGGTCCGCACCATTGTCCGCTAGCACCCGCACTGCTCCCTCGTGGCCGTGGCAGGCGGCAAAATGCAATGGTCCCCAACATCGGTCGTCTACCACGGTGACATCAGCTCCCTTGTCGACAAGCATTCGTATGGTTGCCTCGTGTCCGCCACGCGCAGCAAAATGCAGCGGTTGGATGCCCTTTCGAGACACCTGTGCGATATCTGCTCCCTTGTCTGCAAGCATTCCCACCACGCCTGCGTGGCCGTGCCTTGCTGCCATTGTCAATGGAGTGTCACTGTCCTCGTCCGCCACTGCCATGTCCGCCCCCCTTTCAGTCAGCATCCACACAACCTTCTCGTGCCCGCCACGGGCTGCCAGCAGCATCGGTGTCGCGCCACGTTTGTCCCTCTTTGACAGGTCGATACCGTCTACCATCAGAAACAGCATCGCCCCTGGTGCCCGCCGTCGGCGGCGTAGTGCAACGGAGTGCGGCTGTCATCGTCGACCAACCCCACGTCTGCCCCCATGTTGAACAGCGCCCGCGCCACAGCAGTTGACCCCCCACTCTGACCGCTTGAGGCTTGGAGCACGCGGCCACACCACGCAGCCAGATGCAGTGGCGTGCGGCGCTTGCAGTCGGGCGCCGATACGTCTGCTCCCGCTTCCACCAGCAGTGGCACGAGCACCTCGTGGCCGCCCAGCACCGCGACGTGCAGTGGCGTCCAGTCGAGGCAGTCCGCCGTCACCACGTCCTCGACGCCCTGCACAACGACTGCCGCGTCGCCCACCCACGCCGCTTCGTGCAGAGGAGTCCACATCAGGTCGCTCGTGTGCGCTCGCACGTCGGCGCCGAGCAGCAACAGTGCGGCTGCGGCGAATGGCTGGCGTGAGCGGATGGCCAGCTGCAGCGGCGTGTCGTCGTCGGCCGCGTTGCGCGCGTCCACGTCGGCGCCCGCCGCGGCCAGCGCAAAGAGGTCGTCGAGCAGTCCGCCCTTAGCCGCAACGTGCAGCGGCGTATTTCTACAGGCGTCGAGCGCGCCAGGCGCCGCCGCGGCACCCGCCTCACAAAGCCGGCGCAGGGCAGCAGGGCCGGCCTCCTTTGCCCCCTCCATAGCCTCGTTGCACGAGGTCCGTCACGATGCCAGACGGCTCCCCACCTCACCAAGATCTGGGCGGTCCGCCGTTCGAAAGATGGGCAGGCCAGACACACTCGCCCCGCAGCCCAAGGGGACGGCCTTTCCGGACGCGCTCCCCACCACCGGCCGCCGCAAAAAGGCGCAAGGCCCACCGCTTGGCGGTGGGCTGTGACCACCGCGGCCTCGCTTCCTTCCTTCCCCACCCGTCGTGGCCACCGTGTCTTGGCTGGCGCTACAATGGGGTGCTCCGCGTTTCCGAATGAAGTTGGTCTGGTGACTGGCGAGGTCAACCTGACGCATGTGGAGCTCAATTTGCAGCGGCAGGACCAGCGTGAGTTTCTTGGCTTTGGCATATTTGAGACCACCGCCGTCGTGGTGGCCGTCTTTGTGGCGGGCTACGTCCTCGTCGGTGACCCGACGGGCACCCAGCACGCGCAAGACGTATCCGAGTACACCGTGTATGCGCAGTGGCGGTGGGCCATGCTCTTCCTCATTGGCGACTTGGGCTTTATGCTGGCGGTGCTGGCGCACGAGCTCGTGGACTGCTGGCGTGGCAGTGACGTGTCATGGCTGGTGCTGCTGATGTTTGCGCCGTGGGCCCCCGTGGCGCGTCAGGTGCGGCTCACGCTGGGGGCGTGGTCGCGCGTGCGCACCATGATGCGCGCTCGCATGGTCTCCAACACGCTGGCGGCCGTGCTACGGGAGGGTTTCTACCTCGGCTATCCGGGCATCTCCACGGCTGTGGTGGGTGGCTTTGTCTTCCAGACGGGTCCACCCGACGACTTTGATGTGCCTGACGACCTGACCGATGACAAGTGCGGCACCATCGACCCCGAAGACAACATCCGCACTCAAATCCGGAGGGCGTTGGCACGGAGCAGCGGGCTGCCGCAGACCAAGTCGGCCCTTCGCCACGGGCCACAGCTGACCGACAGTGCGGGCTTCGGGCTGTGGTGGTTCAAGCACATGCCCTGCCTCGACCCGTTGGCGATACGGTGGTCTATGGAACCGCTCGTGCCGCTTAAAGACCCCTGCTGCCACCTCTGGCAGGAGCCGACACAGGGCACACCATCACGGTGGACGCGCATATTGACCTGGCCCCATTTCGCCGCGCGTGCTACCTCCGATGATCAGGCGGAGGCAAGCGGCAGCCACATCCCCTCTGCCCTCCCGTTTAAGCGCGTCCGCATCCTGGATGTGATTGACCTTTTGCAGCCGGGCGGCACCGTGTCTGAGGCGCGCCTGCAGGTGCTGCATTCCCACGCAGTGTGCGAGCGTTGTATCATGGCCGTCCGTGCGGCGGTGGAGGCGTTCCTCGAGTCGAGCAGCCGCCAGCACGCCGGCGCGCGTGTCGCGCGCTGGTTCAAGGGGGTCATTGTCAAGTGGTACGGCGGCGTCGCGCCCTGCCTCGATATGATGTGGGAGGCGTGCTTTTCGGACAACGGGGGCGTACGCGTCGACGGGGACCCCGGCAGCGAGGGCAGTGCCAAGCGGCCCCCTGTGAGCAGCACCGCCTTGACCAGCTGGTTCCTCCTCTTTCTCTTTCTCGTGTCGCGATCGCTGCTCCACGAGGCCTGCTCCCTCTCCCGCGTGGACGCCCTCGTGCGCACGCACCTGCGGCCCGACAGCCTGTGGCCTCTCGTTTGGGACGCGATGCGCGCCAAGCTCGCCCACACGTCCCCCACCGTGGGCGCCACCTTCAAGATGCAGTCGGACAAGGCAGTTGAGCTGCGGATGGACGACGCACTCGTCGACACGGTCGACGCGCACGTCGTCGGGGCGGTCGTCAACGCGCTGTGCGACACGTTGATGGACCCGAGCGACTACCCGTCGAGCAAGGGCGACGTCATGGGCCTCGCGCGCCTCTGCGACGTTGACACGTGCATCCTGCACAAGCCCCAGGCGCTGCTCACGTTTAAGAGGACGGCTCGCCCGCCGACTCGGCGCCAACCGGCGTCGGCCACGCCGACGCTGCCCGCCTGAGGCTGGCTACCCTCCTGCCCGCCTCGCTGCATTGTGACGATCCATTGGACTACCCTTCCGTCCCCCTCCGATGTTTTTTTCTCCTCTTTCTCGGACGAACACGTCCTCGTTTGGCGCTGCTTTGCTCTCCTTCCACGATTGGGCGCTGCCTCCTCCCGCGCTCGCACGCGCACACTGCCGCAGGCGCAGCGCGCGCAGCGCCCCGCCCCCGCCCAGCCTGCCTCCAGCTGCGCCTCGGCGTCTCTTCCGCGTCGGCCGCTCGTCCACCTGCACACCTGCGTGGACGACCGCCCCGACCTTGCCCGCCTGCCCCGCTGCGGAACGGCAGCGTCCGCGGCGGGGGCGTGCCCCGACGTGTCGGCACGCCTCGCCACACCCCCCCGTTCCGCCGCAGCCGCCATGGTAGTCAGCCTCACGCCGCCCGCACCTCCGCTCCCCCCGCGCTCCGCTGCGGCGCACGGCCGCTGCGACACCAGCCATTGCATCCCCCCCACCCCCTCCGTCCCCACCCACGGCTCCCCTCAGATGGAGCTGGCGGAGGGGAAGCACGGATACTTGGCGGGCAGGGAGGCCTGAAAAAGTCATGTCGGTTCCCCGGCTTCCTATCTAAATGTTTTTTAGTGGGGCCGCCTATCGGAGGCCAGTCTGTCCTGGCAGTCTTGTTCCAAGTCAGTACCTCAGTACCTCTGCTGGAGCTTGTCAATTTCATATGGTGCGACTGCGGCCAGGATGCCCGACCAGGTGGCATGCCGCGGTCGTGGCTCTATAGCATAGCCAACGACGACCTTGTCCCCAACGTCGCCAATTCTAGAACGAAACTGCGACGTGTGCGCGTGTGACTGGCCCGCCCCAAGAGAGCGTGGCCCCCCCCATCCCGCCTCTGAATCGGCGAAAGAGTTGCAGGGTAAGCCCAGTAGCACGCAGATTGGTGCGGCTTGGGCGATGCAGTGCTCTGGGAAACCTCAAGTGACGTCCTTCGCAGTGCCCATTCACGTTCAAACAACACATTGTGTGTTGTCCGGCTCCAGGGGAGATACACGATCTCACCCAAGACAGGCACGCGGTCGAGCCAGACTGAGCGCGATCGAGCTGCTGCCTCGTGGGCTACAGCGCTGGTTTTGAGGCGACCGTTTGTCGATCATTAGCAGTCGTCCAGACACGTTTCTGCCCGTGCGCTCAAATTTCTCAAAAATTTCTCGATCGTCTTACCGCATGCCTTCACAGAGCCCTACCAGCTCAGCACTGATTCTCCAATGAGCGGGACATGGGGGGGGGGGTACTCGACACGTCATTCGTGGCGTACAGTCCCAAGCCATGGAATCATGTGATTGTCACAACGTGTCCGCCTCGGCCCGTCGGCGGCCCAACATACATGGCACGGCCGGAAGGCACGATGACCTGGGGAGCGTGTGAGTGGAAGCGAGGGGATGGCGATGTGATCGACGCCAGATGCCCTCTTTTTTAGAGGGGGTACAGAGAGCTGTGCGGCTGTGGGAGATGAGGAACAAGCCATCCTGGATGGCCTGTGCGGGGGAGCCGCGGCCCTTCGGGGTAAGATCTTGCAGAGGCGTCCGGCGTGACGGGCGACTCTCAAGGGGTGGGTGGGGACGCAACAAAACGAGGCCTCTGCATCGAGGCTCGCGTGGCTGAACGTGTGCTCGTGGGGGGGCTTACCACGGCCACGGGAACGCAACCTTCGCCACTGGGCGCACAAAACATGAGCGGTCGTGAACGACCGGCATGTCGGGTGAGCTGTGGGAAAGAAAAGAGAGGCGTCCCCGCTCTGTGGACGGGTGCAGCCGCATACGACCGAGCAGTCGTTTTTCGCGGCAGTCTCTCTCGGACGGGGCGCTTTCCCAGCCGGTTTGGAAACGCTGTGGTGTTAGCAGCCCGGTCATGGGAGCTTCAGAGCTTCGCAGGGGGTGGGGAGGGTCTTCGGCGGGCGGTGGGTTTAGTGCCGGGTGAGGGGGGTCGGGGAGGGGGGGGGGGGGGGGGTGGGGGGGCTCGTTGCTGTCATGCGGGCCAAGCGTATTCTTGGTCGGCCCGTGGTGTCGAGTGATCCTCCTTGCTTTTCCCTCCCCCCGCCCCTACGCCTCTGACCCAATCAGAAATGGACCTTCCTTCGGAATGTAATGTGGAGTCCGCGCTTTCCTCGATTGCACAGCCCGTGTCTCGTCCGTCCCCGACGTCTGTGACTCTGGTTGGAGAGGTTTCCTGCCCCCGTCGACGCACCCACGTCCGGTTGGCATCCGTTAGTAGCAGTGCGCGCGCGCGACAAAGCTCCGTTACCCATCTCGTGCACCCTCCTGCATGTGTCTGGGCAGCAGTAGCTGGTGCTGGTCGCTGCCGCTGGTCTCGCCCGGCCTTTTGCCCGCCTATTTTCCTTCCAACTCTGGTGGGGTGTCTGTAGCTGCTTGCCGTTGGAAGTTTTGGCGCGGACCGGCCGCGTCGCTCTCCCTCTTCGCGGCTGAAACGGCCATTGTGTGGCTCGCGGCAGCCCGCGGGCTCCCGCAGCCGTCCACCTCATTTATCGTCGCCATCGCCCCCCAGTTGAGGGGCATGTGGCGCTCGAAGGCCGCGTCTGGCGTGCCGTCAGCCGCGGGCGCTATCGGTGCCCTTTGGCGGCGCCAGCCCTGCGCCGCCGTGCTATGAGAGCGCCATGGTACCTCCCCGGCTGCCCATCGTCCGCCCTCGACCACGCGGGAGTCTTGGGCAGCGTCGTCTGTGCGCTTTGTGCAGGCGTTCTCGTTTGATCGGCCCTGACCATCCCCAGTGCGCACCCACCAGTCCTTGCCCGTGGAGCGCGACCGCTGAACAGGCCCTGGCTATCCCCGTCGGGCGCCTCGCTGCCGGTGGCGTGGCTGAGGTGGCCACGCTTCCCGGAGCGGGTGCTGGCAACCGACAGGAACCATACGAGGTGGCCAACGAGGAAGCAAGCGCAGCAGCGGGCGCGGCCGATGTCAGTGGGGCGTCTGGCCCGCCCGCGAGCGCGGCAATAACGGCAACGTCCGCTGGGGACGCCAGGACGGAGCCGTCACAAAGCGTCGCCGTACTCGAGCGACGCAAGGTACCACGGCGTCGCAACACGCAGACGGCGCGGGGCGGGGCTCCGCTGCCAGCAGAGACGACCAAGACGTCCCCAATTCACCCACCTCAAGCAGCGCCGCCGTACGTGTCTTCCGGCGCCGCGTGACCACCCCTCCTCTTGCCATCCTGTGGGGAGGACGCCCACAGCCATCCAGCGACCACCCCCGTGTTTTTATCACAGGAGCCGGCCCCCGCTTTGACTACATCGCCGTTCTCCGGGCGTCCATTGCCGGGTCCGTATCGGAACGCAAGGCGCGCGCCCGACAAGCGGCCATCCTGGACCGTCCCTTTGCTCAGCCGCTTGCCGAACCCTTCCCATCGGACATCGCCGCCGCCGCAGCAGAGCCTCTCCAACTTCACGGGGTCGCAAAGACCTCACCCTGTGCAGCCGCGTGGACACCAAGGCTTGACCGGTGGGATAAACTTAGGCAACAGCGGCCCGAGGCCCAGAGACGAGTCCAGCCCTCCACGCTTCCACCAGTGTCCACCCTCGTGCGGCCTGCCGCCGCCGGCGCGCAGCCGCGACGGTTGGGCGCACCGCCCGCGATCCCCGCCCCGGCAGCAGACACGGCAGCAGCCACAGGAGCGCGGCTTTCCGCAGCCACCGCCGCGAGGCGGCGACGGCTGGCACCATCACCTGCTGTCCCCGCCACGACAGGACGCGCGCTTCTTTCTGATCCCGCAGCGCCCGAACCGAGCGGGGGGATGGCGCGGTCGCTAGCGGTCTTCTCCGAGGCAGGGGGGGGAAGGCCGGCACCTTGCCAGGGCTTACCGCCGCACGGACCGATCGCGTGGCGCAGTCGCCCACAGTCTCCACCGCGGCAGCACCAGGCGTACTCCCAGCCGCCCTATAAGCAAGGCCCACCGCCGCCACCGCGCGAAGCGGTGCCCGCGTTGTTCCCATCGCCCCCCGAGAGGCGCCAGCATCAGCAGCAGTGGATGCCGTCGCCCCTACGGCGCAAGCAGCTGCAGCTGTTGCACCCGCCGCGCCTGGGGCGCGAGCAGCAGCAGCAGTGGCAGCCGCCGCCCCAGGGCCAAGCGGAAGGAGGTTCTAGAGGCGGGGGAAGCGGCGGAAGCCGTCAGCGACCTGCGACCGCGCCGGGGTGCACATTCTCCCGCCAGAGACCTATCAGCAGCGACCGCGCGCGGCTGCCGCCCTTGGGAAAGAGAAGGGCAAGCCGCCGCTGTACGGGATCGGCTACGGCCTCAAGTGGAAGGAGATGAGGACCTGGCCTTGGCGCGGGCCGTCAGTCGCGTTTCTCAAGACTGCGAGCAGAGAACGGACCGGCGGTACAATGAGTACTGGACGGCGGTGCGCGGGGGCTAGCTGGAGTTTCTGTCGCCGTCTATTCGCAATCTAAGCACTGTAGCCGACCAGGAGGAGGAGCCGGGCTCTGTGGTGACGGGCTTTGGGACTGTGACGGCGCTGCAGTGGCGCTTTTCCGTGCTATTTGTGGGCGTTCAAAAGTTCCAGGAGTGCTTTGCGGAGGTGCCTCGGTGATCAATGTTCTGCAACGTGTAAAAATTCGCTAATGGGGAGCACGTCGTCGGCTGTGCTCCTAACCGCTCGCTTGTGTGCCCACACGCACACACAATCAAGGTCACAAGGCTCCAGTCCCGGCGGGGCCACCCCCCCCGCCCGGCGAGAGTCGGCGGCTCGCGGCACGGGGCGGCGACGGTGGCGGCAGCCGTGGCGGGCGGCCCTTCCAGCACAGGCGAGGGCAGCCGACACTACCGCTTCCGCCGCCGCTACCGCCGCGGCGCTGTAGCATCCCTGGCCCCGACTTGGCGCCGACCCGGGATTGCGACCAGAGGGCACCTTGTGCCAGGACACGCCCGCCGTGTGGTGATGGCTGACGGCCGTGGCCCGTGCCCGGCACTGGGATGCGGTGGACTACGCTATCCACACGTGGGAGGGGGATTTCTGATGGGTTTTTGCATATTTTTGAGGGACTTGATTTGAGAGAAATTGAGGGTGAGATTAGTGAGGGAGAATAGAATTAGTAGTGATAGTCGCCCCCGACCTGACGAGGATAGACTCGGGTCGGGGCCACTCGGGGGTATGGGGGGGCTACCTGGCCAACGTGCCGAGGCTCCCCCAGATGCACGTTAAGAGGGACAGCGAGGCGCCCTTGGCCCGCGCCCTCAGGAAAAAGACAACTGCGCGTTTGCTTTCCTCTTCCCCGTGTGCACTACAAGGCGTATCTGTTTGCTCTGCGAGCAGGCCCGTGAGGCAACAGGCATACCACTCTCGTAGTTCCCCTTTCTGTGTTACCTGTCCCTTTCCTCCGAGGGATATTGACACGTGTCTGAGAGGATCGAGTTTTATGTCACATATTTGGTGGAGCAGCAGGGGATTGGAGTGTTTGAGAAGAGACATTTGGGAGCAGCGGTTGATTTGTTCTTGTTCTGTCTTTTTCTGTGGTCTGGGAATTACTTGCACCCGTTCACGGGAATCCCATTCCTGGCTCCCCAACCCCTCTCTTGTGGTCTTGCGATCTTTGGACACGCAGGCAACTGGAATGTGGCTCTCAAGAGACAATCATGGCTACCCTCCCTGGCACGACGGTGCCCGAAGGGGTAGACCCCGCGTCCCTTGACGCATCCCTGGTTACCGCGGGGGACGGTGCCCAACCCGGCGTTCTCCCTACGGGGGAAGCAGACCAAGGCGTTACACCCGGTAGCGGACCGGAGTCTACAGGCGACCAATTACCTCCTGCTCCCGTTTATCCGGCTGTCCCTCCTGTGGGAGCCACCCCAGGGTCGACGGGGTTTGCGTCAGCTCGCAGCAGACGTCTTTCTCCTCTCGGTTCTACTCCTGAACGTCCACAAATAGTCCCTGGTGTGCTCACTCCTGGACCTACACATGGCAGCTGGGTGTATACAGCTCTTCCTGTGGGCGCTAGCAGTGCCAGAGGCACCGCTGTGACTGGTTCTACGGGTCCCCCTGAGACCTCGACTCCTCGGACCGGCCAAGCGTTCCCTCCCCTTGCGTCCTATGGGGCGGGGAGCTCCAAGACCGGTAACCGGAGGCGGCGGCGTCGTCGTCGTCGCTCGAACACCAGCGAGACCAGTTCCTCCAGCTCTGAGGAGGGATACGACTGGGGCGCATCCTCTGGTCCCACCCGGCGCAGGCTGGTCGAGTTCGACTTCCCTGCCCACCAAGTGGGGGATGCCACCCTGAACAAGGTCACGTATTGGGGCAACTACCGGCTGGAAAACTAAGACCACGGTTACACCCGGAAGTTGGCCAAGAAAATGGCATCCTGGAACCGGCGCATGGAGCCGAGCTTCGGGGGACATACTAAGTTTTCCGGGAAGAGACCGGCGCTTATCTTTGCCTTCCTGCGCCGGTTTGTCAAGGCATGCAACGACAACGATGTGTCCTAGGGCAAGGCACTCTACCTCCTGGTTAACTTCTTGACCGGAGAGGCGGAACAGCGGCTCGCACAGGTTCTACCAGACTCACCCGGACACATCGTCGGGCGTACCGTTGGGAGCTACCCGGAAGCGGTCAACTGGCTCCTGTCCAACTACGCTGACGTGGACTCCCTGCGCAAGGCAGTGGGAAAGTTGAACCGGGCAACCATGGAACGACAGGAGACTCCAGAGGCCTTCGCCCGCCGTGGCCGGGAGATGAGCGAGGCCTGTGGCAACGTTTATGCTGGGGACAGGCTCAAGATAATCTTCTCGGACGGGCTTCCTGAATACCTTCAAGTGGACGCTGAGAGCTACAACCAGGAACACCAAGGACATACCTTCCAGCAGCTGATGGCCTACACCCAGGGCAAGTAGCGGCAAGCCAAGGCCCTCCAAGCTCCCATGGTCTCGACTCCCAAGCTGTTGTCGCGAGTTCGTCCCGGACCCGACAAGTGTAAGGGAGGTGACAGCCCTGTACCGGTACTCGCAGTTGGCGACACCTCACCCGTGGTGTCAGGTGACAAGTGGGGCAGCTTCGTCTCAAAGGAGCAACCTTTCTTGGTCGCCCCCAAGCAGGTCAAGAACCAGCAATTCCGGTCTTGTTGGCTGTGCCAGAAGGAGAACCACATGTCCTACCAGTGCCCGACCATTCTCAAGGACCTCCAGGAGAAGCTCAAGCGTCAAGGACTGGTGTTTGCGAAGGCAGTCAGCTGGGCTGACCGGCGAGCACCCTCCAAGATGGACAAGGCACAGGTACACGCAATCCGGGTGGCAACCTTGCAGAGCATCACGGAGGCTCTGGCCAAGGAAGCTCCTACGGACTTTGAGCAGGAGACCAAGACCTCCAAGGAATCCTCGGACCCGGGAAACGAGTAGGACAGACGCTCTCTCCAAGTGTGTTCCCGAGCCTCGGACGGCAGGGTACTTCTACCTGTTCTCCCCTTGCGTGCCGGGAGAAATGACGGCAGTTACCTTCTCAACTGGTAGCCGCCTGGACACCCTGTTTGTTCAAGGGGTCCTTGCTCGTCCTGCGTAAGGACAACCTCAAGATTAGCGCTCGTATGCGTGTGGGGGATAGCCTCCCCCAAGCTGTTACTCCGTTGGTTGACACTGGAGCCGGACCAAGCGTCATCACTTAAAACATGCTATCTCCGGGCTGGCGTCGACATGCCTGGAGAGCTCCTACCAAGACCCGGATTGTAGACGCTTCGGGTCAAACCTTATGACCGCTTGGCCGCCTTTCTGTCGCCATTTATGTCAACAATGAACCAATGCTTTTTCCCTTTCTAGTAGTCAAGACTCTCTCAGTACACCTCATCCTAGGCTGGGACTTCCAGAAGCAGCATGTCAAGAGTATCCTGCCCGGAGAAGGAAAGGTGCAGTTCAACCATGGGTTCGTGTCACCGGTGTGGGAACATCTGGACGCCAAGGTTCGTGTAGTCACGAACAAGAAGGATCGCATCCCGCCCTCTACCTTGCCTCTCTTCAAACCGGCGCTCCTACCTCCTCGCTTGGAGACCAAGGTTTAAGTGACCACCCGGACTACAGGTCAATGCCTGATCTACGGACGTATGGAACTCCTGGCGAAACTCCGGTGATGCTTGGCCCACGGTCATCACAAGAAGGTGGAGAGGCACACCCCATTCTCGGTGCTAATCGTCAACGTGAGCCGGAAGCCGATAACTCTCGGCAAGGGCACTTGAGTTGTAACAGCAGGGCCTTACCGACGGACTGCCCGTGCCATGAGCAAGGAGGACCTCTTGAACCTGCAACAAGAACTGGCATCCAACATAACGGCCGTCGATGTACCTCCGAAACGGGAGTAGGCTGGCAGCGTTACCCCGAAGCCCGATCAAGCACCATCCGGGATGCCGAATGTCAACCAAGAAAATGTCCCCCCCAACGTAAAGGAGGTACTGGAGAAGCTTTTAAAGGAATATTGGCACCTGTGGTCTGGAGAGCTGAACAAGATGGACGCCACCCTACACCGGATTCAACTCAAGCCAGATGCCAAGCCAGTGCACCTGCAGCCGTACCGGGCTGGACCACATCGCCGGGATGAGATTGAGAAGCAGGCTAACCAGATGCTCAAGATGGAATGTATCGAGCCGTCTGATGGCGAGTGGGTCTTCCCGGTGGTAGTCGTCCCGAAACCTGGCGGTCACTTCCGGTTCTGCGTTAACTACAGGCGCCTGAACGAGATGACAGTCAAGGATGTATACCCGATACCCCGGATGGACGATTGCATCGACTTCCTTGGTGATGCAACCCTTTTCTCAACGCTGGATTGTAATGCCGGTTACTGGCTGATCCCTCTGGCTGTCGAGGACAAAGACGAGACCACCTTCACGTGCCATCGTCGGCCTCCGTGCCCACCCCATCTCAGCCGCATCTGACATGACCTAGGCTTCATCTCGCAGACCTTGCCATTTTTTCGAGCTCTACATGCTTTTCCAGCAGATGCAGTAAGATGCTGGTCCAGATGTACAGAATTAATACGAGCACATGTCATCGGTTTAACCGGCAGAGGCGACGGGAAATATAATTTGTTTGGATTATACTCATTTCTTAACTTCTTAAATCAAGCCTCAATGGCTCGCCAAATCTTGTTCAGCCATCTTCCGGTTACCTTGACATGAAAGAACTTACCGCCACTTGTTGTCGCTTGCGTCAATGTTACGCAGATCGACTAGAGTCGTCATCCAGGCGGGCCACTCGTACGCCTAACGAGCATTAGCCAGCTGTGTGTTGTGCCCGTGTCGGCCGGACAGACACGGCGTCTCAGACACGGGTCACTGTCGTGTCGGGTCACGCTGCCGTGGCCATTGCTGGCCCGCGGTGCTGGGGCTCCGGGCGGGACGGGCGGGGGCGAGTGACGGGCGCGTATCGGCGAAGGTAGTTCAAATCAGACCGCATTTATCTTTCATCTGGATGCCATCTCAGCCCAGGACAGCCGTGGTCCACCTGCGCTGCGCCCCCGTCATTAAATGACCAAGCATGCGCAAGCCTCACAGAGCTCTCTTGACGCGCGTGCAAAGAAAAACGTCAGCCGACCGATCATAAACAAACACATGGAACAGACAAAGAAGAGTGCAGACGACGTGCCAGTACGTGCGACAATGACCGCCATGGCCGCCGCCGTCGGACGTCTGTGTCCGTGTCACTCGGCGCAGCGTCACCGCTGCCGGGCGCGTCGGCCTCGCTCCCCCCCTCTGACTCTGACGGCGTGGCGGCTGCGCGAAGCGGTGGCGGGCTGTCACCGCCACGCGCCTCCCTTGCCGTCGCCGCCACCGCCGCCACCGCGTCGGCTGGAGTGACGGGCAGGCTCCGCAGCGCCGGCGCGGCCCCCGAGGAGTGAAGGGGGCGCGTAGGGGGGGGGCGGAGATAGCAATTGGCGAAGCGCGGCCGCGTTTGCGTGGCGTTTGGCGGAGCGCGGCCGTCGCGGCCGCCGCCAGTGCCGCCGCCGCCGAACGCGGCCGTCGCCGCCGCCGCCAGTGCCGCCGCCACCGGGCGCGGCCGTCGCCGCCGCCGCCCATTTCGCCGCCGCCGGCGCTGCCGCCCGGGGGTTGGAGGCGCGGGGGGGGGGGGGGAGGCGGCGGTGGCGTTTGGTGTAGCCCAGCCGCCGCCGCCGCCGCCAGTGCCGCCGCGGCCGGGCGCGGCCGACGCAGTGCCCGGCCGTCGCCTCCGCCGCCAATGCCGCCGCCGCCGGGCGCGGCCGTCGCCGCCGCCGCCAATGCCGCCGCCGCCGGCGCGGCCGCCCGGGAGTTAAAGGGGGGGGGGGGGGGGGGAGGCGGCGGTGGCGTATGGCGAAGCCCAGCTGCCGCCGCCGCTGCCAGTGCCGCCGCCGCCAGTGCTGCCGCCGCAGGGCGCAGCCGTCGCCGCTGCCGGCAAAACCACCGCCGCCGGGCGCGGCGGTCGCCGCTGCCGCCAGTGCGACGCGCACCGATGGCGTGCTGCCACCGCAACGCGCCTCCGTCGCCACCGCCGCCACCGCCGCCACCGCGTCGGCGAGGGTGACGGACCGGCTCGGCCGCCGGCGCGGCTGCAGGGGAGTGGGGGGGGCGGGGGGGGGGGGGGGGAGGCAGCGGTGGCGGTTGGCGGAGAGCGGCCATCGCCGTTGCCGCCAGTGCCGCCGCCGCCGGCGCGGTCGCCGCGGCGTAGAGAAGGCGGCAGGGGGGTGGAGGGGGCGGCGTTGGCGCCGGGGTGTGGAGGGGACGGGGGGGGGGGAGGATGCGACGGCGGCGGTTGGCGGAGCGCGGCCGTCGCCGTCGCCGCTAGTGGCACCGCCACCAGAAAGGATGGCGGTGGGCAGCGGGGCGGCCGTCGGCCATACCTTGCCGCCATCCCAGCCGCTAGAGCGCGTCGCCCCGCTCCCATCCTCGCCGGTCGGTGCGCGCCACCGCGGCGCCCCGCCGTGCTCCTCTGGCCGCAACCCCCCCCCACGGGCGCCTTCACACCAGCGTCGTCGGCCTGCCCCCCCAGCAGCCGGTGCGGCAAGGTTGGCGAGCGGGGGGGGGGGGGGGGGGGAAAGGGGGGGGGGGGGGGGGGGGGGGGGAAGGTGGGGGAGAAGGAGGAGGGCGGGGCGGGGCACAAGCGAGCGGAGAGCAAAGAGAGGTGCGAAGGGCAAGAGCGCGGCCGTCGCCGCCGCCGCTAGTGGCACCGCCACGACATAGGATGGCGGTGGGCAGCAGGGCGGCCGTCGGCCATACCTTGCCGCCATCCCAGCCGCTCGAGCGCGTCGCCCCACTCCCACTCTCGCCGGTCGGTGCGCCAGCCGGAAAGGCCGCTGCCGCCCGCCCCTCCCGCCCCGCGACCGGCCGCCGCCGCGCCCCACCCCCCCGGCGGGCCGCTGCCGTCAGTGGGGGGACAGACGTGGGCGGGCCCGGGGGCGAAGCAGGTGGCCCAGCCGGCAAGGCCACCGCCGCCCGGCCCCGGCCGCCTCCCTGGCCCCCCTGCCCCCCCCCCCCACCGGCCAGTATGGTGCCCCTTGCCGCCGTCGACACGGGGGCGCCGTTTACGAACTTGCACAGCGGCGCCGCCCCGACCACCGCCGCAACGGTCGCCACCGCAGCCCAGCTGCCGTCGCCACCGCCGCCACAGCGACTGCGTCCAACACCCTCGCCACAGCCGTCGCCACTGCGTCCTATACCGCCGCCGCCGCTGCCGCCGCCGAACCGGCTGCCGCGGCGGCCTCCGCCACGCCGCCTCCGACACCGCCGCCTGGACGTCGCGCCTCCCCCCCCCCCTGCCGCGGTAGGCCGCCACGACCGCAACCGCAACCGGCGTGGGCAGCAGCGTCGGCGGACCCGGCGGATGCAGCGGCAGGACCCGCCGGTACCCCCCCCCCACCCCTACTTCACCCCCTCCCCCCATCGAGCTTGCCCCCCCCCCCCCGCCCCCCCCCCCCCCCGCCTTCATCACCATCCCAGCCTCTCAACCACGCTACCGACCGTCGACCGCTATTGATCAACAAACTGGGTTCTCCTCAATCACATTGTGATCGCATCATGCATCCAAACGACGTCTAATGCAGTCCTTCGCACACTAAATGCAGGACATGCGTACACATCGGTCTTATCTCACCATGCCGGGTGCGGGCACGAAGCAAGTACAGACCGACGCGAGTCACATGGTGCCCTTGCTGCTCTCGCCCGCGTCGCTCTCTTAAGACTCTCCGTCACCCTCCGTCTCCTCGCTGTAGCAATATGGTTGTCCGTATTGTGACCATAATATTAGGGGGGCTACTTCTAATCCTTAACTTTCAATTGAGAGTCCGTACTGGTCACGGTATCTATAAGTTACGTATGACCAGAGGGACTTGCATCTTGGGGTGGAGGGTAGTTAGTAGTGTCTCCGAGGGTTTATAACGAGGGGGCCGGCGGCGAATCCACCGCCGGCCAAGGTAGAACAACAAACCCCTCCCATTTGGGCTCCCATCTTGGTCCCGTGGCTTGCGCTCCAAGGACAGCAACCTTGGCCTCCCGGTGACGTTGGTGCCGATCCCTCTTGGTGAGTGTTCCCTGAGAGTGGACGTGCGACGGATTCCTATTGTGCTACATTGGTGGAGCAGCAGGGGACGGGTTTCCGTCACCCTTGTGGTGACGCCGTCTTCGGCCCTGGCACACGGATAGGGATCCGGTCCTTTTCTTGTACTCGTGGTGTTGCGACCTGATCGATTGTGTTGAGCTCTTACCTGTGACTGTGATCTACTGTTACTCTCCCCAATCTACCCCCTCGCTCTCTTATTCGTGGTGATTGTTACGTCGGTTGACTGATTGTAACCATGTCTACCCACGAGACGGGGAACGTTCAAGATGACGGATCGGCGTCGACGCCGACCCCGGATGTGACTACGGGAACCGGGATCGGGAACCCGACCGACAGCATTGAGACGCCGATGCGCTCCGGTGCCGGATCGACGTTTGGCACGGCTCGGACGGCAGGAGGCGGGGGCCCGCCTCAACTGTCATCGACCGACCTCACTCCGCCGCCTCCTTCACCAGGGGATTCCCTGATGGCATCATTGGCCCGCATCGAGGCCCGGTTCTCCGGACTCGACGCCCGTCAAGATCGGACGGAGGACGCAATGGCAGTGTTGATGTCAACACGCCACACGACGGGACCCCGACGTGTTCCTCCCACACCGGTACGGTTCGAACCGGCCGGACTACTTTCGGAGTCCACCAGGGTCAACCCCGGTGTTGCTACTCCTGGACAACCCCCGGACACAATGGGGTATGGATCCGACTCGTCGGCAGAGTTGGAACGGAGTCACACGGAGCGATACGCTCGGAGCACCCGAAGCGGACTCCGCGGACACGACCCGGCGGATACCTACGCCGGTGGAGAGTCGGTTATTGGCGGAGGGGATACCCTCTAACAGTATCCCCACGACGAAGGAGGCCAGGCAACTCGGGTTCCCGAGGTGCCGACGCCTGAAGTACCATCTTCAGTGGTGGAAGCTATGACCGCGCAGGTAACTGCGAGCCTACTGAAGCGGATGGAGTCCGATGAGTTTGCTCATCAACTGGCTAAGCGACTGGATATCCAGGACGCCGACACGGAGATCGTCAACGAAGTCTTCAGGTCGGTACTGACTCCCGAACGTTATCGTTTGGAAGACCGATCTACCACCGTATCGGAATCGATGCGTAATACGTCGCACCGAGCGATCCGCTCTATGCAGACCCTTATGAAGGGGGTCCCAATGTTCGGGGGCCCCAACGGACGTCCGTTGGCAGTCATCGGCATCTTGACTAGCGTCAAGGCAGCCGCAGACAAGGCGCTCGTCAACGAGGGGCTGGCCCTGGAGATCCTCCCGTTCTTTGTTGATGAACGGGTGCGAGGCATTCTTCGCCAGGCATCCCCGATGCCGGGAATGAGGGTCGCGGCCACCCCCATGGATTTCCGTGGGATCCTCAAGGAGCTGCTGAGCAGTTACCTCAGTAAGGACAAGTGCGAGGACCACTACCGGGCCCTGCGCACTGCCACCGCCCAGAGCTGGGAGGATGAGGAGATGATTGGACGCCGGATCCAAGAGCTCGACTACGAGCTGGGGAAGCTCCTCGGAGAAGGGGAACTACGGGCCATCCTGTTCGCAGGAGTACCCAACTACGTGCGGATATCCGCACGGGGCGCCAACACGGCACGGACGAACTTTAGTCGACTGATGCATATGTGCAAGTCCCTGGGGGACGCCTACCGGGTGCTACACCCGGATTGTACCTTGGCCCCGAAGCCCAAGGGTGAGGGACCCAAACCCAGTCTTACCCCGGTACCGAGGCAAGAGAAGGTGGAACGTAAGGCCGCACCAGTACTGGTGGCGACCGAACATACCCCTATTGGTGAGGATGAACCGCTAGTCGACCAACAGGGCCACCTGTTGCTACCGGCGACGCCGGTGATTGATGAACATGGTACGGTAGCGTACATCGCCCCGGCTGGAACCCAGTTCCAGGTCAACGAAGGAACGGGACAGCGCGTCCCGTATGTGCGGACTACGGGGTACTCCCCGGTGACGGGTAACCCTCACCAACCCTTGCCAACATGGGCGGTGCGCACGGAGGCACCTCCGCAGATTGCGGGCCGACCCAACTGGTTGGGGGAGTCCATGTTCCGGTTGACCCAAGGACCCAAGGCCTACCAGGGAGCAGGCACTCGGGCGCCCGAGGGAGGCAACCGCAGCTACGGGGCTACCCCGATGCTAACTGAAGGGGGGACCGGCACGTCCGGATGTATGTTGTGCGGGGATCCCCAGCACTGGGTGTCTTCCTGCCCACTTATCCCCGAGGAGTCTCGGAGGGCAGCGGCGCAACGCAAGGCATCCACAGGGGGGTATCCCGCCAGAGCACCCGGACCCGCACCGGGTAGGCAGCCAGCTCCAGGTGGAGTACTGGCCGTCGAGGAGGCACCTCCTCAGCCGGATGGCCCGGCGGACAGCACCCCACCAAGGGCGGGAAACGAGTAAGAGGAAGGATGACCGGGGGGCGCTGGGGTAACCCAAGCAAGCCACCCCGGAGTACCGCGGGGAAAGCCCCACGGAGAGCGCGGTTGAGCTGACGCCGCATCAACCTCCGGGTACACCTTCCGGCCCCGACGACACGGCGTCAGGGGATTGATGACCAACCACCAAGGTTGGGAGGAGAGGACGGGAAGCCCCGTCACATGGAACCAGCCAAGGGCCCTGTCCAGGATGCCTGAGCTACACCGGATATCGGTGTAGGCCACGTACTGTTTACCTTGGAGAACTTCAAGGTATCAGCCACACTGGGGGTTGACCCCCAGTCGACACGATCGTACTACCCTGGACTGGATACAGGGGCTGGACCTAACCTTATCCGGAAGGATACCCTCCCGGACAAGGGGCTTCCGCGAGTCAGACTGACTCGGGGACCCACCATCAAGGATGCGAATGGTCGTCTCATTCGTACGACCGCAGCGATGTCGCTGCGGGTTACCATCGGGGAACTTACTACTGAAGTTGACTTCCTGGTATGTGAGACGCTATCGGTGCCCTGCATACTGAGGTGCACCTTTATCAACGTCCACGTTGATGCAATCCGGCCAGGCCGGAGGACCGTCGAGCTTCAAGAAGCCGACGGGACGAAGCGAGGACACACGGCTATCGTCAGGGACCTGACGCAACACGGGAGCCACGTTAATGTGGATGAGGTGTACGCCAGTGTAGAACCGAAGACACTTCGGTTGGCCAAGCGAACTCGCGTTGAGCCGTTGTCGGAGACAGTCCTCCCGGTTAACTGTGACCTCGCAGGCGTCTGCAGAGTCAAGTCCAACTTGCGGACGTACAAGCGCCATGGGTTGACCATGGCCAACGGTCTCATAGACCTCGCATCAGGAGGGTCGTCCCTCTTAGTGATGGCGAACTATCGCCGTAAGGCAGTCACCCTCCCGAAGGGAACTATCCTCGGGATTGCCGAGCTCTACGAAGGAGATATCCTTACCCCTGAAAAGGAAGGTCAAGTGGACCCACTTGAGGTACTGGCGGTCGCCGAGACCACCGAGCGACAGCAACCCGATGACGGGAAGCCTAGTCGACCATCATTACCGGCGGATATTCCGCCGAAGGACCAAGAAGCATTGAAGGCACTGGCCGAGGCTGACCTCGACCACCTTCCCCCTTCCGTAGCCGAAGGGGTACGACGGATGCTAAGAAAGCATGACGTCATGTGGACAGGCGGAGCCCTGGGTACCATTGGGGCAACCCAACATCGTATTGACCTGGTACCAGGCGCACGCCCCGGCCGGTCACAACCGCACCGAGCGGGACCTATGCAACGAGAGATCGTTGATGGAGAAGTGAAGAGGATGAGCGAAGCGAAGGTGATACGACCTTCGATGTCGGAATGGGGTGCCCCAGTCGTTATCGTACCGAAGAAGGATCAAGCCCCTCGGTTTTGCATCGATTATCGACGCCTAAAATTGGTTACCAAGAAAGACTCATACCCTTTACCAAGGATGGATGAATGCATCGACTCCCTGGGGGAAGCTACGGTGTTTACCACCATCGACTGCAATGCCGGATACTGGCAGATCCTGGTGGCGGACGAGGATATCCCCAAGACGGCATTCGTCTGTCACAGTGGAGTGTACGAGTTCCTAAGGATGCCCTTCGGATTGTCCAACGCCCCCGCTACATTCCAGCGGGCTATCGACATTATACTGTCGGGGGTGAAGTGGCGTAACTGCCTAGTGTACATCGATGACGTCATCGTCTTCTCGTGTAACATGGATGACCATGTGCAACATGTTGACGAGGTACTCACCCTCTTGCGGAACGCCGGGGTAACCCTGTGTCTGAAGAAGTGCGCCTTCTTCCAACAGACGGTCGAGTATCTGGGCCACCAGATAACCCCTGGTAAACTAGGGGTACTCGAAGCCAATACCCGGGCACTCCGGGATGCCCGGTTCCCTAACACCCAGACGCAGCTCAAGAGCTTCCTGGGAATGTGCAACGTATACCGACGGTTCGTCAAGGACTTCGCTCGGATAGCTAAACCGTTAACGGTTCTTACGAGCAGTACCTTACCCAAGGTACTCCAACCCCCTTCGCCTAGCGAAGAGGAGGCATTCGAGTCGCTGAAGCGAGCCCTACTATCCCCACCCGTCCTTGCGTTACCGCACAGACGGGGTACCTTCGTCATCGATGTCGATGCATGCGATACCCAAGTGGGATGCACCCTGCTACAGGGGGAGACGTTGATCGGTTCCGATAACGTTATCCCGGACCTACGTCCGGTAGGATACTTCAGCCGGACACTCAACCCGGCTGAGCGTAACTATAGTGCCACCGAGCGTGAGTGCCTCCGGGTTATATGGGCAGTGCAACTGCTCCGTCCATACCTGGAGGGCTCCAGGTTCATCGTGAGGTCCGACCACGAACCCCTACCCTGGCTCCTCAACCTTGGTGACAAGGATTCCGATAGCCATGGAAGGCTAGCCCGATGGAGGCTGAAGATGGCCGAGCACGACTATCGTACCGTGTATAAGGCTGGGTCAACCCACCACCTCGGAGACGCGCTGTCTCGGCTCGACACCCCGAGCGGGGATACCCGCCCGGTGGACGAGGACATCCCGGTGGTACCAGTCTGCGTGTTGGGTAACGCCACCCAAGGTATGGTTGACCATACCATGGCACACCGAGCATGCCCACTGACTCCGGCGGACTTCCGCGAGGCACAAGCCAATGACGACGACTGTAGACGTCATCGCGCTAACCTCCTGGCCGGTACGGCCGGCATCTTCTCCGCGAACGAAGACGGACTCATATACCGGCGGGCACCCGCCGATGGACGACATCAAGTCGTGGTTCCCGTGTCCTTACGGCAAGCCGTCATGGAACGAGAACACGAGAAACCTACAGCCGGACACCCGGGGGGTTCACGTATGTTCGCAGCAATGCGAAGGTTCTTCTACTGGCCAGCAATGGCCGTCGACGTGGTCGACCACGTAAGGGGATGCCACCCCTGTGCACGTAACCGCATGAGTCTACATAGGCAGGCGTCTGCCATGAGACTGTTCCCACCTGATGGGCCCAACGAGCAGGTCCCTATCGACATACTCGGGCCACTTCCGGTAACGGAAGAAGGGAACAGGTACATCCTGGTCATGTCTGACCGATTCACTAAGCTGTCACGAGCGGCAGCCATCCCGAATGATACGGCATACACAATCATGAACGCAGTGGTTGACCACTGGATCAGTGCATACGGAGTCATGAAGCAACTCCTCTCCGACAACGGAGCAAACCTGACGTCTGCATTCTGCACTATGGTCATGGGCATGTTCGGCATCGAACCACGTCGGGCATCCGACTACCACCCGCAAACCAACGGGCAGGTGGAGCGGTTCATCCGCACCATCTTCAAGATGCTACAGTGCTACGTGGCCGAGCACACGAACACTTGGGACAGGCTTCTGTCCGTACTCACCCTGGCATACAATGCCAGGCCACATCGGAGCACAAACATCGCTCCGCTGGAGTGGGTCATGCCACTAGGGGTCGGTAACCTGACGCTGCCACCAGGCAGCTGCACTCGGTATGATACACCGAAAGGCCGACCGGCCGAACGTATCCACCTAGCTTGGTTGGCCAAGCTATCGTGGATGACTCCTAAGCTCAAGGGTGCCCTTGACGAAACACAACTTCGATATAAGAAGAACTTCGACGCCCGACTACGGGTGCGCAACGCTACCCTGATGACAGGCGACTGGGTCTATATCAGACACCAGAAGTTCCGAGGGAACAAGCTCATGCAACCGGTCAAGGGACAGTACCAGATCCTCCACAGGGATGACCACTCGGCTATCCTCCAGTCCGATACGGAGATCCAACGCATCAGCGTGAATGATGTCACACCTGCTCCGAAGCCGGAACAGCCTCAGCCGGTACCGGCTGGGTTGCTACATGAAGCTCTTACAACCCACCGGTCAGATGACCCGGTGGGACCGGATGGGATTCCATAGCAAGTAGAGAGCGTGGTCGGACACACCGACCCGGACCTACCAGGACCCTGGTACGTGAAGGTTATGTGGGTCGGATACGACTCACCCACCTGGGAACAGGCGGCAAATTTACCCCGCCAACTCCTCATGCCTTACATGAGGCGACGACGCCTACTGTAACAACCCAACCGACACCGACTTCGGCTGTTGGGGGGTGAGGCTTATACCTACTAAGTAGGGTGGGACATGGTTACGGCAGACTTAGGTTTCTAAGTCGAACCAAGCTTAGGCAACTAAGTAGAGTCAAGCTTAGGTAACTAAGTAAAACCTGAACCTTTATAAGTTAACTTAAAGGTAAAGGCTAACTTCGATAATATCGAAGTAACTAGGGGGCTTACACGGGAGGATGACCTCCCCTAGCCAAGACACAAAGTGAGGGAGGATGACCTCCCCAAGCATGAACCAACCGGAAGAAGTTGGGCGGGAGGCAAGGCACCACTGAGCCAGAAGGGGTACTCCCCAGGGCAGCAAACAGAGGCAAGCAATGCCCCCAAAGGGGATGAGTTTATACTCACTACTACCCAGCCACCATAAGGGTCACCGGTGCCCTCTCCCGCACTTACAATAGCGCTCCTCAGTGGGTAGACCCACTGCCCGAGGGAGGCCACTCACGCGTAATCGCGTATACCTCCGTGCTCTACCGGTCGGCAATCTCACGACGGTCAATCACCCGAGTTACCTCGGTGCATAGCTGGACGAGGGTGCTGCGGCCAGCCTCCACGTCCTCCAGAGCTTTCTGGAGGCGGTCCAGCACTCCACCGAAGCAACGCGCTGACCCAACTAGCGCAGCACCTGGGGGGATATCCCCCCAGCTAACAGAGAGACCCTCCCGCATTGCGCGGGCAACAAGGGCGTCAACGCCCTCATACAGGAGACGGGGACCCCCGTCTTGTATGACAGGGGCGGGAGCGGACACTGGCGCAGCCAGAGGAGCCAGAGGAGCCGACACGGCTACCACCGGAGCCGGTGGCACCTGATACGAGGCTCGGTAGGACCCTACCGAGCGGGCTCCACCGTAACCCCGGCGGGGCTCCGCCCGACGACGGGACACCTCACGCTCCCCACCCGCAGAGCCCCACTCTCGGGGACGACGGCCAACCGCCGCCGGTATCGGGTTACCGAACCACGGGGCAAGGACCTGAAGAGGGTCATGGATAACCAT
Organism: Pyropia yezoensis; assembly: GCA_009829735.1. Classification (NCBI taxonomy): domain Eukaryota; phylum Rhodophyta; class Bangiophyceae; order Bangiales; family Bangiaceae; genus Pyropia; species Pyropia yezoensis. The sequence goes on from CM020620.1 coordinate 18,915,544, forward strand.
GGGAATACCCAGGTCAGAAACGGCCTCGGGGGACGCCCACCCATGGCAACTAGGCTCACCCGGCTGAGTACGCCGGATACGCAACGAGTGACGAGGCAAGGGGGTAGCCCCAGCCTGCGGGTCCCGGTACGGGGGAAGGGCCAACACCCCAGCCCAGTTCACGGCATCGTGAACAGCCAGCAGGGCCTCGAACTCCCGGGCCAACCCGGTCTTGGCAGCTATCAGGTCCACGCCCAACTGCGCGATGTGCCGACGGACACCCGTCGGAAGATGAAACAGGCGCCCCTGCCGGCGGACGGACAGCAAGAAGGAGGACGCCTGCCCGAGGGTAACCTCAAGGGTGAAGGTGCCCTGCAACGGGTGGACCGGCCGGGAGGCCAACACACTCCCGAAGTATCGGAGACAGGAGCCGGTGTCAAACCGGGAAGCAGGGGCGGGTTCCCACCCCTCCTGCCATAGCGGCGGGCGCACGGGAGTGTATACCGGCGCACGACCGTTGCCGGTCTGCAACGCACACGTTATATCCGTGCGAAACGCATCCGCCATGACACCATGGTTACGTCGCCAGCTCGACGCCGACTTCAACCCCGCCATAGGCGGGTAGGGAGCCGTCAACGACAGATACGGGGATACCCCCGGGTAGTAATCAAAGTCGGGATACCGACCGGTACTGCCCACCGTCTCCCCAAACGCAACCGGCTCCGCCGCCGCCGCAATCCCCCGAGCACTAGCCGGGTAGTCAATCTCCCGCGGCAACGCGGGAGCAATCAGGTCGCATACCCCGAAGGCGGGGTCGAGGTAGACCTCACCCCGTCCCACCCGAGTACGCCAGAGCTGCGCATGCCGGTCGTCCGGCTAACTCAGGATCCAATGGTGTTCCACTCGCACCGCGTTCGGCTGGTTCACCAGCCGCATCAACTCCCGCTCCCAATTCGGGTCCACCTTGACGCACCGGGAGGGCTCTCCACGGGGATGGGGCAGGTGGAAGTCCACCCGCATCCGCTCATCGGACTCCATTGACTTTTGTACAGTCAGGCCTCGAACCCGAGCCACCAAGTCGAACATCGACATGGCGGGTTGACCCGCCGCCACGGCGACGCCGCCACCCAACGGGGCAACCCGGGCAGGACCAGGAAGAATAGGGGGCGCCGGGGGATGCCCCACCGGAAGAGGGGTCGGCGCCGGAGTCGCACGCGGCCGAGGAGGAAGAAGAAGGGCGGGCGCCCGCCCGGAGTAACTACCGGAGTCCACAGCCATCGGTGTAGACCCACCTTGACCGCCAGACGCCCGCGGCACCGCGGGCAGAGCAACGCCGCCACCCGAGCCCGACGGGGGCACCTCGGGGGCAGCAGGGGTAGACCCGCCACCCGCAGCCGCGGATGAGCCACCCGGGCGGGCACCCGCGCCGTCTTGACCCGCCGTCCCGGTCGGGGTGCCACCATAACCGCCCGACACGCCGGCGACGCCGTCTTGAGGTTGAGCCGCGCCGGCACCGGCGACAGAAGCCATCCGGGCCGCCGGAGGAGTAGGGGTAGACGCAGCAGCTACCCGCGGTTGCCCGCCACCCGACGGAGCCGTCGTGCCGCTGCACACGGACGAAAAACCGCCCGGAGCACCGTCCGGGGCCACACGAACGGTCACCCGGTCGTCCTCGTCCTCCGACGAGCTCGCTAGGAAGCACTCGGCGGCAGTGGCGGAGACGGGAACGTCGTCCACCATCACCTCTTCCCCCTCTTCCGGCAGAAGGTCGTCCTCGCCCCCGGGTACCTGGGGTTCCGACATGGTGCAACCGGGGTGGCAGGGGCGCCCCTTGCAGAAAAGCCGAGGCCGGCTCGACCCCGTACAGATAACGCTCGCACGGACGAGCCAGGGAAGCGCGGGCACCCGCGCTTATAACCACACAGCTGGGCACCAGCGATAGGGAAGCGCGGGACGACCCGCGCCAGCCGACCTACGAGGGCGCTCCCGCCAGGCACCTGGGGCGGGGCCACGCCCCCCCCACACGGGGTAATTGAGGGGGGGTCACCCACAACCGCCCCCACGTAACGCGGGCAGCCCCCGCCCCCCACTCAATCGTCCACACGAGAGGGGCCCCCCTACCACCAGGCACCCGGTAGCGGATCCGCTTGCACCACCCCTCGGAAAGGGGGGTCGTGAACAGAAACCCGCATCGGGAATCTAACGGTCCGGAAAACGGATCGTGTGTTTACCACACAAAGGGGGGCACCCCCCTCAGACAACCTCGAAAAGGGGTGTCTGTCGCGACGGGGCGCAAAGCCCCACCCGACTGGTAAACGGTCACGCGACCCACTTACATTCGGTAACCCGAATGCAACTCGACCCGAGGACGGGCCGAATCTAAGGGGGGGATATGTAGCAATATGGTTGTCCGTATTGTGACCCTAATATTAGGGGGGCTACTTCTAATCCTTAACTTTCAATTGAGAGTCCGTACTGGTCACGGTATCTATAAGTTACGTATGACCAGAGGGACTTGCATCTTGGGGTGGAGGGTAGTTAGTAGTGACTCCGAGGGTTTATAACGAGGGGGCCGGCGGTGAATCCAACGCCGGCCAAGGCAGAACAACAAACCCCTCCCATTTGGGCTCCCATCTTGGTCCCGTGGCTTGCGCTCCAAGGACAGCAACCTTGGCCTCCCGGTGACGTTGGTGCCGATCCCCCTTGGTGAGTGTTCCCTAAGAGTGGACGTGCGACGGATTCCTATTGTGCTACATTGGTGGAGCAGCAGGGGACGGGTTTCCGTCACCCGTGGGGTGACGCCGTCTTCGGCCCTGGCACACGGATAGGGATCCGGTCCTTTTCTTGTACTCGTGGTGTTGCGACCTGATCGATTGTGTTGAGCTCTTACCTGTGACTGTGATCTACTGTTACTCTCCCCAATCTACCCCCTCGCTCTCTTATTCGTGGTGATTGTTACGTCGGTTGACTGATTGTGACTATGTCTACCCAAGAGACTGAGAACGTTCAAGATGACGGATCGGCGTCGACGCCGACCCCGGAGGTGACTACGGGAACCGGGATCGGGTACCCGATCGACAGCATTGAGACGCCGATGCGCTCCGGTGCCGGATCGACGTTTGGCACGGCTCGGACGGCAGGAGGCGGGGGCCCGCCTCAACTGTCATCGACCGACCTCACTCCGCCGCCTCCTTCACCAGGGGATTCCCTGATGGCATCATTGGCCCGCATCGAGGCCCGGTTCTCCGGACTCGACGCCCGTCAAGATCGGACGGAGGACGCAATGGCAGTGTTGATGTCAACACGCCACACGACGGGACCCCGACGTGTTCCTCCCACACCGGTACGGTTCGAACCGGCCGGACTACTTTCGGAGTCCACCAGGGTCAACCCCGGTGTTGCTACTCCTGGACAACCCCCGGACACAATGGGGTATGGATCCGACTCGTCGGCAGAGTTGGAACGGAGTCACACGGAGCGATACGCTCGGAGCACCCGAAGCGGACTCCGCGGACACGACCCGGCGGATACCTACGCCGGTGGAGAGTCGGTTATTGGCGGAGGGGATACCCTCTAACAGTATCCCCACGACGAAGGAGGCCAGGCAACTCGGGTTCCCGAGGTGCCGACGCCTGAAGTACCATCTTCAGTGGTGGAAGCTATGACCGCGCAGGTAACTGCGAGCCTACTGAAGCGGATGGAGTCCGATGAGTTTGCTCATCAACTGGCTAAGCGACTGGATATCCAGGACGCTGACACGGAGATCGTCAACGAGGTCTTCCGGTCGGTTCTTACTCCGGAACGTTATTGTTTGAAGGACCGCTCTACCACCGTATCGGAATCGATGCGTAATACGTCGCATCGGGCGATCCGCTCTATGCAGACCCTTATGAAGGGGGTCCCTATGTTCGGTGGGCCAAACGGACGCCCGTTGGCAGTCATCGACTTCTTGACTAGCTTCAAGGCAGCCGCGGACAAGGCGCTCGTCAACGAGGGGCTGGCCCTGGAGATCCTCCCGTTCTTTGTTGATGAACGGGTGCGAGGCATCTTTCGCAAGGCATCCCAGATGCCGGGAATGAGGGTCGCGGCCACCCCCATGGATTACCGTGGGATTCTCAAGGAGCTGCTGAGCAGTTACCTCAGTAAGGACAAGTGCGAGGACCACTACCGGGCCCTGCGCACTGCCACCGCCCAGAGCTGGGAGGATGAGGAGATGTTCGGACGACGGATCCAAGAGCTCGACTACGAGCTGGGGAAGCTCCTTGGAGAAGGGGAGCTACGGGCCATCCTGTTCGCAGGAGTACCCAACTACGTGCGGATATCCGCACGGGGCGCCAACACGGCACGGACGAACTTTAGTCGACTGATGCATATGTGCAAGTCCCTGGGGGACGCCTACCGGGTGCTACACCCGGAATGTGCCTTGGCCCCGAAGCCCAAGGGTGAGGGAGGCAATCCCAGTCTTACCCCGGTACCGAGGCAAGACAAGATGGAACGGAAGGCCGCACCGGTACTGGTGGCTACCGAGTACGCCCCCTCGGGCGAGGAGGAACCACTGGTTGACCAGCAGGGCCACCTGCTGTTACCGGCTACGCCGGTGATTGATGAGCAAGGTACGGTAGCGTACATCGCTCCGGCGGGGACCCAGTTCCAGGTCAGCGAGGGCACGGGACAGCGCGTCCCGTATGTGCGGACTACGGGGTACTCCCCGGTGACGGGTAACCCTCACCAACCCTTGCCAACATGGGCGGTGCGCACGGAGGCACCTCCGCAGATTGCGGGCCGACCCAACCGGTTGGGGGAGTCCATGTTCCGGTTGACCCAAGGACCCAAGGCCTACCAGGGAGCAGGCACTCGGGCGCCCGAGGGAGGCAACCGCAGCTACGGGGCTACCCCGATGCTAACTGAAGGGGGGACCGGCACGTCCGGATGTATGTTGTGTGGGGATCCCCAGCACTGGGTGTCTTCCTGCCCACTTATCCCCGAGGAGTCTCGGAGGGCAGCGGCGCAACGCAAGGCATCCACAGGGGGGTATCCCGCCAGAGCACCCGGACCCGCACCGGGTAGGCAGCCAGCTCCAGGTGGAGTACTGGCCGTCGAGGAGGCACCTCCTCAGCCGGATGGCCCGGCGGACAGCACCCCACCAAGGGCGGGAAACGAGTAAGAGGAAGGATGACCGGGGGGCGCTGGGGTAACCCAAGCAAGCCACCCCGGATTACCGCGGGGAAAGCCCCACGGCGAGCGCGTTTGGGCCGACGCCGCATCAATCCCCGGGTACACCTTCCGGCCCCGACGACACGGAGTCAGGGGAATGATGAGAATCCCCCGATAACGGAAGGCGAGGACGGGATGCTCCGTCACGTTGAACCAGCCAAGGGCCCTGTCCAGGATGCCCGAGGAACACCGGATATCGGTGTAGGACATGTGCTGTTTACCTTGGAGAACTTCAAGGTATCAGCCACACTGGGGGTTGACCCCCAGTCGACACGATCGTACTACCCTGGACTGGATACAGGGGCTGGACCTAACCTTATCCGGAAGGATACCCTCCCGGACAAGGGGCTCCCGCGAGTCCGAGTTGCTCGGGGACCCACGATCAAGGATGCGAATCGTCGTCTCATTCGTACGACCGCAGCGATGGCGCTGCAGGTCACCATCGGGGAACTCACTACGGAAGTTGACTTCCTGGTGTGTGAGACCCTATCGGTGCCCTGCATACTGAGGTGCACCTTTATCAACGTCCACGTTGATGCAATCCGGCCAGGCCGGAGGACCGTCGAGCTTCAAGAAGCCGACGGGACGAAGCGAGGACATACGGCTATCGTCAGGGACCTGACGCTACAAGGGAGCCACGTTAACGTGGCTGAGGTGTACGCAAGTGTCGAGCCGAAGACACTTCGGTTGGCCAAGCGAACTCGCTTTGAGCCGTTGTCGGAGACAGTCCTCCCGGTTAACTGCGACCTCGCAGGCATCTGCAGAGTCCGGTCCAACCTGCGGACGAACAAGCGCCATGGGTTGACCATGGCGAACGGTCTCATAGACCTCCCAGCAGGAGGGTCGTCCCTCCTAGTGATGGCGAACTATCGCCGTAAGGCAGTCACCCTCCCGAAGGGAACTATCCTCGGGATTGCCGAGCTCTACGAAGGAGATATCCTTACCCCTGAAAAGGAAGGTCAAGCGGAACCACTTGAGGTACTGGCGGTCGCCGAGACCACCGAGCGGCAGCAACCCGATGACGGGAAGCCTACCCCATCGGCGCCTTCGGCGGACATGCCGGCAAAGGACCAAGAAGCACTGAAGGCCCTGGCCGAGGCTGACCTCGACCACCTTCCCCCTTCCGTAGCCGAAGGGGTACGACGGATGCTAAGAAAGCATGACGTCATGTGGACAGGCGGGGCCTTGGGTACCATTGGGGCAACCCAACATCGTATAGACCTGGTACCAGGCGCACGCCCCGGCCGGTCACAACCGCACCGAGCGGGACCTATGCAACGAGAGATCGTTGATGGAGAAGTGAAGAGGATGAGCGAAGCGAAGGTGATACGACCTTCGATGTCGGAATGGGGTGCCCCAGTCGTTATCGTACCGAAGAAGGATCAAACCCCTCGGTTTTGCATCGATTATCGACGCCTCAACTTGGTTACCAAGAAAGACTCATACCCTTTACCAAGGATGGATGAATGCATCGACTCCCTGGGGGAAGCTACGGTGTTTACCACCATCGACTGCAACGCCGGATACTGGCAGATCCTGGTGGCGGACGAGGATATCCCCAAGACGGCATTCGTCTGTCACAGTGGAGTGTACGAGTTCCTAAGGATGCCCTTCGGATTGTCCAACGCCCCCGCTACATTCCAGCGGGCTATCGACATTATACTGTCGGGGGTGAAGTGGCGTAACTGCCTAGTGTACATCGATGACGTCATCGTCTTCTCGTGTAACATGGATGACCATGTGCAACATGTTGACGAGGTACTCACCCTCTTGCGGAACGCCGGGGTAACCCTGTGTCTGAAGAAGTGCGCCTTCTTCCAACAGACGGTCGAGTATCTGGGCCACCAGATAACCCCTGGTAAACTAGGGGTACTCGAAGCCAATACCCGGGCACTCCGGGATGCCCGGTTCCCTAACACCCAGACGCAGCTCAAAAGCTTCCTGGGAATGTGCAACGTATACCGACGGTTCGTCAAGGACTTCGCTCGGATAGCTAAACCGTTAACGGTTCTTACGAGCAGTACCTTGCCCAAGGTACTCCAACCCCCTTCGCCTAGCGAAGAGGAGGCATTCGAGTCGCTGAAGCGAGCCCTACTATCCCCACCCGTCCTTGCGTTACCGCACAGACGGGGTACCTTCGTCATCGATGTCTATGCATGCGATACACAAGTGGGATGCACCCTGTTACAGGGAGAGACGTTGATCGGTTCCGATAACGTTATCCCGGACCTACGTCCGGTAGGGTACTTCAGCCGGACACTCAGCCCGGCTGAGCGTAACTATAGTGCCACCGAGCGTGAGTGCCTCGGGGTTATATGGGCAGTGCAACTGCTCCGCCCATACCTGGAGGGCTCCAGGTTCATCGTGAGGTCCGACCACGAACCCCTACCCTGGCTCCTCAACCTTGGTGACAAGGATTCCGATAGCCATGGAAGGCTAGCCCGATGGAGGCTGAAGATGGCCGAGCACGACTATCGTACCGTGTATAAGGCTGGGTCAACCCACCACCTCGGAGACGCGCTGTCTCGGCTCGACACCCCGAGCGGGGATACCCGCCCGGTGGACGAGGACATCCCGGTGGTACCGGTCTGCGTGTTGGGTAACGCCACCCAAGGTATGGTTGACCATACCATGGCACACCGAGCATGCCCACTGACTCCGGCGGACTTCCGCGAGGCACAAGCCACTGACGACGACTGTAGACGCCATCGCGCCAACCTCCTGGCCGGTACGGTCGGCATCTTCTCCGAGAATGAAGACGGACTCATATACCGGCGGGCACCCGCCGATGGACGACATCAAGTCGTGGTTCCCGTGTCCTTACGGCAAGCCGTCATGGAACGAGAACACGAGAAACCTACAGCCGGACACCCGGGGGGTTCACGTATGTTCGCAGCAATGCGAAGGTTCTTCTACTGGCCAGCAATGGCCGTCGACGTGGTCGACCACGTAAGGGGATGCCACCCCTGTGCACGTAACCGCATGAGTCTACATAGGCAGGCGTCTGCCATGAGACTGTTCCCACCTGATGGGCCCAACGAGCAGGTCCCTATCGACATACTCGGGCCACTTCCGGTAACGGGAGAAGGGAACAGGTACATCCTGGTCATGTCTGACCGATTCACTAAGCTGTCACGAGCGGCAGCCATCCCGCATGATACGGCATACACAATCATGAACGCAGTGGTTGACCACTGGATCAGTGCATACGGAGTCATGAAGCAACTCCTCTCCAACAACGGAGCAAACCTGACGTCTGCATTCTGCACTATGGTCATGGGCATGTTCGGCATCGAACCACGTCGGGCATCCGACTACCACCCGCAAACCAACGGGCAAGTGGAGCGGTTTAACCGCACCATCGTTAAGATGCTACAGTGCTACGTGGCCGAGCACACGAACACTTGGGACAGGCTTCTGTCGGTACTCACCCTGGCATACAATGCCAGGCCACATCGGAGCACACACATCGCCCCACTGGAGTGGGTCATGCCACTAGGGGTCGGTATCCTGACGCTGCCGCCCGGCAGGTGCACTCGGTATGATACACCGAAAGGCCGACCGGCCGAACGCATCCACCTAGCTTGGTTGGCCAAGCTATCGTGGATGATTCCTAAGCTCAAGGGTGCCCTTGACAGAACACAACTTCGATACAAGAAGAACTTCGACACCCGACTACGGGTGCGCAACGCTACCCTGATGACAGGCGACTGGGTCTATATCAGACACCAGAAGTTCCGAGGGAACAAGCTCATGCAACCGGTCAAGGGACAGTACCAGATCCTCCACAGAGATGACCACTCGGCTATCCTCCAGTCCGATACGGAGATACAACGCAACAGTATGAACGATGTCACACCAGCGCCCAAGCCAGAACATCCTCAGCCGGTACCGGCTGGGTTGCTACATGAGGCGCTTACCACCCGCCGGTCGGAAGACCCGGTGGGACCGGATGGAATCCCGTACCAAGTGGAGAGCATCGTCGGACATACCGACCCAGACCTACCAGAACCCTGGTACGTCAAGGTCATGTGGGTCGGTTACGACTCACCCACCTGGGAACAGGCGGCGAATATACCCCGCCAACTACTCATACCGAACATAAGGCGACGCCGCCTCCTGTAACAACCCAGCTGACACCGACTTCGGATGTTGGGGGGTGGGCCTTAGACCTACTAAGTAGGGTGTGACATGGTTATGGCAGACTTAGGTTTCTAAGTCAAATCGGGCTTGGGTTTCTAAGTCCAGCCAAGCTTAGATAATTAAGTAAAACCTGAACCTTTATAAGTTAACTTAAAGGAAGAGGCTAACTCCGATAATATCGAAGTAAATAGGGGGCTTACAAGGGAGGATGACCTCCCCAAGCCAAGACACAAAGTGAGGGAGGATGACCTCCCCAAGCATGAACCAACCGGAAGAAGTTGGACGGGAGGCAAGGCACCACTGAGCCAGAAGGGGTACTCCCCAGAGCAGCAAACAGAGGCAAGCAATGCCCCCAAAGGGGATGAGTTTATACTCACTACTACCCGGCCACCATAAGGGTCACTGGGTCCCTCACTCTCACTCCCACAACCATCAGAAGGGGTTACCCCCGCCAGCAGAAGGGGGCCAGTCACGCGTCGTCGCTTACACTTCCGTACTCCAACGGTCGGCTATCTCACGCCGGTTGAGCGCCTGAGCTACCTCAGCGCTAAGATGCACCAGAGTGCTGTCACCAGCCTCCACAGCATCCAGAGCCATCTGTAGGCGGTTGAGCACCCAACCGAGGCAACGCGCGGTACCGACCAGCGCAGCAGCTGGGGGGATGTCCCCCCAGCTAACCGGAGGCGCCTCCGTCAACCCACGAGAGAGAAGGGCGTTAACGCCCTTATACCACAAGCGAGGACCCCCGTCGGGCATGACGGGAGCCGGCGATGCCACCGGAGGAACCGGAGCTACAGCCGGAGGAGTGGACACCGCCACCGCCGGAGGCGGCGGTTGCTGGTAAGGAGCACGGTACGACCGTGAAGGAGGACCAGACTCCTGGGCAGAACGCCCACCGGGAACCCGGTGGAACTCCCCACGACGACGATACGTCTCGCGGCCCCCACCAGTGGAGTCCCACTCACGGCGACGGCGACCCGTCCCCATAGGAGTCGGTTTACCGAGCCAGGGGGCTCCCAACTCGAGAGGGTCGGGCAGGACCACGGGAATACCCAGGCCGGGTACCGACTCGGTGGATGCCCACCCCTGGTAGCCATCCTCACCCGAGATAGCTCGGCGGATACGTAGCGAGTGACGAGGCAACGGGAGCGTTCCCGGTTGCGCGTCGCGGAACGGCGGCAAGGTCGCCACCGCCGACCAGTTCACGGCATCGTGAACGGCCACGAGCGCAGTCAGCTCACGGGTTAACCCCGTCCCAGGAGCAATGGCGGTAACGCCCAGCTCCCCAAGGTGCCGACGGACACCCGTCGGAAGATGGAAGAGCCGGCCCTGTCGGCGGGCCGACAACAGGAAGGAAGAAACCTGCCCGAGGGTAACCTCGAGGATGAAGACACCCTGCAGCACATGCGTGGGCCGAGCAGCCAGCACACTGCTGAAGTAGCGCAGGCAAGGACCGGTGTCAAACCGGAAAGCCGGGGCGGGCTCCCACCCCTCTTGCCACCCAGGCGGGCGCAACAGAGTGTATACGGGCGCACGACCGTTACCGGTCTGCAACGCGCACGTTACATCCGTGCGGAATGGGTCCGCCATGACACCATGGTTTCGAAGCCAGCCGGACGCCGACTTCAGGCCACCCATGGTCGGGAAGGGCGGCATCAGCCACAGATACGGGGGATCCCCCGGGTAGTAATCCAAACCGGGATACCGGTTGGTACCAGGCACGAGCTGCCCGAAGGCCACAGGGGTCTGGGTGGCAGCCACCCCGCGGGCACCCGCAGGGTAATCCACCTCCCGCGGCAGCGCGGGGGCAACCAAGTCGCACACCCCAAAGGCGGGGTGGTGGGCAGCCTCAGGCCGCCCGACCCGGGCGCGCCAGAGTTGAGCATGCCGGTCGTCCGGCTGGCTGAGTATCCAATGATGCTCGGCGCGAACCGCGTCAGGCTGGGCAACCAGCCGAGCCAACTCCCGCTCCCAACAAGGGTGCAACGGGACCGGACGGGAGGTACCTCCGCGGCGATCCGACGGGTGGAAGTCCACCCGCATCCGACCGCCCGAATCCATGGGCTCTTGCACGGTCAAGCTGCGCACCCGGGCCACCAGCTCGGAGACCGACAACGGGGGATGTCCCACCGTAGAGGCGTCGCCGCCACTCGCGGAGGCGGTACCGCCAACCGCAGAGGCGACGCCGCCACCGACCAAGCCAACGCGGCCACCCAACGGGGCAACCCGGGCCGGCCCAGGAAGAAGCGCCGGCGCCGGCGGAAGCCCAACCGGTAGGTGCACCGGCGCCGGAGCACGGGGACGAGGAGGAAGAAGTAGGGCGGGCACCCGCCCGGAGTAGCTCCCGGTGTCAACCTCCATGGGGGAAGGAGCGTCTTGACCGCCCGACGCCCGCGGCACCGCGGGTAAGGTACCGGCGCCGGCCCCACCCGTCGACGTCGCCCCCGCCTCGGAAGGGGGAGGCACTTGGACAACCTCGGGAGCCTGATCACCAGCCGTGCGGGTACCCGCACTGTCTTGACAGGCCACCCCGGTTGTCGCGCCACCACCACCACCCGTGTCAACGACGGGATCGCGTTCAGGATGCACCGTCCGGACTCCCGGACCACCTTGCCCAGCCGGAGTCGGCCGGGGATCGCCACTTCCACCGTAGGGCGGGCCATCTTGGGGTAGCTGCGGCGAGCCGGCACCGGCACCAGGCTCCATCCGGGCAGCCGGGAGAGAGGGGGTAGAAGCCGCCACGAGCGGTAGACCGCCGGGTTGGCCCCCGACCGACGGCACCGTCGTGCCACTGCACACGGACGACAGTCCTCCGGCCGCCAGATGGACGGATACCGCTGGCTCGTCGTCTTCAGACGAGCTCGTCCCGTATCGCGCGGCGGCAGGACCGACAGGCGCGTCGTCCTCCATCTCCTCCCCGATCAGGAGGTCTTCCTCCTCCCCAAGCACCTGGGGATAGGACATGATAACGGGTGGCAGAATCCCCCGCGCCCACAAGCCGTTGACGGCTACGACCCGGTACGGGTACGGTGGGACAACCGGGACGAGCCAGGGAAGCGCGGGCACCCGCGCTTATGACCACAAACAGCCACGAGAAGCGCCGCAGGCACGCGGGTCGACCCGCGTCCCACAACGCTACGAACGCGCTCCACCCAGGCACCTGGGCGGGACGGGGCCACACCCCCGTACGTGGCAACCAAGAGGGGTTCACACCGAAACCGCTCCCGCGAAAAGCGGGAGCGGCCGCCCCCATTCACTCGGTAACACGAGAGAGGCTCCCCTACCACAAGACACCTGGTGGCGGATCCGTTTGCACCACCCCTCGGAAAGGGGGGGTCGTGAACAGAAACCCGCATCGGGAATTTGACGGTCCGGAAAACGGATCGTGTGTGTACCACACAAAGGGGGGCACCCCCCTCAGACAACCTCGAAAAGGGGTGTCTGTCGCGACGGGGCGCAAAGCCCCACCCGACTGGTAAACGGTCACGCGACCCACTTACATTCGGTAACCCGAATGCAACTCGACCCGAGGACGGGCCGAATCTAAGGGGGGGATATGTAGCAATATGGTTGTCCGTATTGTGACCCTAATATTAGGGGGGCTACTTCTAATCCTTAACTTTCAATTGAGAGTCCGTACTGGTCACGGTATCTATAAGTTACGTATGACCAGAGGGACTTGCATCTTGGGGTGGAGGGTAGTTAGTAGTGACTCCGAGGGTTTATAACGAGGGGGCCGGCGGTGAATCCAACGCCGGCCAAGGCAGAACAACAAACCCCTCCCATTTGGGCTCCCATCTTGGTCCCGTGGCTTGCGCTCCAAGGACAGCAACCTTGGCCTCCCGGTGACGTTGGTGCCGATCCCCCTTGGTGAGTGTTCCCTGAGAGTGGACGTGCGACGGATTCCTATTGTGCTACACCATGCCTACGGAGCTCAGCGGGCGGACGTCAAGCGCGTGTTTGGGCTGTGCGCACAGATGCTTGCACTGGCGCTGTACTCGGATGTGACGGTTGTAACCTCTTCTGGTAATACGTTTTCTCACAGGGATTGATTTTTGTACTGCCACACTGGGTGTCACTACTGACCGCATCATGACCTCATTTGCTGTCATCAGCACAGCTTGTGCTTTTCCATACGTGTCGTCGTAACTGGTACTGACGGAGCGTGGGAACTGTTGATTTGGCCATCGCTGTGTCGGCCCATTGTATTTCTTGCAGGTGTGTCTGCGTATCCGCTGCGAATGAGAGTGATGAACATCGTGACCAAGGAACCAGTATGGGTCGTCGTGGCATACATGCCCCAAGTACGGTCGCGGTACGAGGCAATGTCTTTTTCAAAGGCTGCAGAGGCTCGGGCGGAGATCCCCCAACGCACCATCGCGCTGGTCTTTCGAGATACCATGCTCGCCAGTCATTTCGGTGCCGAGATGACGTTGCCGGACGGTGCCGTGGAGAAGATCATTCCGAGACTCACACTCTACGTGTCGGACCAGCCAGAAGAGCGGGACGTCTTGTGCCTCATGCGTCACGGCAGCGCGACGACTGCACGCCATGTATGGCACGCTCCACGTCGAGCGGGGTGCAGCCTTCCAGGAAGTATTCTCCAAAGAAGCGGAACGTGCTTAAGATTGTCAAGCTGCAGCTCAAGGGAGCGCTCATGCGGGGAATAAGGGGCAATGGTGTCATTATCAATGCCATTGAGACCGCCAACAGCATCCACTGCGTTGTACCTGCACTGGCCGCCTGGGCTGGACTCGGCTCTGGTCCGCTGCTGCTGTACCAGATCTTTGGGTTTGACCGACTACACGTACGTTCCATACTCCTGTGTTTCCTTGGTGATTGCCAGATGCTGCTTGCATGACGCTGCCGTACATGTCATTGTCACGCATCTGTATTCTATCTTCTCTACATTTCTCTCATGCAAGAGGGCTGGTGGCACGTCACTCTTTCTCCGTAGCACGTACTGACTCGCACAATCCTCTGCTTGCGTTCGTTGACGCTCTGTCCCCCACTTACTCCTTCCTTTGCCATTCGCAGGTCATGGACCTCGGCATCTGTAGAACGCTGACAACAGGTGTACATTCCTTTGCCCATGAGCTGGCCGGTTCGAAGAAGCTTTTGCACGGCACAGCGGGTGAGACTGTGCGTATCGCTAACAAGCGGTTCTTGTTCGCGATTCGCACGCACCGTGTCCCATCCATCTTCCCGTGGTAAGATTTGCTTGTCTTGAGAGCTTCATCCTTGTGACGCTGCTCCGTGAGATCTGATTGTATCTTGATGTCGCTACATTCCATTGGAGATGCATGCACTATATCTGACCGTTTTATTTGATCTCTAGTCACCGCCCTGGCTGGTTCTTGCACTTGATTCTCTACAAATGCACCTCAGGTACTTCATCAAGAGTGGAGAGAAACACGCTACCTTGAAGGGTAAAGAGCACCGTGAGGCGGTTCACTTCTTGCCTTTCGAAGCTGCGGGCTTGTTCGGGCGGTCTGGGGCAGGAGGGCAGCATCATCGTCTCCTGACGTGGGTGCTCTGCGAGCTCGCCGCGACATTGAAGAGCGCCTTTGATGTGCGGCCGAAGACCTGGGCGGAAGCCAAGTCGGTATGTCGTCGTATGAGTCGTTGGATTGAGAACGACTACAAGCCCCTCGTTGGGCCCTCGCACACAACCAAGCTGCATCGCACAGTGTCGCCTCTACTGGACGAGTTCTTCCTTCGAGGCAACCTCCAGGACGGCAACACGGGCGTGAACGAGGCCCTGCACAAGTTGCTCAAGCTGGCTTCTACACTCACGAACAAGAGTCGTGATAACGCGGCATTGCAGATGGTGCTCACGGAGCAGATCGAGAGCGTCGTACGACTCTCACGACAGCGGCAGACATCAAAAGCGACTTCCAAGAAGGCGTCCAAATTGCGTCGTATGCGTGCCCGTGGGGCGCTCAGCTCCGTCTCCGACTTTGCAGCTGCGTCTGGCTTGGTGACATTGGACGAGGCCCTGCAGTGCGCTTCATCTAACTTCATCACGACGCAGTCCGGGACGTTGTTGCCAGACGCTGATATCCGTCGGGCGCGCGGCGATCGCATCATGGTCTGGGCCACCCCAGACCTGAAGGGACGCCCTTGGCATGACTGGGCTCGCTACCGGGCAGAAGACGGGACGGTCGGAGTGGGGCAGGCACGCGCGATTATTGCGGCCCACAACGGCACGCTCAGTCGGACGGTCGTGGTGCACTGTGCTGAGACCGCAAGCTCCGTGCCTGAGTGTCCTTTCACGGCATACGGGTGCGAGAGGCTTGAGTGGTGCCACCAGGTTCGGGAGGGTAAGATACGCCCCACCCTTGTGGCCAGTTCTTTGCACAAGATCATTGACGTTCTCTGCGTGGAGCACGACTGAGAGGAGTGGGTGAATCGTGTTGGGGTGTGTCGCTTCCCAAAGAGCTTTGCTTCTGATGCATGTGACTGGCGCGACCACCGCTTCTTTACCGCTAACTTTGTGTGAGGCACGAAAGAGCCACGCGGCTGCATGATGGTGTGCACACAAGTATCTCGTTGCATCTGACTTATTGTGCTGCCATTGAATGACATGTCACGCATTGCAAGCCATTGAACGCCGTTTGACCGTCTGGACCGAGAGAGAAAAGAGGGAGAGAGGGGAGAAATAAGAGCGAGACAGGAGTGCGAGACACCACGTCCGCCTTGATTTTGACGCTTCGTAGACAAAATCAGTACTATAATCATTGTCGTTGTTTTGACAAACGTGGTCCGAGAGGCCTATGTGGCCTGTCCCATGACACAGGCGCACAGGCCAAGTCATTTCGGGCTGTGCCTTGGCCGTGAGAGCACACCGAACGAGAATCGCTGTCGCTTCATGCGCCTCGTGGATTGTAGTGCAGGCATGTGGCTCTCTCTCGTTGCTCCCAGGCGCAGCACCTACCTAGTGCTCATGATAGAGCACAGAATCCAAGAAATCACCTGCTATCAGCCCTTCATAGGCTTCAGTTACTCTCTGTAGCCCCCCAGCACGGAGTCAATAAGCGTCCCTGTCGCTTCTCACCAGGCAAGGCAGGGCATATTTGGGCCACTGGGAGCACTGATGTGGACTGAGGCCCCACCCTGGCGCTTGAGATGAATTTGAAATGCTGTCCTCACCAGATCGAGAACTACCCCACCGAGCATTGATACGGATGGCCGGATGTTCGCCCGCATTTGCCTGCGTTGACTGCCATTCTGGACTGCTTTAAGACAATCTCCGTGGCAAAGTCCTCAGGCTGCCAGACTTAAAGCAGAACGGTCGCAGGCAACGACGCCTGAGCATGGAAATGACATGTAAGGTCCAAAAGATGCAGCCGAGATGCAGTTGGGTACGTTTTTACCAATCCCTACAGCAGTCCTAATGGTGTGCTGGACGTGGAGATGTGACGAGTACAATCAGATGGCATCAAGATACAGGTGGGCGCGGCTGCCGACGATATGGGCATCTTCCGGTGCAAGCGTCTTCCTTTTGGTCTCACCAACGCTCCGGCTACCTTCCAGAGAGCCATCCACATCATCCTGTCGGAGCTAAGGTTGAGAACATGTTTGGTCTACCTGGACGACATCATCGTTTTCTCCAAGACCCCGGCGGAACACCTGGAGCACCGTCGAGAGGTCCTGGCTCTCCTGTCCAAGGCTGGAGTTACCTTGAAGGCCGAGAAGTACCACCTGTTTGAGACGGAAGTGGAGTACCTGGGGCGCGTGCTGAGTCTGGGGGAGCTCCGTGTCAACGAAAAGAATATCAAGCCTCTCCGGCATGCCCCGCAACCTAAGACCCAGACGGAACTCAAGAGCTTTCTGGGTATGTGCAACGTCTACCGCCGGTTCGTACGGGACTATGCCCTGATTGCCCGGCCATTGACCAAGCTCACGATCGAAAAGCTCCCCGCACAACTCCAGGTGTTCGAAGAGAAGCAGACCGCTGCCTTCGAGGAGCTGAAGAAGCGCCTAACCACGACTCCAGTACTGGCGTTACCCAAGCGGGAAGGCCAGTCTGTCCTAGAGACTGATGCTTGTGGCGTCTGGGTGGGGTGCTCTCTACTCCAGCTGCAACCCGATGGGCACTTCTTCCCGGTGGGCAACTACAGTCGCGTCCTAACTCCAGCCGAGAAGAACTATTCCACAACGGAGCGCGAATGCTTGGCGGTCGTCTGGGCTTGCTTCCTGTTACGCCCCTATCTAGAAGGACAAGAGTTTCTCTTCCGGACGGACCACGCCAGTCTAAGGTGGCTGCTATGCATGGACAGCAGCCAAGGAACGGTCGCCCGGTGGCGCCAACGCGTCTCGGACTTCAAGTACAAGGTGTACACCAGAGCAGGGAGGGAGCACCACTGCGCCGACACCATGTCCCGGTTGGAGACTCCTGCAGCCGATACGGGCCCCCTTTCGGAGGAAATGCCTTATTTTATCCTCCCGAATGTCTGACGTGGCTGGCATGCTCCCCTGTATCAGACACCTGAAGCTCATTAACCGGTAACTATTCACCGGATGCTGGAGGCACAGCTTACGGACCCTCAGGACTTGGAGCTTCGCCAACAGATGGACCTGAACCGGAATAGTCGCTCCTCCGAGTCTACGGATGGACTCCTGATACGGGTGTGACCCTTCTATGGGGCAACTCAAGTCTACGTACCCTGGAGTCTACGAGCTGACATCTTCCTCCTGGAACACTCGTCTCCCCAGGCAGGACATCCTGGCATTAACCGGATGTTGCCTCAATGCGGCGGCACTACTACTGGGAAACCATGGCAAGTGACGTCCACAAGCATCTAGAGGCTTGTGTCTTCTATGCAAGGAACCAGTTGTCCCAAAGGAAGAAGACATCTAAGTTACGCCTGTTCCCTGCGGCGGATCCTGTTGCAAGCTTGAGCATGGACATCCTGGGGCCCCTACCTGAGACATCCAGTGGCAACATATACCTGCTCATCATATGTGACCGGTTCACCAAGTTCACCCGAGCGATCCCGCTGAGGACCATCACGGCCCTGGATGTCACGTCAGCCTTCTGCGAGTACGGAATAGCTGCCTATGGCTCTCCAGACTCCGTCTTATCCGACAACGGTCCCCGGTTTGCATCTCTGTTCTTCCAAGGAGTCTGTGACCTGATGGGTATCAAGAACTTGTTCACTACGACGTATCACCCACAAACGACCGGCCAGGTGGAACGATTCAACCGGACCCTGGTGGACATGCTACGGCACTACGTTGAGGAGCATCAAGAAGACTTGGACGAGCTCCTGGCTGTCCTCACGCTAGCCTACAACTCTCGAGTTCACCGGTCAACGGGGGTCGCTCCTTTCGACCTTGTCACCCCAAGGCGGCAGACCAACTTCTCCCTGGAAAGATTTCCAGACGGTCTCTAGCCGGCCCTGAAGTTGGGTCCCAAGGCAAAGAATGAGTTCATGGAACAACTAAAGCTCCTGCTCCCAAGAGTCAAGGAGTCAATCGCGAAGACCCAGGAGCGATACAAGCGGGAATATGACAAGGGTGTTCGGGAGAAGAACAAGGAACTGGGTGGTGGCAACTGGGTTTTTGTGGACAATCATAGCGAGACCCGAGGGAAGCTGGAATCCAAGACGGATGGGCCCTATGAGATCCTGAGTACGGATGGCTGGACATTCTTTCTGGACGTGGATGGCTCTCCGTACCGGGTGAGCAGCGACCACGTCACTCGAGCTCCACCGCCAAGCAAACGGAATCTGACCCGGCGTAAGCGTGCCGCAGTACCCTGGTTATCCCAAGAAGAAGGCCGAGAATATGTCTACGTCAAGTTCGTTGACCATGCCTGGAGGGACGGGCGCTTGCACCTGCGAGTACGCTGGTTCGGTTTCAGTCCGGATGATGGTACCTGGGAACCCTCCAACCGGTTGCCCATTGCGGACGTCTGCGCCTACACGCGTCGGAATGGGATTGAGGGCACTCCGGTGGCCAGAGCCGGCAAGATCCTGGAATCGGACTCGGAGGATGATGAGAAAGAAGGAGCTGATCAAGACCCGCGGGACAAGCCGAGCTCACCCGCAACAGACGCAGAACAAGAAGATTGAGGAAACGGAACGGGTGTATCAAGGAAAATAAGCAATACAAGCATGGAACTACCAGAAAACAAGCAATCACCCGCTCGAGCAACCCTTCTCTCCGCCTCTTCCCTCCTCCCTTCTCCCTAGACTCTCACCCTCCTTGCCTCCAAGTACTACTCCCGGCCCGGACGCTGCGCCGCGGGAGCGTCCTTCAGCGCCGCCTCCGCAGCACGACGGGACCCAGAGGAAGGCGGGATAACGTAGTGCGGTGGGCGAGGCGCTTCCACGTACCCCGCCACCGGAGCAGTACCCGTAGTCGCCGGGTGCTCACGCTCATCCAGATACACCTGCCGGCGCCCCTGGAAGCTAGTGAAGGTCCCCGACCACTGCTGGGCCAAGCCATGCCGGGTCAAGGTCGCTAGAAGCCCACTCACCACCGGGCTGTCCGACATCTGGCCGCTGTCCGCGCAAGCAAGCACCCGGTCGACTACGTCGTTCAAGAAGCTGGCATATGCGCCCAGCACCAAGGAAGACCCGACGCCTTCGACCTGCACCGGAAGACGACCCAGCTGGTCCTCAATCACGCCGACGTCGTACTGGTCGCACGTCGGGCCACCTTGGGTCAGGTACCAGTCAGGCACCCGAAAGCGGGAAAGGCGCAGAGTCGGCGCCGGGATCTCAAACCGACCCGAGCTTGCCACCACCGGACGGTCAGCAGCAGCGCCGGAAACCGGAGTCCCCAACTCGAGGGTGGGAACAGGGCCGCCACGAGGTGTAGAAGGCGCCCGAGGAGGAACGGCCGGAGTAGCCGGCGACCGGATGGCAACGCCAAGAGCCGCTGCAGACAAGCGTGGTGCCGGAGGAGCCTGAAGCACCGGCACAGGTAGAGCTGGGCGCAGACGCGCCGGCGACGGTACAGGCAAAGCCACCGGGGCGACAGGCGCAACTGGAGGAAGTGGAGCCGCCGCAGACGCCCGACCGACCGCCGCGGCCCATCCCGACTCTTGTACCAGCGGCCCAGTCGGCAGGAGATCGACACCGGCCGGAGCAAGAAGACTGCCTAGCTGCGGCCACGCCGGCAGCGGCGTCGCCAGCTGCACCTTGGCCGGAGAAGACTGGTAGACCACCTGCACCCAGCACGAGCCATCTCGACGCGGGCTGTTCTGGTCGGCGATCATGTTCAAAAAGCTCCGGTCATGGACCGGGAGTTGACGCGGGAAGTCGATCATCGCCTGGAAGAGCTCCTTGTACTCCTCGTCCTGGCTGCACAGGAAGTCAACGGTCACCTTGTCGACGATCCAGACCATCAGGAGGTCGGGGAGAAGACAGAGCCGGTTTGACACCAAACCTCGTAGAGCCAGTGGTTGGCAGCCAAGACCGTCATCTCGGAGGTGTACATCATGTACGGGATGGAAAGGAAGAAACCCTTGATCGACGCTAGGGGTCATGGCGTTTAGGAAGACCCACGTGAAAGGGCGGCTGGACGGAGCAAACCCGACCGGGACCTCGACTTTCTGCTGCCGCGGGATGACCTTGGGGTAGTACGCCGCCCGGTTTGCCTTGTCCAGCTTCCAGAACTTTTTGTGGTTGCAGCTCACAATGTAGTCCCGCTGGCGCCCGCGCCGCTCGCCTTGCTCCCGCGCCGGCGACAACATGGAGTACTTCCGGGTCAAGAAAGGCGGGTTCAGAGCGATCAGGCTCGGACGGGGATCACAAGTCAGGCTCCCCGGCCCCTTGAGCACCTCGTCCAAGACCTTGAGCGCCCGCTGGACGTACCCGTCTTCCTCCGGCCACCGGAGAACGGACGCAGACACGCGACGCTCGGTCATGGGAAGATCCAGCACCAGCGCGAAGGGGAGATCCTCCAGACGAGCAACCCAAGAGGAACGAAGCGCTATCTATTTTCCACGTATTTCATTCTCTATGGGGAGCGTGCCCAGCCCTGCATGGTCGGATGCGACGAGATGAGGGCGCATCCTTACGCACTGCGTCTTAGGATGCATGTGTTCAACGTATCGACAAGCTGGCGAGGCACGCATCGACCGTCAGTAGCTCCACACAACTCCTTTGGGACTGCACTCCAGTCATCCGTCAGTGCTCGGTGCCTGCGCAGTGTGGGCAAAGTGCGCGCACCCCCCCCAGAGCCCTCGTGCGTCCAATGAACGCGTAAACTGGCTCGAGTGGGGTGAGCAGCGCGAACATGGGCTCTTCACTGAACTCGAACACACTGTCGAAAACGCAGTTTACGCGGTAGGCTACGACCTCGTTGCACCCCGCAAACTCTGTACTGTTACAGATTGAATGTGAAATGTCAAGAATAGGGTGCCCTGGAACGGACCAGTGCATAGCGCAGACCAAGTAGACTGGTACGTTTTTCACGACGATGGTGGTGTCCATTTTTATATTATCATGAGTACGAAAGCAGAAAATGTAATATGGACCTGAGTAATTTTTGCATTTATTAACTTGACCATCACGGTTAGTGAGAAGGCGTCAGAAGTTCAAATTGAAGGATGACTCTTTTGACGAACCACTTCTGATACATTTACGGTATATCCCATCAGGGACTTCTCATGCCCAGGTGGCACTGCTCCACAGCACATCTTCGCTAAAGGGTTCCACCCGTACTTGGGGGTACTGGCGCTGTGACCAAGACCGACAGCAAAATTCGATTCGATTCTCGTGAAATGAGGCGCTAGAACGATACTCGCTGTTACCAACGGGAGTACAGGGCCGGCATGCACTGTGTCTGTACAGTGTGTTCCCTTTCAGTAATCCTCAATATTCGTCCCAAATCAGATACGAGCTCTCAGGACCAGGGCTGCGAGATTCATCCAAACATCTGAGCAGGTCCTACCATCAACGTAAACTCAAGTAAACGTTAACGTTAGATTATATCACGTGATTTGAATGGGTCCTCAGCTATTGTGTCACAGTGTGATCTTCATGCTCTGGGGCGACCAATACACCAACAAAAGTTCGTAGGTCCTCGTCAGAGATGTAGTAAAGAAAAAGCCGTGTCTACCGAGGAAGCTTGTTCAAAACCAGCATGAAGGCGGCAAGAGGCCCGTCAAGTCGACCGCAGCGAGCGACTGTGTCCTGGACTACCCTGCAGATGCACAAGTAGTTGCTCAGGTACAGCTTTGCAAGCAGAGTTCGAAGGCCAATTGAGGGGTAGGGGGCGGAAAAAAATAGAGCACGGGTTCTGTTGAGGCACTGGGAAGAGAAATGGACCACAGGCGAGGAGAAGAAGCAGACAGCCAAGCATCTTCAGCAGGAGCTCATCACGACCTCGCTCAACGAAATGTGCAAGCGCGCGAGACGAGAGCGCTTCAGAAAGTACGGGACGAAGATGTGCTGACGGACTGCACGGCGCTGTCGTCGTCGATGGGTCGTAGAGTGGTGCCTTCGGCTTGCAAGCAAAGATTTACCGTTGCGCGAGGCTTTGGGAGGGCCTCAGCAAGTCGGATAATTCCGGAAAAAAAAAATGGAACGATTTTGAATAAAACATCCTGCCTATCTCAGATCGTTGCTTTCAATGCAAAGATTTGGTTGACTTCGGTTTTGGTAAGGTACCGGTCGCACCCCCGCCCAGTACTGCCTGACACTGCCCTCAAAGTAGGCTTGCGTATCGCGCCCCGCACGTGATTTAATATCATGTACTCTTCGTGGTCTCATGCCTGACTTAGCACGTGATCACGCGTCATACCTCGACCGCAAAGTGCGTGATTGGGGGCGTTATCCAATAGTAAGTCTAATATTGAAACAGTACCGCACGTACACGACCGCATGAGGGGGTCACAAGCGCAACGGATTGATGTGCACGACTTAGTCCAAAGTCACAGGACGTTCCGTTGATGAAGGAACTGGTCCCCGTATGGAGCATCGCGGAGGTGCGTTTGGCATGCGTCGAGAGCGTCCACGAGTGAGCACCGCAGCCGCAAGCCTCAGTGGTCTCCCAAGCGGCCGCGGCGGCCGCACAGCGGAAGGTGGCGGCGTTCGCCAAGATGGCGCCGCCAACGCCGCTGCTGCCGACGCTGACGCCGCCACCGTCGGCACACACAGGAAGAGAAATGAGACTGGGCCATGTCTCGGCCCCGTATTTTTCTGTCTTTGACCATTCCTCTGGCATTCGTCCGCTGGCCGCCTTGGCAGCCATCTCGACTACTCGCACACAAAAGGCCACGAACGCCACTCCGATGCCACATGTGACACTTGCATAGGCCTTCGTAGCGGGAAAGAAGGGGACAAGGGGGGTGGGGGGGGACCTGAGAGTCTCAGGTGGGCAGTGAGGAAAGCCATACTGGTGGTGCATGAGGAGAGAGCAGGGAGGACGGCTACCCCACCTTTTTACGCAGAAGCTCGGCCTGGCCTCTACCCCGAGAGCCAGTAATGGCTGCGCATGCAGTTCGTGGACCGCAACGAGCAGCGGACAACTTCAGATTAGAGGGTGACTGTGTAGGCCTCTTTGCGTCGGCCTCGTGGTCGCTCTGGAGCCTGTCAGCGCTCGAGAAGGCCCTCCCTGGCACTGTCGCCGCTGCGGCGTGCGCAGCCGCCGCCGATCTAGCCCCGCTTCTGCTGATTCTAACCCTACTACTGACTCCGACAGCGCTGATTGCCGTCGCTTCCACCCGCGCTGACCAGCAACGCCACCGTGACCACCAGCCCCGCATATAGACAGCTGCGTCTCGTCAGCGAGAAACTGCATGAGGTGGCCTAAGCCACGACGAGCCTCCATCTCCCCCTCAATCTTACTGGCAGAGTTTCATTTTGCCCCCCTGACGACATATGACGAGGAGAAAAGGTCATTGCAGAGGTCAGGTGGAGGGCATTGATGGGAGCCGGGTAATTGTGAGGAACCATCCGCACTTTGCCGGCCCTCAAGATACTCGTGATGGGTGTCACCAACCCGTGCCAGCCAATAGGGCAACAGGGCGCGGGAAGAGGATGGGGGGTGTGACGGTGGTGGTTATGGGGAAGAGGACGGCTCGACGTCGGTGGTGGTGGAGGGGGGTTTAAAGGGTTTTTCAGGTCGTCTTTGGCCTGTGTGTGTGGTCGCCCCACTGGTCTTCCTCGGTGGCGCCGGCACTCACGCACCGTATACTCGCGTCGGAGCACCTGGCGTTCCCTAGAGCATGCGTTTCCACGTCTCCCCTCCAGTAGGCACTACACGGCCCAAAAACAAAGCATTGCTCTCAGAACACAGCATGCACGGGCGAGCGCGCTAAAAGAATGTAGCCTCAGTTTGCTCGAATTGAACTGCGCCCGGCGTGCGGCGCGATGTGCGCCGCCCAAGCCGGCTTCAGATGCCAATCGTTCCAGATTTCTGAGAGGCGTGTAAGCACGGTTCCATTAATTCGACCGAGTCGGGCAACCGGCTAGCCAGTCACATCGCTCCAATGCTGCTGCGAGGACAGTCTGACGGTTTTTCCAGCTGTGGCAGATGAGGCTCATCATGGGTGCTGACGGTGGCGCCTTTGGACAGGCCGTGATAAGCTGTCGATAACTGCTGGCGTGCGGCTGGTGGACACCAAGCGACAGGGGCCGAATCATCTTGAGTCTGGGCGGTACGCTGCGTCATACCCCGCAATACAAGGGGTTGATCCATGTTGCCAGGAGTTGGTTCGGCAGGGTCTTAAAGAAGAGGTTCAATAAAGTTTCCCATAGGTAGTAGGAATGGGCCTAGGGGGGAAATCATTACACCTCCCCCCCTTAAGACTTGCCTCGAAGGAAAGCGACCACAACTTCAGGGGCGCGATTGAGGTCTTTCTTAGTTAGTGAGGTGTTCTTACTGACATCGCAGCCTTTCCATTGGACCAGGTACTGCAGTCGTCCACTGCGTTTTCGTGACCGTATAATGGAGTCCACTTCGTACTCAACCAAACCGTCCGGAAATACTACCGGAGATGGATCGGGAGGAATTCGACCATGCGGATCAACACTGTACGGCTTCAATAGACTGGTGTGAAACCAGTTGTGCACCTTTCGATCAAGGACTGCTTGAGTAATATCCGCACGGAACGTAACATCGTTGATGCTTCCGGTGACTCGGTATGGTCCAAAAAAAATTGGGCATCAACTTGCGAGCGCCTTGGATGGCATCCGGCATGTGGTTATTGGTGCTCAGGAGCACGAGATCGTCGACAGCGATCGTTTATGGTCGGATCCGGTCGTCAGTATGCGTCGAGCGTGTCGCATTGGCGTCCATCTTGGTGGTGATGGCGGTCTCCTGAGCTTTCTGCAGACTACGTAGCCAATCTTGGAGTGCTTGTAGCTTCAATTCCTTGCCGTCGTGGATGAGCACAGGTACCGTCCTTGGTTCAAGCCCATAATTCGAGAAGAATGGGGAGGACGTTGTGACCGCATCGGGTGACCGGTTGTAAGCTAATGTTTATAATCCCGGTTTAGCCGCCCGTCTGGGGACGGTAGGCCGAGGACGCTTTGATGTTGACGTTGAGAATCTCGATGAGCGACTGCCAGACGTGGGAGAAGAAGATGCGGTCTCTGTCGCAGATGACGTCGGACGGTAGACCGTGATGACGGTTTACGTGATCATGGTAGAGTTTCGCTACGACTGAGGGACTACATTCATGCCTCGTTGGCGCTACTCGAATCACCTTCGAGAGCCTGTCTACAACGACGTGAATGCCGTCGTGGCGCTTCGCGGTCAGTATAAGACGGGTGATACAGTCCATGAAGACTTTTGCCCATTGTTGGCTCGGTGGATCGATTGGTTTCAGGTGACCCCGATGCGAATTGGTGCCAGCTTTGTTCCGCTGGCACAAATCACATGATTGTACGTACCTTTGGATGTCCTTCAGCATCGTCTTTTAGGAGTACTTAGAAGCAATAGCGTTTGTGATTTTCTTGACTCTCATGTGCCCTTGGTTTGGAATTTCGTAGTAACCGTGGTGTATTCTTTAACGTAGAGCACCAACGGGGATGCACGGACCGTAACCTCGTTTCAAAAACTTTATGTGAAGCCATTCGAGATATACTAGGCCTTCGATCAGGTCGAAGAACTTACGTTCCGCGTTGTACTCTTGGTCTAGAGTGGCAAGGTGTTGATTACTTTGTCGTATGGTCATGAGGTTGTTGATTTCATTTTTCTTGGGTAGGTCCTCGGTGGTCCTGGCTTGCACGCGACTATGGAGATCTTAATTGGGAGCGTGCTTGTCGGCGGCGTCTTTTAGTTGCCGTGAAAGAGCATCAGCTACGGGGTTGGATGTGCCCTTGATGGGGATAATCTTGAAATCGAATTGCTCCAAGAGCTCCAGCCACTTGACTCGGCGGTCGATGAGCTTCTCTGTTGTTTTAGATACCTTAGGGACTCATGTTCCGTGTGCACCTTGGAAGGTTTTCCATGGAGGTACCAGCCCCAGGGCCTCATGGCTAGTACTACCGCGAGCAGCTCACGCTCATGGATACTGGAGCGCTGATTGTGGATGTTGATAGTCATTGAGAAGCAGGCTATTGGGCATCGTCTTTTTCCGTCATCTTGTTCAAGGACTGCGTTAACAGCATACCCACTGGCGTCTGTGGAGACAAAGATTGGGTACCTCTTGTCGAATGGCCTCAGTGCTGGTGCACTTGTCGTCAGGGCTTGCAGTTGCTCAGACGCCTTCTGGGCGTCGGAGATGCACTCAAAGTCGACGTTCTCCGTGAGCCTTGCGAGAGGTGCAGCCATCGACGCCAATCCCCGAATATATCGAAGATAGAATTTGACCATCCCGAGGAAGGATTGCGCATTTTCTTGCTCTGCGCCGTTGCCCATGATCGAATGGCTTGGATATTGTAGTCCTCCATAGAAAACGCCTTCGTTGGAAGTGCCGTGGCCGACGTAGTCCACAGTTGTTTGAGCAAATTGGCACTAGCTTGGCGTGGAGCTTATGCTTTTGCAACTTGTCCAGGGCTTGCCCTAGGCGCTTGAGGTGATCTTCGTCAGCTTCACTGCCAGCTTGGATGTCGTCGATATAGACACATATGAAAACGTCAAGTTTGAGTCCAAAGATGTCCATCATTAGGTTCCTGAAGACCGCGGGGGCACTTTTCGGCCGAAAGCGTGGCAGCGCAAACTTGAAGAGCCTGTACATCGCTCGGAACGCCGTCAGTGGGATAGTATCTGGGTCAAACCGAATTTGGTGGGAACCTGATCGCAGGTCGATCTTCGTAAAGTACTCGGCCCTTCACAGTTGTTCGAAGATATCGTCATTTCGTAGAAAGGGAAATGCGTTCTTGATAGTGGGCTTGTCCAATGCTCGATAATCGATGCACAGTTGCCAGCCACCGTCCTTCTTCGCGGCAAACAGGACTGAGGAGCCGCACAGTGCGGCGATTGGTTGGCCAAATCCTTTTCGCATCAGGGTCGCAGGTTCTGTCTTGAGTTCATCGAGTTTCCACTCAGATAGGTGATAAACGCCACTGCGACGTGGTTGAGCGTCCTCCGTAAGCGTGGCGCTAAAATTGTGACTGCGTTCAGGAAGAAGTCCATCAGGAAGCTCTTCCGCGAAGATGTCGGCGTACTCGTTGACAATATCGTGGACGTCATAATTGTCTTCAGCTGTTCCAATTTTGATTTCGTTGATGTCAAAAGTGCTGGAAGGATAGTCAGAGTGCAGGTAGATGGCGAAAATATGACCGTTTTGCATAAGGTCCTTGGCGAGGCGTTGCCGACTAATCAGGCCATGGTGCTACTTGAGGGGGGCAGTGAAACAGATGTTCTTCGGTTAGAATTGAAGCAGATCTTGTTTCTTGTTGTTGATTCCGGCGTCCTTGTCCTCACGCCATGTCCGTCCGAGGATGACGTCGTACACATTTACGTGGCATGCAGCAAGCCGAGGACGTTCTTAATAGGGGCCGATGTGGATCTCCAAGGGTTCCCTGTCTGTCACACGCAACACATGCGCGCAAAGAAGACGAGTGCGAAGCAGACGGGTGCGAAGGGGACGCGGAGCGTTCTCGGGTTCTAGGGTTCTTGGATGAAAATGTGTTCATGTTCATGGCTTGCGTCTCTCCTACGTTCTCCTCTCTAGATCAGACAAGCACACGCATAGGTGCTCTTCAGCACACACTCAAAAAACGCGCACAGGGCTTTCGGCAAACACCCTTTTGGTTGCAACACCAGTTTGCCTTGAAATCGCAGGTGCATAGTCCACGATGAAGTCCCCTTTCTCTGGTCAGTCACCGGAGGGGGTGGGCTACTTGCAACGACGATAAAAGATACCACCAATAATGTCCAGCTATCTTGGAGACATAGAAGTGATTTCACATTTTTCCGTGGAGCGATGGCACTTCTTACGACGCCGTTCACCTTCCAGATTGGCACTCTTGGAAGGGTCCCACGGGCATCCCTGCCGCAAAACGTGTCTCGTGTCCATTTACTTAATCGACGAAAGTATTCAGAAGATTCGAGAGTCATTCGGGAGTGCTTTGAAGCTCTTGCAGGAATCTACACTTCGTCAGACGTGGCCTGAAGAAGATCAGAGATCAAGTTTTGACGTAAAGGGAGAAACATCAGTGCTTGGTAGCCGACTTGGATCAAGCGAGGGTTGGACTCTAACAGGAAGATATACGAACTCAACCAGCCGAGACAACGGAGTCTACTGGTCGGCCGATACCACGTCGCTTGCTTCTCAGACCAGTCCGACGAAGGATGCCGGCTCGATGATTCGCTCCCATGGCACGGAACTCGTCGCAACCCGCCATGCAGCATGTGTAGGAAGTGGCAGGGGCAGGCTCGGGGGAGCGCGGCATATCGATACGGGGCGACAGGGTGGGGGGTGCAAACGGGGGCGAAGAGGTCCAACGGCCATTATTTTTGCCGGATGTCGCCGCAGGAGGTCGATGGGAAACTATTGGGGTCGTAATTCAAAGAACTTTGTAAGCTTTGTCGTCTTCCTACGAATCAAGCCTTATCTACTCGGCAATATAGTTCTGCTTACTTTGCCTGCGATTGAGTGCGAAAATCCTCCTGTGGTCGTCATGCTTCAGAACCGCCGAGCGGCTGGCACGGCGAGCTCTTCAAAGAGTGCACTGGGTTTTTTAAGCCCTTTGGGCGGAAACCGCTCTCGAAGTGGGTCAGACAACGATGGGCGCCATGCTCTGTCCAGAAGCGGCCGAAGTTTTGCAAGAAGAGCACTCCTGGCGATGCTACGGGCAGGACACAGAACAATTCTTATTGCTTCTTGACGACGAGCAAGAGGACGTGGAGGCTTAATGAATCATATGAGAACGGCATCATATGGTTTGCTTCGGCCGCGATAACAATTTTGCAACACGGTGCTACATCGCTTGTACAAATCTGCGTTTCGGACGAGGCCCGGGAGAGGGTGGCGAGCGCATGCTAGGACTCGTATGCGATCGGAATCAATCTGACGCTTAGTGTGTGACACTATGCATTGATTGCCCTGCTCAACATGTGCTTGCACGTCGTCCGATAAGAGATGGGCTCACCAATGACTCCAACGTCATGCTCGGCACTCTTTTTTCCAAAGGTGAAAGTCTTCAGGAATGCCCGCGCACTTTCGCGGTGAAGGTTGCCCATCGCCACACTGCTCTCGGCTCTCCAGGACGTCAACACATCGGCACTGCGGGCGCCGAGACATAGAAAGTGTGACAACAAGCGTGCAGGAGCGCAATAAGCACGGGGGAATTCCAGCTCGTGTGCGCAACGTTTTTATCGTGTGGATGCGGCGGCGTGTACTGCACGTGATGAGACTGTCCGACGAACCTGCAATAAGCCGCGTTCGGGGCCCGAAAAGACCCCTGAAGTGTGCGCTCCCAAACATGCAAATAGTGCTATTGTCGGAATGCACATTTCCGCCAGGCCCGCAAGCACGCAAAAACTCCTGAGCGCGCCGACAATCCGAAAATGTTAGATAATCCGTTTTTGAGCCACTGCGCAGGACCAAGGGCCACGAAGGGGGCCTGACCGTGGCAGGAAGGGTACTTTGCACCCCACGGTGGATCCTGTCGGTGGCGGCGCCGGCCAAGGGCGGCGGACGCGGCGGTCAGCGCCGCCGCATATTGCCGCAAGAAATTTGTCGGGCCAATAGGACGCAATGACCTAGAAGCGGCGCGAGCCACCAACACCCAGACCACTGCGGCCTGTGGCGAAATGTCTTGTAAAACTCCTCCGTTGACGCAATCAGGTCTCTCCTTCCTTCAGTCGAAGCAGCTCGACGAGCTCAGGCTGTTTATGCTTTTTGTTCTCAACCTCGGCACCTTAGCCGTCTCTAGCTGCTGCTTCTGTGGAAAGTCAGTACGATGTGCAGTACAATGGTTTTTGCGCAAGAGCAGATCGTTGTCCCCAGTTTCACCCGGAAGCAGCGTTGGCAACAATAAGATGCAAAATGGAGCAGAACATATACGCATGAATCACGTACTTTGCATATGTTCAATTCAGAGTACAAAAAAAAACATCTACCCATGACGGAAAAAGAAAAAGAAGCCTGTTGAATGATGAACGGCATACTTGAGTGTATAATTGGTGGCATGCGCGGACACATCCACAACTGTGGCGAATGGCATTGCCGGCCCCGAAGTCGGAAAGAGCAGCGGCTTCTGCCTGGCCTGTGGCTGTCGTAATTCCAAGTGACGGCAGCACCGCCAACCGCGCTTGCACCTCAGCTGTGCAGGTCCTGCTCCGGCGCAGCCCATCCATCCTTTTTTCCTCGTCTTTCATCTCCCTGGACAGCGCCCTTCCTATCCACCACCTTCGCGGGACGCATGTCCGGTGTCTTTTCGAGCAACGAAGCTGTGAGTAGCGGCGGCCGCGAGAGTGACTGCTTTCTCATCAAACTGCTGCAACAATCATGACCGCTTGTTTCGGGATCGAGGCGTCGCTGGTGGCGGGCGAGGTCAATGCTCTGGGAACAGCCAACGAAGGCTCCCGGCAGCGGTGCAAGAAGGATGTCATGATGGTACCGTTGTGCTAACTGTTCTTCACAGCCGTTTCACAGCGCTTGAACATCAACGGCGTTCCCAGGACCTTACCCAACTCTTACTAGGCATCTTTCACCTCTTTGTTTAGTGTCCTTGCTCGAGGCGGGGCCTGCCGCGGGGAGGGCGACGCTGGGGCCAGCCGATGTGTGTTCCAACAGAGCGGACGGCGGGCGAGGCAAGAAGCCGCGCTGATGGCATGTTCTATTGTTTTGAAAACAAGAAGTGGTACACACAGCGATGTACGAGTCGGTATTGTGTGCACGTACGCTCGTTTAATGGAAAAGGCATGTATAGCAAAACTCAGATGATTAGTCCGCAGACGAATAAAAGTAAGTACAAAAAAGCCAAACTGTTACCGACCCTGGCAGGCGGTGTTGTTTGCGTGCAATCTTACCCAAATACTCCCCGAGGGGCCATGCGGTGCCTGCGCTTTTCAGATCATATTCCTACGTCAATCTAGTGAGCTGCACTCGCTCGGCAGCGAAAACTCGTCGGAGCGGTGCTGGATGATAGTCGTGCAGCGAGCTGAGTATTTGTTCGCAGTGTGCAAGTCCCGCTTACCAGTTGTGACAACTTGAACGTCACCTCAGCCAATCACTCGCGCGTATCACCACGCGCCCGATAGTGAGGTGACCATTGGTGTGACTGACACTCGCAGCTTGGTCACTTCGGCAGTCAACAGACGTACGGAGGTCTCCCAGAGCTTTATCTGATTGGCTGTCGCTTTGCTACAAGAACATGCAATTTCGGTCAAGAACCTCTTTTTTTTTTTCATTGTCAGATAGCTACGATGGTGGGTACGGCTCAGAGCTTGCTGTTGCAATGAAAATTGAGGCATGCCCTGTCAGACATGATGCTTTCTCCTTGTCTTGCTTCCGAATGCCCAACTGCGGGCAGTAGATGCATACACTCATCCAGCGCTCAGGGCGAGACATGTTTCAACATCAGTCAAGCAGGATCTCTCCCATCCAGCATGTGTAGTGAACCACAGGGTACAGGAAGAACCATTTTTGACGCTGCTCATCCGGTTCAGGAAAGCCCCCGTGCTCCCACACTCTAGCCGCTGCCTACTGATTTTCTTCCCTGAGTGTCTTACATACATCTTAGAAGGCCATGCGGGCCAACGCACTCTGAAAAGGAGACGCGGATGCAAAAGTACAGCTCGGACAGCGCCATTGCGCAGTTTTTGCATCTCTTGATGACAGGAGGGGGGATCTACCGGATACATATGCTGCTCAAAGAGCTGAAAGCAAACAGGCGCCCTCTTAAGAGTTAACTCATAAAAAACCGTCATTGTTCTTGCACTGAGACACAATGGGTGACTCAGAGAGGCTGTTGCGCCTTTATCAGGAGGTATTTGGCTACTGGCCGGGACCTTCTCGCGAGCGATGGGTCCGCGCGTCCCACGAATGAGATAAGGCTAACGCCACTATGTGGCCAATGCCTGTGTCTTCTATGTGAATAGATAATCGTAGAGCGCATGTCGTGCTGAGCGCAACGGTGCGGTCCGTGTAGCGAAAAGTGCGGTGCGTCCATGTTGAAAACCCGAAGCGCATCCTGGTGGGCCATGGTGCAGTGCATGAAGTGAAAGATTTGTGGTGGCTTACCGTAGAACCCTCAATTTTGCAGTCTTTGTACTTTTCCTTTTCAAACACGAAGCCGAATGCGACTCAGTTTAGCTGCTGGGCGGCGGAGTTCTTGTTACATTGGACAACAAGATGGAGCCGAGGGCCGACTTTAAGATGCTTTCACACTGTAGATTGCCTCACGACAAGTGAGTCGACTTCAGAGTTTAGGAAAGTTAGATTTGTTCTTACAAGGGAATGTCATGCGGACCGTCAGGGAGCGTTATACGCGCGTCTTTGTATTCGCGCCTTGCGTGTACGTAAGGCTCTCACGAAAGCGACTCGCTCGGTCTCTTGATCCGACGAGCTGCTTTTAACGTGGACCAGTTGCTACGCCCTCTTTACCGTCTTGACCTCTACTGCTGTCTGACGCAGAAGCCAACGCTTCTTGACGTGGTTGGCCCCGAACGTCGACATTAGTCGCAACTTTGGAAGGGGGCATCAATGTCCCAGCCCAGCCGCGCGCCATCAGCAGAAAAAATAGCATTCCCCATTGCGGAGCACTGGCGGGCGCCGAGTGGCACATTCGCTCTTCATTGAGGTGTCCTTGCACATCGACAACGCGTTGAAAACAAAATGCGAGGTTTGATCAGGAGATTTTAGAACGCACAATCTTCAAGTGGGGTTCTTTGGGGTTGACAGTGATCAAGAAGTAATAGCTTCTCGTAGTAATTGACCACATATTCATAGGCGAAGCTCAACTGAGTTTATGAGAAGAACGATGTTATTAAGCCTCAAAGTAAATTCGTGAAAAGCGCCCCGTGTTGGCGAGGCGCCAGGAGTTTCTGTCACATAGCGCCCAAATCGCGCCTAACATATGCCCTCGAAGAAGTCGTCGCGTGGTCCATCCTATAACTTACTCATTCGACCTTGTTGCATCTTTGAGACGTAGTTGTCTGACTTTCGGCGCCTCCATGCCGAGTTCCGTCGCTCTCTTCCTGCAGCTCCCTTTCCGCAGGTAGCCCATCTCGATGGCTTTGTCGATCGCAAAGCGGGTAAAGACGCTGTGGCAGAAAGCGATGATTTGTCCCAGCCAACAGCTTTCCTCCCGTCGTCGACCAGAACGCCGTCACGAAAGTCTTACAATCCGCGATACCGGCTATTCCCTCACTCTTCGTCACCTGGGAACTCATGATAACGTAGTGCCGAAGACCACATTGGGACGGGTTGAATCTTGACATAAGAGGCCAAATTCGGATTTTTCACCCCCATCGCTGTGATTGCCCGTCTTCCTGTTCGCCAACTAACGGGATTACAAACGGGTAGACGAAGTCCTAATCAGTCAACCGACGTAACGGTCGCCACAAATAAGAGAGCGAGGGGGTAGGTTGGGGAGAGAAACAGTAGATCGCAGTTAAACGTAACCATTCAACACAATCAACCAGATCGCCAGCCACGAGTACAAGAAAAGGACCGGCTCCCTATCCGTGTGCCAGGGCCGAGGACGGCGTCACCACAAGGGTGATAGAAACCCGTCCCCTGCTGCTCCAGCAATGTAGCACAATAGGAAACCGTCGCACGTCCACTCTCAGGGAACACTCACCAAGGGGGATCGGCACCAACGTCACCGGGAGGCCAAGGTTGCTGTCCTTGGAGCGCAAGCCACGGGACCAAGATGGGAGCCCAAATGGGAGGGGTTTGTTGTTTTACCATGGCCGGCGGTGGATTCGCCGCCGGCCCCCTCGTTATAAGCCCTCGGAGGCACCACTAACTACCCTTCACCCCAAGATGCAAGTCCCTCTGGTCATACGTAACTCGCAGATACCGTGACCAATACGGACTCCCAAATTGAAAGTTAAGGGATAGAAGTAGTCCCCCTAGATTAGGATCACAATACGGTCATCCATAATGCTACAGAGAGCCATGCTTTGTTTCTGGGCCGTATTGTGCCTACCAGCGGCGCGACAGGGAGACGCATGCTTTGGGGAGCCTCCGGAGCCCCGACGCGAGTATGTAGCCCGTTGGTGTCGGCACCACCGGGGGAGACCTGACGGGCAACCACAGACACAGGCCAAATACGACCTTAACCCTTTGACCCCCCCTCGATCACCACCGACGTCGTGCCGTCCTCTTCCCCAGACCCACCACCGTCACCACCTCCACCCTCTTCCCCGCACCCTGTCGCCCTATTGGCTGGCACGGGTCGCTGACACCATCACGAGTACGTTCAGGCTGCCCAAGTGTGGGTGGTTCCTCACATCTGGTAGCTTCAGGTAGTTCGACTTTCTAACTGGCGGTGACCTGCGATTCCCTTTTTGATTTGCCTCTCCCTGGAATTATGAGCTCATGCTGCCCCCTGCGTTCGGCTTGCCTCGGGCATTGTAATACGAACGTAGCGGGTTCCACGAACAACACAGATCGGACAATTTCCTGACACAACCCTTGTGATTTTTTTTCACGAAATTTTTCTTTTGGTCAACCGATGGTTGAATCCCAGTGAGATCCACGTCAGGTTCGGAATACTTTTCCTCAGCACTGGCGGCCGGCCCGGCATCCTCGGCGGCCTCGGCGCGCGATACGGGGTCCACGTCACGTGCCACCCCCTCGGTGCGCACAGCCTCGACGATCCGCGCACCCCCGACGGCCCTCGCACAACCGACGGTCCGCGCACCCCCGACGGCCCGTGGCGCCTTCACGGCCCACGGTCCGTCGGCACGCGGCCCCCCTTCCGCACGCGGCCCCCCGTCGGCACGCGGCCCGCTGTCGGTACGCGGACTCCCGCAGTCACATGCCCGCCCGAGGGCACACAGCCCTCCGGCGGGCGCACCCTCCATCGCTACCCCAGTGGTCCCAGTCCGCCCCCCCTCGGTGGGCCGGGCCGCACCTAAGCCCCCCCTCTCGGGCAAGGGCAAGGGCCCTGCCACCAGGGACACGGCAGCCCGCGTCAACCGTCGCCTGTTACTGCCCCCCCAAGAACCGGGGCGCCGTTACACCGCCCCGCCGCCGCCGGTGGTTGGTTACAGTAAGTCAACCACCGCGCGCGCGGTTGAGCGACGAGAGCAACGCCAAATCGCCAAGAGCCACCGTAGGGCGCAATGGAAATTCCTCTGCAAACCGTGCAGTGTGCGGTGCCACAGCCTCACTGTGCTGCGTGACCACCGCGGATCCCGTCCCCACAGTTACGTAATAGACCGCCCGGAAACCCTTCCCCGTTGCTAACCCTGCGGTCGCCAATTTGAGTCGAGAGAACACTTCGAGCGGCACACACGTGGCAAGGATAATCACCGCTCGCTGGCGCGCCGCACCGATTGACACCTGTTCACACACCCCTGGATCTGGCATAGGAGAACAATTCTCCCCCATTGATCCCCTCGCCTGAAATTCCGACACGGTCCGACTTGGGCCCGTGCACGGACGCTTCTGAATGATCCGTTTGTGTGATTTCAACCGAACTTCTTGTGCTTCTCGAAGTAGTGCTGTACATGATTTGGCACGTTGCAGCAACTACTGCAGCACTTCTTCAAATCGTGAACACCACTACTGCTTCAGACAAACTCCTATCCCACATCTCCGAGATCTTGCTCGGGGTCCTTCCGAAGCAATTCTTGTGAAGGCTTGGTAGTAAGTTTGCTTTCCTTGGACTTGAACCAAAGACACCATGGATGCATTAATCCCATGGGCTGTCAACCGGGCAAATCCGGGCTCGGGCTCGAACGCACCTGTGGCAGGACTGGCCGCACGCAGGGGGGCAGGGCGCGCCATACTGGGGCGGGAGACAACTGGTCTGACCCGTTCCTTCCTTTGCATTTGATCCCGAGATTCCCTAAGTCAGGGATACTTTGCTTGATAGTAAATCCACCATGAATTTGAGGGTTTTCTGCATTTTATCGTCTTGAATTTTCGTGTGGCCGGGTCAGCAGGTGCCTGGGTGGGAGATTATGAGTGGCGAGATTCTGAGAGGGACCCTGGAGGGATAAGGGGAGGGACAGCGGGGCCTGGCCTCACTTCCCCGTCCCGACCAAGAAACTGTTGGCCCGCACACCACCATCTTGTTTACTGGTGGGGGGACTGCCCCACGACAGGGATAGCGTGTGTGTGACTTGCACTTCTTCCGGTTCCCCCGACGCAGGAGGCAGCCCTTGTGCACCGCCTCAACTTGGGCGCTGCGTGCGCGAGTCGTTTTTTCCACACGGCTGCCGTCACTGGGCTTCCCCGATCGCCTCGTTCGCAATGCCGCCGCCGCCGCCGACGACGGCGGCGACGGCAGCGCGGCGTGCGTCCCGACGGCGTCTTCGGCGGTGGTCTCGCCGGCTGGCGCGTCCCTGGGGCGGCATTAACAGACGAATGTCCGCAGGCGCTCCCCGTACCCCGTTTTGGGGGCGATCAGCCCGTCTCCGCTGCGGGCCACGGCGGCGGCGGGGGGAGGATTGGCGGTCCGGAAAGAAGGGGGCCGCGGCGGGGGCAGATGTGGCGGCTGTTGCGGGCTTCCCGTTGCGGCCGCCGCGATCCGCCTTCGCTTGTCGTGGGCGAGGGGCGGGCCCCCGCGGCCGCCGCCGCGGTCGGCTCCCGCTTCCGCTGCGGCGGGTGCCCTCAACGGCCCGTTGGTGCTGCTGCCCGCTCCCCGGTGGGACGGCAGCGCGTTCATGTGCGCAACGACGATGTCGCTCGCGGGTGGGGACCCGCTCGCCGGCGATGGCGGCAGTGGTGTCGGTGGCAGTGGTGGTGGGCAGGGGCGGAGGTAGCGGCGGTGGGGTGGTGGCGCCGTGCTCCTCTCCACGCGCGCCTGGGGCGGCGGCTGGGTTCCTCGGCGGCTAAAGCCGGGTAGTTCGAAGCGCGCCACCACCCGCGGGGGCGACGGTCGCGACCGGGGGGACGAGTCGGACGCGGCCGAGAGCAGCGGCCGCACTTACCGCCGCCGGATTACTGCCGCGTCTGTGGCGGCGACGGCGCTTGGTGTCGCCCTGGCCTACGCCCCCGTGCTCCCGCCTCCCCGATTGTCTTCCATGGCGGCTGCGGGTGGCGTTGACGCCGTCGCTGCCGTGGCCAACGGCGAAGGTCCGCCCGACACTCCATTCAGTGCCGGTGGTGGCGCGGGCGGGGGCGACTGGCTTCCGTCGCCGCCGCGGCGGTGGCGGCGCCGGGGGTGGCGGCGGGGGCTGCGGTGGTGGTGGTGGTGGCCGCCGCCGGTTCTCGTCTGGCATGCCCCGGTCGCCCTCGTCGCCGGCGCTGCTTGGCAAGGGCGGCCGCCGGTTTTTTGGTGGCCGCTTTGACGGCGGTATAGACGCTGGGGACGCTGGTGGTCGGTCGCCCCGCGGTGTCGGTGACGCCCCGGGCGGCGGCGGCGGCGGCGGCGGACGCGCCCTATTTCGGCTACCCTTATTTCCCGCCGCGGACCGCACGCTAGTGGGGGCTGGCGGTGGCGGCGGTTGTGGCGGTGGTGGGGGTGAGGATGGCGGGGGCGGTGGGGGCGGGGAGGGAGTTGTGGTGATGACAATGGGACCCGCCTTCGCCTGAGTCGCACAGCGCTGGGCTTGCCTCTCGTGGGCTCGGTGACAAAGGCTGGTGCGGGTGCCGCGGGGGGCCTCCTGACGTCGCCCATCCCCCCCCGGCGCGCCTGCAGGACCGGCGGATGACGCTGACGGACGGCCGGCCGACGGGGGCACCGTGGCTACTGACGCGCTGCCGCCGCCCGGGGCGGCGGCCGCCGCCTTTGGCGGGTGCTACCGCTGGAGCCGCCTCAGGGGGCGGCAGATAGGCTGCCGCCAGGGGGCTGACGGCTTCGTCGTCCCCCCCGCCTCCCTCCCCACTTGCGTGGGCGCCTCGCATGCCGCGGTGGCCCGGCTGATCTCGCCGCCGCCCCCGCTCGTCGACGGTCCCAACGGGGCTGTCGCTGACCATGCTGGGTGTCACGGGCGCACGTGGGGGTGGCCGGAGCGCGTGGGATGGCGGCAGAGGCGGTGGTCGAGGCGGGAGGAGCAGGGGGAGGCCGCCCCCTCGGGGTGCCGACGTCACCGCCGCACGGGTCTCGGCGACAGCGGCGGACCTCGCCCGACGGGAGAGACGACCAGCCGCCGTCCGAGGGCGGCAGCAGAGGCGCAGATACACCCGCAGAAGAGGAGAGCGGGGCGGCGCCGCGGGCGGGGGTCCCTCCGAGGCCGCCGCCGCCGATGGTGACGCCGTAACCGGTGCGGGGCGGGCTGGCAGAGGCGGCGGCGGCTGCGCCCACCGCCGCCGCTGCCCACGACGGTGGTGTTGGCGGCTCGGACGAGCTGGCCCCGTGGGGGACCCCGGTGCCCGTGTCGCTAACAGGGTAGGGGGGGGGCGGGGCCGGCGGGCTGGCCCACCCGCCGCTGTGAGGCGTCGGCGGCAGCCGCCACAACGGCAGTAGCGGCCGCCGCCGCCAGCGTGGCCGCCCCGCCGCCGCCGCCGCCGCCACCACCTTCGCCGGCTGCTGCTGCAGTGGCGGGAGACACGGCGACAAGAGCAGCGGACAGCAGCAGCGGCCACGGTGACAACGGCGACCCCTCCTTCATTTCTCTCCCCCGCGGCCGTCCTCGTTACCACGCCCGCCGCGGCGACCGCCGCTGTGGCCGGCGGTGGTGCCGGCAGCGCTGGCCACGTGTCGACGTGGTTTGCCCACCGCGACACCGACCCCGAAGTGGACGAGGACGTTTTGGCCAACCCGTCGGCAGATGACGGCAGTGGCGGCGGTGGCGGCGGCGGTAGTGGTGGGTGGGGGGGGGGGGGGGGGGGGGGGGGGGGGGGGGGGCCTCTGGCTCCGGTGTCCGCGGTGGGGGAGGCGGCGGTGGCGGTGGTGGGTGGGGCGGGAGGGGCGGGTAGCGACGCGTCCATGCCGCGCCACGGCGGCATCCGGCCGCTGGGGAGCCTCTGCAAGCACCTGCGCAAGCTACCTTAGGCGGCTGTGGCGGGGGGTGGTAGAGGTCGCGGCGGCGGTGACGGCGGTGGTGGTGGTGGTGGAGGTGGCGGTACGGGTGGCGGCTTGGTTGGCGGCGGGGGGGGAAACGCCTCTGCACCAAGCGGGGCCGGTACACGGGGTGGTACGGTGATGGGGGAGGGATGGATAGGCGGAGGTGGGGGGGGGGGTTGAAAGCGTAGGGGTGGCCGGCGGTGCGGGGAGGGCGGGAGGGAAGGGGTGGGGGGAGGCGACGGCTGGGCGCCTGCCCGCTGCCCCCCCCCCCGCCCCCCCGCCTCGGGCCCGTGATGGGGGTTGGATTGGATTAAACTCGAAGGGGTGGGGTTGGGATGTGATCCGCGGACTTGAAGAGTGCAAAAGCGCCCGTCTTCGTATGATGCGCTGGGGAGGGGTTGGGGTCCCGCTCGGGTCCCATCGTGCCCCGCTGAGAAAAAAAACAACACGAAACGTCGGCAGAAAAAGCGCGCCCCAGCGGCAGCGCGCGCGCCCCAGGAGAAAGCGGCGTCATCGACTCCCCCTCCCCCCCCGCACGCCCCAGGAAAAAAGGCGCGCAAAAAAGTGAAGCCCTGCGCCGAGCACGCGCGCGCGGCGCGCCGTGCTGCACTGGGCCAGCGGCGTCCTCGGCTCCCCCCCCCCCCTCTCCCCGCGGTCCCCCCCCTCCTGTGATCGCGGGTGGCGTCCTCCGTCGCTGCCCGCCGCCTTGTCGCTCTCCCCCCCCCCCCCCCCCCGCCCTCCTGCGCACCCCCTCCCACTCCCCCTTCTTCGTTGCCCGCCCACCTTCAACCCCTCCTGCACTCCCCTTCCCCCCCCCCTCCTTCGTTGCCCGCTCACCTGTCTCTCCCCGTCGCTGCCCGCCCACATGTTGCTCCTCCCCCCCCCTCCTCCCCCCCCTCCTCCTCCCCCTCCTTCGATCGCAGTTGGCGTCCTCCGTCGCTGCCCCCCCCGCTGTCTCCCGCGCCCCTGTCGCCCCATCCTCCCCCGTATCCCGGCCGCTGTCACCTGACGGGTCGAGCCTGCGCCCCCCCCCTCTGCCCTGGCCACAGGTGTTGCCGCCGTCGCCTTTGCGCCTTTGCTCCTCTCCTGCGTGTGGCGTCTCTGCCTTCGCTCTGCGGCGGGCGCCTGTGCTCTTCCCCTGCGGCTGGCGCCTCTGCCCCCGCCCTGCGGCTGGCGCCTGTGCTCCTCCCCTGCTGGCGGCGCCTGGGCCCCCGCCCTGTGGGTGGCGTCACTGCCCCCCCCCTGCACCCTTCCTGCTTGTGTTGCCGCCGTCGCCTCCATGGTGGCGCCTGTGCCTGTGCTCTGCGGGTGGCGCTCATGCCCCCCCCTCTGCCCTGGCCCATGGTTCTGCCGTCATCGCCTGGCTGGTGGCCCCCTCGCGCCCCCCCTGCCAGTGGCGACTGTCCTTCTTCCCTGCGGGCCGCGCCTGCGCCCACGCCCTGTAGGTCCAACGCCCATGCATCATGCAGCATGATGCTGTCTCGTTGTACTCCCACCCTCAGCATACTTTCTTGTTTTTGTGCCTCTCCACGCCGTGCTGTGCTTTGACTGCACAGTCCTGTGCCTCCCCACGCCGTGCTGTGCTTTGACTGCTCAGTCCGTTCTCAATAAAAAGAAAACACCAACGTCATGCTGGTGTTATGTGCATTGTCTTGAGCGTCTTTTTCGAAAGAAGCAAGTGCACCGATGTCGTACCCGGGCTTGAACTCATCTCTCTGTTGCATGCGCCCATACTTTGCCAACGCACCTGCGTGTTCCAAAAGCAAATATACTCGCGGCAGGAGATTGCCAAGCCGATACGTGTGCACATGGACACGGTTGTTTTTTACGATATCTCAATCTTCTTCTCTCTTGCTCTTATCTTGTCGCCTGAGCTATCTTTTGATTGCGCCGGCCTCTCTGCGCCATAGGCACATCGATGGAAGGCTGGCGCTGTCCGCATCGACCTCGTACACCGTTCTTAGATGACAAGAGCAAACGTCGAACATTACCCTAATTCCTATCGCCACCGACGACCCCTCAAGAACCAGACGTGCCCCTCCCCGCCCCTCCCCCTTGGGATGCTAGGCACGCCTGGAACTGCGACAGAAGGCTCGATGACCGCTGAGCAACAGTGTCGCCAGCGGCCGCCGCGCCGGACCTCGACGCCAGCAGTGCAGCAAGCTCAGCCGAGGCAGAGTCAGACGGCGCGGTGGTCGCTGCGGCGTGCTTGCGCTTCTTGCCAGCGGACTTGAGCGGCTGGCCGCGCAACGGAACAGCGTTTGTCCGCTGCTTGCGCTTGTTGGCCCCCACCATGTGGGTCACCTAGCCCGTGGCTTACGTGCTCGCGTTCGGGCCGGCGACTGTGGCAGCCATAGTACGCTCGTCAAACTCGCGCAACGCATCAATGACCTCAACCAGCGTTCTCGCCTTTTTCTCCACGATGACCTGCATTGTCTGGCGGTTCAACGATTCACAGCAGGTGGTGTCAATGCTGCTCGCCAGCAGCTCCGTGCGCCCCAACGACCCAGCGGCTTTGGGAAAAGCCGCCAAAAGCGCCGAGCGCGCCCGAAGCAGCCACTGCAGCACGTTTGCCCTGCTCGTCTCGCCCGCGCTGTTGCACTCTGCCATTAGCCCAGCCACCCTCCCGCGTACCTCGTCCAGACCCCCCTCGACCTCGGCGTCTCTGATTCCCATCATCCTGACGAAACATTCGTCTCGGACATCGTTGCCCACCAGGGCCAGGAGGAAGCGCTTAAAGTGCACCTCGCAGCCGATGGCCCGCCCGAAGTAGTCCGATGCGTCGCCGCCATAAACACGGCTCATTGCCTGGAAGAATCCATTGTGCTGGGCTGTCTCAAAGTCCATCGTCACGGACAAAAAAGACAGTTCCCGCCCCCCCCCGGGGGGAACCGCTCTTCGGTCCTCAGCACGCAGGGAGGCGCCCAGGCCGCTGGCCGCCGCCGCCGAAAAGTACGCCTCAAAAAGCGTCTCGTACATTGTCGTCGATTTTCCAATGACCATCGCTCTAAAGAGCGTCACTGCCCGATTGTGAGACGGGAGGAAGGTGCTGGGGGTCAAGAAAAAAATCAAAACGTACAGTGCAAGGTACGACCAAAGCTCTTGAGATTGACGCGGTCAGCAAGAGGCGCTCCAGACGCCTTCATGTCACAGAAACGGACACACTCACTGCGACGGACACCTCGAGGCTCCCCCACGTAGCAGTCCCCATGCAACGTACACAATGGAGAACTGGTTCCAATCAAATGCCTGCTTTCCAGCGCTGGCGATGGCGTCGGCGGCGACGCCGCCTTTGGCTGCGCCAGGGGCGACGACCCCAAACGTTGAGACCGCTTCACAGTACCGCACCTGTCCGGACAGGCGTGCTTGCTGGTCGTTCTGGAGGATG
The DNA here is from genome assembly GCA_009829735.1 of Pyropia yezoensis. Classification (NCBI taxonomy): domain Eukaryota; phylum Rhodophyta; class Bangiophyceae; order Bangiales; family Bangiaceae; genus Pyropia; species Pyropia yezoensis. Next base: position 18,958,756 of record CM020620.1, read on the forward strand.
ACAACGGTAAAATCATCCCAATCCACGACAGCCTTCACGTACGGGTGCTTGTACCCGCTGCGGCGTCGCACCTCCATGACCCCCACAAGATCCTGCCCAAAGGGATGCGCACCAAATCGCGCCTGATGGCGCAGCCGGCGCACAATCTCGCTGCCGGCCTGCGCTCCTCCACTGGCATCAGCGATGGCACTCTACAGGTATGAAAAAATGCCTAAAAATGAGGTGCAACAAGTGACAGTTAGAGGTCTGTACAAAAAAAAAAAAAAATCCCACGCCAACTATAGGAGAGAAAGGAACAAGATATGAGAGAGAGGAAAAAAGAGGCATACCTGAAGCGCGCGGATGGTCAGGGTTGGATTATCATCAACAATCTTGTGCGCGGTCCGGCTGCTCGGCTAGCACACATGTCATACGTGCGAGTGTACGCCCCGGAGCACAACGATGACGCGCACAAGCCCGGTTGCGGGGAGAGGCTCCGGCATGTGCAGCTGAACCCGGACCGGGCAAACGCCCCCAGCGCTCCGCCGTAAGGGTGGAAGGAGGCCGCCGTGCCGCTTACAAGAGAGCTCCTTCGTCCGCTTCCCGGCAATGTAGCAGCAGGTCTCCCCGGCCTCCTCCCCGTCGACCCCGTTCTCCAGCCATCGGGACAGTTTCTGCTCATCCACCCCATGCGGCAAGGAGCATGACATGTGCCCTCCACTCCATTTAAGAGGGTCCCCAGGCTGCCAATCTCAGCATCCAACGAATGCCCGCCGGCGGTCACGGCCCGGCACGAGCCGCGGCGTCCCCACACAGGAGCAGCCCTGCTCGTCCTTCAAGGAGTACCCGCCCTCTTCGACCTTCTGGATAGTTTTGAAAAATGCCTACAGCAACCAAACAAGACGTCAATGAACAAGCAGAGAAATTTTGCAGTCAGTATCGTATCGGAAGTGAACGACACACAGAGAAGCACACATAAATGGTCATGCATAGATGTGAGGCTTACCATTGACGTCTTGTGCGCTTTGCGCTCCGGTGAGTCATCGGCCTCGCACAAGTTCATAGCGACAATCCACGAGGGGTCCTCAAAGTTCACCACCTCATGCGGTCGATCCGCTACCGCGGCGGGCATGAGGGAGCAAACGATGGGGGGCTGGCAGCTTTTCTTGGGAACTAAGTACGGAACAGACTTTCCGCCCACGTCCACCATGGTGGCGTCGGTGCCCTTCGGGCTCCCCCAAGTGTAGGGACTGTCCTTGAACCAGTCCGTACACAGAGTCACGTCTATCTCCAGCACGTGCGCGACGCCAGCCTCGCTGGTGCTCAGGTACTGCGCACCTGCTCCGACGTCGTGCTTAACAACACGCTCAACGGTCTTCCGCTGACTGATCTGATCATTGGAGATGTACAAAAAAAAAAGCAGTTAAAGCACACATACGTCGGGCACAGTAATCCGAGAGTATGGAAATAGTAAGCACCAGTAACCTTGCTCCCTGGCCTTCGATAGAAATATGAGGCGCGCAGCTCTCCGTTAAAAAAGACCAAGAAATAACGTACTCTGTACCGATCAAGCGCGTCTTTCTTGAACAGCATGCACGTGCCCGAGGCGTCTTCGTCAGCCGCATCACGTCCGGCGTCGATGGGCTCATCAGAGGAGGATGAGTCGTCGCTCTCGACGCCGCTATACGCAGCCAACAAATCCGTGACCACATAAGCGTGGGACCCCGTGCAGCCGACGGGCACGCGCGGGCACAATGAGGCAGTTGCCTCGGTGTGGCCTCCAGCTGCGACCGGCGCGTGTGCGATGGGCTAGCATGCACTGCGCGAGACGGTGCGACGACCGCGACCGCCCGCCACCGTCCCGTCGATAAGTAGACCGAGGGTCCCGGTTGGGCGGGCACTTTTGGCGCCAACGTGTGGATGGTGAGGTTTCGGCATGGCGCACACGGAAGGTCCATCCGAGTGAAACTTTTTGTCGCCGCCTGACCTTTCGCAGTCCAACCCCACCCCAGCGCATGATACTTGCTGCGCAAATATTCCTGGTGTCGCCATCACCACTCCAACCCCACCCGTTCAGATTTAGCATAACCCAACCTTCAACACTAGTTCCCCCCCGCCTTCTCCCCCCCCCACCCCCCCCCCCGCTTCGCCCTGCCGGCGTGGGAAAGGAGAAAATAATATGCTAAAACTGCCGCGGCGGTTCGAGGTCCACGCCGCCTGTCTGAACCACACGGCGTGCTACCATCCTTTCAAAAGGGATTGGCGGGGGGGGGGGGGGCGAAACCCCTACGTATTGTTTTGATTTGACGGTTGTACACCCACTTAGTGGGCGTCGCCGTACTTATTCTTATGACGGCAAGAATTAGGGCGTGGCGTGATCCGAACAGATCACACCGTGCCACTGAGGGGGGGCGCCTCCCAGCCGCAGGCTGGGAGCACCGGCGCTTCCGCCACCACCGCGGTAGCCACACCGCGGCGGACCTCCGCTCCCTCCCCAGCCAACACGCCATAAGAGGCGACGCCGCCGCGTCTCCCCCCTCGGCCGCCTGGGTCGGTACGTCCGCTGTTTTTCCGTCTCCCACCCTTCTCCCTGGGGGGCCACTGAGTTCGCGCGCCATTGCACGAGCCATTTTGTTTTTCTGGGCGCGGGAACTCGTCCCCGCACCTACTTCTCCTGCTTGTTTTTAGATTGGGGACCGACTATAAATCTTAGGAAACGTCTATGGCATACGCGGCTCTCTCTCACTCTGTAACCCCCAAACCGTGGCGGCCATTGCCACCGTCAATGGCTGGGGGGGGCGCGGGGGGGGGGGAGTGTGGGAATTTTGCAAGGGGCGGCGCGGCGCTCTTCCCCCCACCCCCCCCCCGACCCGCCCCCCCCCCTCCCCTACGCCCCAGGCGCGTCGGCCTGTGTGGCGCGGGGAAGCGGTGGCGGCCTGCGGCGGCCGCGGCTGCCCACAGGGATCGCGTGGCGGGAGGGGGGGGGCGGTGGGGGTCGGCCCCCAGCCGGCTGGCCGTGCCTGCAGCTGCTAGCACGGCGGCACGTTCACGCGCACCAGGCGACCTGGTGCCGACCAGGGGCGGGCGGGGCGCACCGGTCCCTGCCGCACCGCTCCTGTAGGGAGGGTGCCGTACAGTCCACCGGCGCCGCCGCGCGCACCCCGCACAGGGACGTGGGCTCCCCGACGGCCCCGCCGCGGGCGAACGCCGCAGCCGCGCCAAGTGCCGCCCGCACCCCCTTTATCTGCCCGGGCGGCCCACAAAGGCACACGTACTCGCCACACCCCGTCCCCGGGCCGGCACCCACGCCTATATAGCCGGACGGCTCGGTCCGGCAAGCTGTCTTTGTCGTGTGGTTACTTACCTACTACACACGAACCATCCGACAACCACAACTGCAACTCCCTGGCCAGCCCGACAGCGGGCTGCTCGAGCACCTGCCGGCAGGCCACATACAAAGGGTTGGGGGCTGCCGACAGGCCACCTACACCGGATTCGCACCACCCTCAGGCCACCTACACGGGGCTTGTGGGGGCCGACAGGCGACCTACACGGGATTGTGGGCGCCAACAAGCCACCTACACAGGATTGTGGGGGCCGACAGGCCACCTACACCCGATCGGGGACTGCCTACAGGCCACCTACACCGCATTCACAAAAATACCGAGGGTGGGTCGAAGGATGGTCACTGGGGGTAACGGTGACCACCCCTCACAGAGGGATCAAATTTTAAGGTCACCCCCCTCAGAAACGTTTTCCGAGCACATGGCGAAAAGGACATGGTGCGTCCCGTACAAAGTGGACGTGCACGGGTCGTGCAGTGTGGGTTTGATTGGTCCAGTGGCCGATATTCGACATGTTCACGACACGAGCACGTCCACTTTTTATGGGACGCGCACTATATGATCGCTTCCGGATCGCTTCTACTCCTGGAAACGAATTAATCTGCACGTATGCACGTAAAAATAGACGCATGAGCAGAGGGCTCGTCCCCTGAACTATTTTCTGGTCTGCGGTGGTCCCAGGCACAATGATCTGTATGAGCGGGAGGAGGGGTGAAGCAGTAAAGCCACGCGCAGTTGGCAGGTGAGGTCGGTGGGGACTGCCGCGACAGGAGGCAAGCCCCTAGTGTGGGGGGCGGGGACCTCCGCGGAGCTTGGGTGGAGGGGGGGGGGCGCGACACAGCCGCGACCAAGGGCATGGTGCGGGCGCGGGGACCGCCACGGCCGTCGGTGGATCCTTGATGGAGAGGGGGGGAGCAACACAGCGGTACCCAGGAGGGAGAGGTTCGGTGGAGGAATGGGGGGGGAGGCACCACCGGGTTGACGGTGGTCGGCGCCGGGTGAGGTTGCGGACCGACGTAGGTAGATGGGGTGAGGAGACCGTCAGCAGGCGGCGAGGGGTCTCCAAGCGTGCGTCTCGCGCGCATGCACCCAGATCACGAGGAAGCGGGGGTTCTGACAGTGAACGTCTTCACCCGTCATGGGCGCCTTTCTCCAGGATAACGCACGAGAAGCACACAACAATGCCCTGACCACACGCACACAGCTCCTTGTTCTCTCTCGATAGAAAAACAAATAGCCGACGTCGTACTCTTAGCAACAGGCAAGGAGCACGTTGGGGTATGAGTGGGGGGATTTGCCGATGGCGGCGCCGCCGCCATCGGCAGCGACCGCGCCGACGTCACCGGCGGCGGCAGCCCCCACCGCCGCTGCAGCCGACGCTGCCGTCTCCTTGGACGGCGATGCCGGCGACGCCGATGGGGTGGCAGCGGCAGCCCCCGCTCCACCCCCATCCACTCGCCCCCTCCCCCCTGGCACCAGCCCCGCGTGCTCTACCGCCGCCGCCGCGTGGAGGACGCGCGGAAAGCCAGCGAAGACGACCGTCTGGACGAGCGCCAGCTCGTACGCAGCTGCCGCCCGCGCGGGCGGCACCGCCGCGAGGGCCGCGACGACGGCGGGGACGTTGGTGCCGGCGGTGACGTGGCCCGCCGCGAGGGCGGCGGCGCGGAGCCAGGGGGAGAGGCTGGGGGGGGCGGCGGGCAGGCCGGAAGAGAAGGCGGCGAGAGCGGGGGTGAGTGGTGCTGCCATCGCTGCTAGCCGGGTGCGCGGGGGGGGGGGGGGGGGGGGGAGGGGGGGGAAGGAGGGGGGGGACGAGGAAAAGGCAGGGGGGAGCGGCTGAAGAGTGTGGGGAGGAGTAGCAGCGGGGGGAAAGGCAGGGGCGAGTGGCGGGGAGAGAGGCCGGGGCAGAGATGCAGGGGAGGAGGCAGTCAGGGGTTGTTGGGTAGCTGCCAAGGACGAGGATGACCTGGCTTGCGCCTTGTCCACGTGCTCTTGTGCAGCCCGTATGACCTCCGACGCCGCGTGGCGCGCGGCGTCAACAGCAGTCTGGCCCATCTCAACCAATCCCAAGTTGGCGCGCACGTTTGCCAGCATTAACTTCGCGTCGAACGGCCAGAGGCCTCGACGTCGGAAAGCGCCGACAATGACTGGCCGAGAGAAGGCGCGCCGCTCAGCCTCGTACGCTGCCAGCATCAGTGCGTCTTTGCTACCCGTGTTGGTCAGCATGCCGTCCATGACGGCCGCCTCGTTCCTGCGCACCCTGTCCGCCTGCAGCGACCCAAAGGGCGCCTCATCTAACGGCTGCGTGATGTGGGAAGTATTCTTGGAAAGGGAGAACAGGAACAGGCCCAGGCCGAGCGCAAATTCCACAATGTCGGCGCGGCGGTGGGCAGCTAGCTAGTCACCAAACAGGAGAGCTTCCAGACCGGGGTAGTTGCGATGAAACTCATCCACCACTTTGGACAGCACCACCTTGAACACGTCCCCGTCCAGGTAGCCCGTCTTGTTCCAACAGTAGTACCTTGGCCACGTGCCGCGTGTCACCCGGGGTGCCGCCTCCATCGTAAAGTCCACAATGGCCTCCTCCCCTTGGTCAAAGTTGGCCTTTAGAATGTATATGCTCAGCAAAACAGAGCCGTCCGCGCTCACGAATGTCATAAGGGAGGCGACGGTTTGGTGTCGCGTGGACCGCACATTGGCCCTCTCCTTGTTTGCCGCCTCAATGCGGCGCAGCACCAGCTTGTCACCCTTCTGGACTACCCTTGTCTCGTCGTAGTTGAATACGGCGTGGGCGGGGAAGTGGTGATGAGCTAGGAAGTCCTTGAGCTCGTCACAAAAGTCCATGACGCCGTCCAACACGTCAAGCCCTGTCCTCTTGTCCGCCAGCGCCTTGCAGGCCCGCTTGCTCAGCCAGCTCCGGTGGCGGTTGACGAAAAGACGGACCCAATGCCGGGACACCGACACGCCCCACTTGCGCTCCACCAGCTGGCGCGTCTGGGCAATTGACAGCGCCAAGTTGTTCACACTGAACGCCTGAGCCACGGAGACCAACACAGCCTCCTGCTCGGCGCTCAGCTTGTGCTGCCCATGCCGCTTCTCGCATCCGCCACGCGAGCGGTGGTACGCCGACCGCAGGGACGAGTAGGTCCGCTTGGTCTCAGCCGCCACGTACCTCAGCGCCTGTTCCAGGGTGTCGAAGGTGTGCCTGACGTCCTCTAGGAGCGCCAGGCACACCTCAGTGAGCGTTTTGGTCGCCATGGTGCGGTGAGAGGCTTGAGGATGTGGGCGGCGGCGATGGGGACAGGCGGTGACCGGGGGTGGCCCGAGCAATCATCTGGATGTCAATCCCAGTGATTGGATGCCCGCCAAAACCCCGACAGGGCCCTGGTTGGCGGGAGTCTGGGATGCGATTCGAGGGCTACATTTTCGATTCGGCGCGCGCGCCTCTATATGCAAGACTGGATTGCATAGATCCGGCCGCGCCCCGCGCAGTGGGTCTAAGACCGAGTACCTACATTTCCGTTCAAGATGGCCTTTACGGCCTCTGTGGGAGGGTCGGCTTCTGTAAGCAGGCCCTCACGACCCCCTGAGGGCCGTCTTGCACGGAAATGTAGGTACTCGGTTTTAGACCCACTGCGCCGTGACCGTCGCATACATACCGCCGGTGCCCGCGGTCCTGGGCCCCCCACGGTTCCTCCTCCGCCCCCCCCCTCCCCCCCCTCCAGCCCCCCCCCTCCCCCCCCTCCAGCCCCCCCCCCCCGGACGCGAGTAGCCACGCCGCCCCCGGGGTGACGGGCCAAAACTGCACCGCCGCTACCCCCATGCCCACCACCAACACCACGGTCCCCCCGCCACGCTGCCGGCGGCATCGTCGGCGGCATCGTCGGCCGCCGACGGGGACAGGGGCAGGCGGCGGGCCGCCCACCCCCTTCGCGGGGTGGGGGGCCTCGTCGGCGCCGCGGCGTCGCGGAGAGTGGAGCTGGTGGCCAAGCTCACTGCCGCTGCCAAACCACTCGTTGCCGCCCAGGCCACCGCCGCGGCGGCGGCGGCCAAGGCTGACCTCAGCGGCGCGGCGGTGCGGCCAAAGGGTGACGCGACCCCCTGGGAGGGGTATGCCGCAGCCGTGAAGACTGTACGCACCGCTGCGGTCGCCGCGTTTGATGCTTCCCTTGGCGCGGAAGAGGCGGCCATTGCTGGCACGGACGGCCCATCGATGCTGACTTTTGTTCCGGCGAAGGCAGATGAGGCGCGGCAGGCGCTGGTGGCTGACCTGGATGAGGTCGTGGAGGCAGGTACGGCCGATGTGCGGTCGCGGCTGTCCCAGTCCCTGGTGGGGGCGTTTGGGGAGCGCGTCAAGGCGCCCCTCACGGCGGTGTTGGACTCCGCGTCGACGGCCTCGTCGGCTGAGTCTGTGTCGGCATCGTCGGCGCTGGAGAACGCGACGACCGCGTTGAGCAGCTCGGGCGGCCCCCCCCCCCCCACCGACTCGTCTGGCCTGTGGGCTCGCGTGTCAGACGTAGCCGCCGCGGCATGGACGGTTACGGCCGCAGAGGCCGAGCCCGCTCTCGGCGCCGACGGCCTCAACCTTGACCCCCGCGCCGCAGCCACCGTGGTCGCCGCCCTCCCCGGCACCACCAGCAGCCGATGCGGGCGGGGCTGTTGGTGGCGGCCGCAGATGGGACAGGGACGGCGACGGCGACGCGGCGGGAGGGGCGGTGGCCACGGCGGCGGCGGCGGCGGCGGGGGGGGTGGCCGCCGCCGCCCGCACCCCCGCTGGGCGGTGGCCGCCCAGTACGGCGGCGGCCGCGTTGGCCGCCGCCCGCGCCGCCGCAGAGGCGGCGGCGGCCGCGGCGACGCCCGACGACGGCGTGTCCCCCCCCTCTCCCCCGCCGCCGGCGCCGCAGCCAGCGCCGTCCCCCCCCGCCACCTCCCGCTCCAGGTACGCCGCCGTTGACAGCACCACCGACAGGAGGGAGGTGTCGGCAACCACCGCGGGGGTGGCGTCGGCAGGGGGCCCCGGCCGGCCGGGCGCGCCGCCCGCCACCTCCCCCGCGGGGCCGCCAGCGCCGCCGTGTGGGCGGCAATCGCGTGCCGCTCCCGGCCGGTGCGGGAGCGGTACGCGCCGGCGGTGCCGCCAACGCCCGCGCCGATTGGGAGCGCCCCGCCGCTGCCGCCGCTGCTGCCGCCACCGCCGCCGCCGCCGCCACCGCTGCCCCCTCTTGCGGGGGTGGGGGGGGGGAAGGGGGCACCGGGGGGGGGTGTTCGGCGGGGCACCCCCAGTTAAGGGCGGACACTAGGGTTCAGAGCGAATATTGCATTACATCCAACACGTGCCACGTTCGGGCCACTTCTCTCCCGACACGGCTTCCTGGTTGGACGAGAGAAAACATATACGTCTATATACGACAAGAAAAACAGGAGCAAGAACACAAAAGAAGGAACAAGAGAACAAAGAGGTACGGCACTGTCCTTCTCATAGACCAAAAAAATGCCCCATAATGCGGGCCTTTTTTTCCATGCAAAAAAAGGCGTTACCTCAGACTGCTTCGGCAATTACCCCGAGCGCGAATTCAACTTTCAGGGGCTCTTGCCCTTGCATGTAAATTTCACACTCTTTCGGGAATCGGTCTGATCCGGAGCGCAAATCAAACGGCCCCACCCGCTCCTGCTTGAGCCCACGGTCAGATCCGGACATCAGAGCGTCACACGCGGCGCCTTCCCTCTCCCCGTCAGATCAGACAACGTGACGTCCGCCGAGCACCGTGGCATCCTACCGGGTGAACGTCGGGTCCGCCGCCATGGCCCCACACGATGTCCCCACTCCCCCTGGTGCGTGCTGTTCACTTCTGCACCCGTTGGTTTCGACCGATGGGCCCCCCACCATCACCCCCACACCGGGTATCCTCGCACTCCTTTGGGGACCGCAGGTGGCGCTGGAGCAGGCGGCGCGCGCTCCGCGAGACCGGATGATGGTCTGTCGTGCATGCCGGTCTCTGGCTACCCGACGGGCTCTTGCTTCCCAGCACGGTGGCCCCGGAGAGGCTCCTCACAGCGGCTGTGGGTTGGCACCTGTGGACGGGCTGCGTACACGTGCAGCTGCGCTGCCTTGCGCCGCGTGTGAGGCCTCCGCTGCCGCCCCGCGTCTCGTTACGACGGTAGGAGCATGCGCGCTGGACGTGGCGCCCGCTCCCCCCACCCGCACGGCTGGTGAGGCGATCACAGTCGTACGGTCATCTTTTGCCTGAATGGACGCCGCGCAGCGTGAGGAGGTGCTGGGCATCGTGCGGATGTACCTTGAGCTGATGGAGCCCCTGGAGGTGCGGGCGCGCTGGGGCAACGGCCGACCGATGCTGTACCGGCGCCTGAGCGTCCCTCTTGGTGCAGATGTGGGTCGTCGCCAGCTGCGGCGTCGCTCCTCGTTCGCTTGGGACACTCTGTCGAGCCTGTGCGAGTCCCGCGTGGACTCGTACCAGACGTTGATTGGCGACCTCAGCCGGAGGGCTGCACGTGACGGCGTCATTGCGGTGGTGCCACGACGCGCGCTGGCTCCTCTTCCGGTCGATGTGCAGGCCAAGTTCGTTGTTGCTCGGAACCTGACCCAGGAGACGTGGGCGGCTCTGCGTCGTCTCCAAGGTGGACCCGCCAGCGGCCTGGCCAGCCGAGAGGTGATGCGTGCCGGGTTGAAGGCTGAGTACACCAAGAGCAGCAACCTCGTGACCTCCACGGAGGTTGGAGCGACGCTCGCTAGCGTTCGGGCAGCGCTAGAGGCGATGGTTGAGCGCCTGTGGCGGAGTGGGATGTTCATCGAGCGCGAGCTGGCGGGCAAGTCTACGAACGCCGTCATTGTGCTCTTCGGGATGGACAAGGGGGGGACCCAGAGCACGTGCAAGGCGGTCTTGGGGTGTGGCAACCAGGAGCATCCCTGCAGCCGGGAGAACACCATCCTCTTTGGGGCCTTCCCATGTCGGAAGGATGACTACGCCGCTCAAGCAACAATGGCGGACCTCTTCTCGGACGACATTGAGGACCTGCGGAGCAATGGCATGACTGTCGGGGACCAGCTCAGGCCGGTCCACCTCATCATGATGGGAGACTATGCCTTCATGACGACGCACCTGGGGCACGCGGGAGCCACGTGTCGGATGCCTTGCCTGTACTGTACTGCGTGGGCGCGGCCAACGAAGGTGAACGCCGAGCACCTGCATGAGTATGGCAACATGCAAGCTGGAAGCAAGGCGGGGGGTCGGCTCCGTACGATCCAGAACGCTGATGACATGGCGCTTGCGTACCAAGATGTGCCGCTGGCGGGCATGGACGAGCCCTTGGACATGACCGAGCACCTCTCCATTGAGCGGAAGCCCCTCCTGGTCATTGACGTTGCTGACATCGCCCCAATGCCGCTGCACGTGACGCAGGGTGGCACGGGCTACCTTCTTATCCTCGGCGTTGAAGCGGTTGTCTTCGATCAAGGGCCGGAGAAGGCGGCTGAGTACTCCATGGCAATGGCCGAGGTCCTCCGGTCCGGCGTGGGTGTATGCCCGGCTCCGTACCACGGGGGCGCGTTCGCTGGAAAGCAGTGCCACAAGATTGCTGCTGAGCTGGAGCTCTTGTGCGACCTGCTGGACACTTTCGTGCCCGCATCGCGCGCGCGTGCCTATCGCGATGCGTGCACTCTCTGGGGCTCTATCATCCCCGTCATGAACCGGGCTGAGATCATCCCGCCGGCGGAGCGAGCCACCTTCCGTCGACGAGTAGCTGCCTTTGTTGACGGCCTCATTGCGGACTTTGAGTGGTGCAGTGTCATCCCCAAGTTCCACATCCTCTGCTGCCATGCGCCTGACTTCCTGGACCGGCATGGATCCATTGGCCTCTGCAGTGAGCAAGGCTTAGAGGCGTGGCATGGGCATGACAACCAGAACAACAAGGCCCTTGTTGGAGCCACCTTCCTGGAGCGCTGTGTGCGACTGCTGCAGAAAGCGGCCGTGGGATGCGGCTTAGACGACTCATCGTTCAACCTCGGCAAGCGTCGGGCCGCCGCGGCGGCTGGAGCTCGCAAAGCGACTAAGGAGACCGACATGCGCACAACTAGTGCCAAGATAGCAGCCGGGAGCAGCCCTGGGGAGTCGGCAGCGTGTCTTGAGATGCGCGAGGACGACATGAACAAGTGGGCGACCAATACGGCCGCAGGGGCTGTGACCAAGATAGCTGCTTATCGTCAGAGAAAAGATAAGGCAGTAGCAGCGGAGGAGGCCGAAGCGGAGGCCGACGATGCCTTGCTTGCTGCCGCAGAGGAAATGTGCCTTGCCATCTTGCTTGACGATTAAAGATACACTGGCTGTTCTTTCACATGACCTGTGCACTCTGGACGACCGCTTGGACGTCTTCCAGGCTCCTATGTATTCCCTCAGCTTCCCCCGGCTTCCCCGCGTGCGACCTGCGCGCATACAGGGGAGGGGGATCGGACGACCAACCCTTGTAAGAGACCTCCTGGGATACGGGGGAATGATCAAGCTGCTCTTGTTTCCGTGCAAGTACCCCCTTCCGCCTCAGACGACCTGCTCTCCCTCTCTTGGGCTCCCTTGTGTGACTTAGCCATTGCTGTGCTGATGCGCACAAAGCTCTAGGCGCTCTTCCATCGAGAAGAAATATGCCGATTCCATGTCGACTTTCAACCCGAGAGGCCCACCGCAGGCGCCCCAGGCAGCTGTGCTCCAATTCTCATCAGACACGTCGTTTGAACCTTGGAATAGGGTCACAAGTTTCAATATATGCCATATTTGCTCCTGACACAGCGCTCTGGGCCAATGGCTGATCCGGAATCGCTCTGAACCCTAGTGTCCGCTCTCCGGGCGTCTTAACTGGGGGTGGGGGGGGTCGCCAGAGAGGTGTGGTGGGGGGGGGGCACCAGTGGCTTTTGGCACTTTGTACTGTACACAAGTGCGTGTTTGAGCCACGCTATTCTAATTGATACTGATCAAGTTGTCACAACAAATTCTCGTACAATTTGTTCGTGATCGGTTTGTCGTTCTCTGTAGTCCGATCACCGATCACAGATAAGTGTTGACGGACGGCCGACCGCCGCTGAGCTGCCTTCACGCAGAGCCCGTCATCTTTCCGACAAAGGTTGGTTGCGAGCGCATCGACGTTCTCGAACATCTCTACTGCGCACGACCGCTTGCGGTTGAACTGTCGTTCGATAAGGTACGTCCACTTCTTGTTCGCATGTGGCGGAGCACTTTGCGCGTTCCTGGTCCGTTCTGGCTGGGCATCCGCACTGCCGCCAGGCTGACCCTGTACCCCGCTTCCAGCCCTTCGTGCTGCACGTGTGCGGATGTGGCGATCCCTGATGACTTGTTTATAGTTCTAATCCACTGCATCGCCGACTTGCGTTCTGCGCGAGCGCGAGATGTAGAAAGATAACGTTTCAGCCTTGTCTGAGATCCGGGCTTGTGTACCAGCTCCAGGGTTGGGTGCCTCTGGCACAGGAGTGGTTGTGGTGCTAACCCCCGTCCCCTTTCGCCTCGGCTGCACGCCCTGCTCTGCGCCTGTGTCCATCCTGATCGCGCAGCGGCATTAAGCGTTCCTGTGGTGGCCCGCGCTAGGCGCACACTGAGTAATCGTACGTTCTGGATGTCCGCTGCTGCCCGTTTGCGTATGCTGTGCTTCCATTGTTGCTATGAGGACAGAAATCGTTTAACCTACGTCCACGGAACGGTTCACGGCGGACGGGCCTTTCCCGCTGTGTGCATTGACTGTCGATAGCCCACCGACTACTGAGCGCAATGGAGACGCTGGCTTTGCCAGCTGGTGTTTACCCTTGATGTCATCCCGGCTCTTTTGCTGACGATTGTTTGCCCTTTGTCTTGTGATGTTGACTGGATGTCCGCACGCTTCCTGTCCCTCGCGCAGTAGGTCATTTGTTGGTAGCCATTTGCACTCACAGTTGGATTCGTTTTTGTGCTCTGTTGGTGTGAACAATGTGTGCCTGATGTAGCGGTCACACTCGGTGGGTTCTTCGTGCGACCTCACGCTTGTAGATATCGCTCTCCATCACGCCTCCCCATCAAGGTGGATCTTCCGCAGACAGAGAGCCAAGTGGGTGGGGCGAATGTGCATTCATTATCATCATGTCTCGACCATTCAGGCAACTTTGGTGCTGCGCCCACGCAGCCTCACGCACACGGTACCACCGAGGGTGAAGCTGTTTGTTGTCCGGTCAACACTCAAGCCGCCATTTCCGTTTCCCCTTCTTTCTCACCATCCATGCTTAACGAAGATCCTCCTTGGCTCCTTCCAGATGGTGTCTGACCGCGCAAAGCGGCGGGACGCGCCACAACCTCCACCGCCGACTCCCCAGCTGGCCCTAAACTCTCCCTCCCCCTTCCTGCGCCCTCGCTACCCTCCTTTGAGTCGAGCGAAGCACTTCGCTCCTCCCACTCTGGCAGCGGGCAACACCCCCCTGGCAACCCCTGGAGCACCCGCCAGGCGTCCACCAGCACCATCCCCCCGACCGCCGCGGCGAGGGTGGCGACCAGGCCAAACGCCCAGCCCGCCGCCCCACCGTAACGCCCCACCGCAGCGGCGGTGACGGCCGTGCCTGCCGCCGTCGCCGCGAGCACCACCCCTGACGCGCCGGCAGCGTACGCAAACGACCTTGCCAGCACCACGCCCCGAGGCCGCTGGGCGGTCGCCGAAGCCGCCGCGCCAAGGCCCGCGGTCACGCCGACGAGAGCAGCAGCCACCAGCAGCAGCGCGGCCACCGCCGGGCCCCCATGGGCGGCCCCGTGACCCCTTTTTTCCCAGGCGTGAGCCGTTACCGCGGTGCCAATACCAAAAGCGGCCAGTCCCATGGCTGCCAACGCCAGGCAGACCGTGGCGGTCAGGTGCAACGCTGTCATGGTTGCGAGTGAGGGGGGTAGGAGCGAGACACTCGGCGCGCCCTCCTCACCCGCCTCGACGAGGCCGTCGGCCGAGAGGTCTTCAGCTAAGGAGTATTCCGCTGCTGCAGCAGAGCTGAACGAGCTCCGCTCGGACGACAGGGGGGTGAGAGCGCCACCGACCGGCGCGGCTGCGCTCGGGGGCTGCACCACCACCGCCGCCTCATCCCCGCCGCCGAGGGCGACGGCCACCGCGGAGGGAGGTGGTGGCGGGGCTGCGGGCGACGGCGGGGCGACGCCCGCCGCCGCTCCGGCCGCGCTCATGCCCGGCATGGGCGGGCCACCTCCACACTGCTCCGCAACGGTTGCCACCGGGTGGCCGTGCACGCACACATGGCCGTCGGCCAAAGAGGTGGGAGACAGGGGCGACGGCAGCGGCGAGGCAGGCGGAGAGAGGGGGGCGCCGCCCTGGCAAGGTCGCGCGGACACCGCCAGAGGGTCACAGGAAGGGAGGGCGCGGAGCGGGGCTGCGGCGGGCCAGCGCACCCAGACGGCGCCCGGCGACCGACCACACGACCCGTGGCAGGGCCGAACAGGTGGGCGCCTGGTGTCTGGGGGGGGTCGGCGGAGAGGGTCAAGGTCGACGCCTGCCTGTCGGCGGTGCCAGCTGAGCGTGCCCGACCGAGATGGTGACGTCGGCACGGAACACGGTGGCAAGCACTGGCTACTGTACAGTACCCTCCTCACGAGAGGACTTGTTTTTGGCAAGTACGTCATTGACTTGTCTCTTTCACGCGATCAGCGGGGCGGCTGGCGCGAACGCGGCCGCGCAAGGCGTGCGACGGGATTTCGACCGGCGCACTCTGCCGGGGACCTCTCTCGTGGGTAGGGCGGGGCCCTGCGCGTGCGTTCGTTTCGCGCGGGCCTCGTGACCAACGTACACATCCAGGGCCTGCGGGGGGAGCTGCTGTCAAAGGCCGCAGCTGGCTGGCAGTCGTCGGTTGAGGCCACAGTACCATTGGTGGGTGGTGCCCCCGCCTCAGGTCAGCCCCCAGCCGCGGCAACGAGGAGTGCAAAAACAGTAAAACCAGAAAAGAATGCGAAGGGAAAGACCGTATCTAGTGTACATATACGGTACGGCCCTTTTGCCTGTTCCTGGTTTGTCCACTGCCATCTCTATGATCGGGGGCCCGCGACACTGGCCAGAGGCGCAGTGGGAGCCAGCCTATTTGGGGATACGTAGGCGCCGCTGCGCAGCAGATTCATCCCAACGTCCCATTGGCCCACTTCGCTGTCGGACGACTGCCGCGCAGCCGCACGGCACGCTCACGCAGGACGGTTGAGGAGACAGGGCGACTGCCAAGCCCCTGCGTTCGATACGTGGCGGTCGTCGTCGCATCCCTGCCCGGGATCGGGTGGTTGTTGGGGATGCCCCGAGGGAGCACAACCAACAAGCCACTCGTGCAACTGGGGCAGGGGTGAGGCGTGGTCCGTTCTCGCCTGAACCGCCGGTCCCACCCCCCCCCCAAGCACCGCCGGGCGTGCGCCCTCCCATGCCCACGTGATGTCTCCCATCCGCCGCCCGCTGATCTTACACTTGTTGATCGCTCCCAGTGGGGGGACCTTACGGCCGTGCCGTCGCCATCATGATATCTATGTGTGAGATAAACGGCTTGGTAGGGCCCCGCCTTCCACCCCCGTGGCACACGCCTCCCCCACCCCCCAGGCAAGACACCCGCCTGACTGGCCCACCATCGTCTGCCAGGTGTCTGTGACTCTGGGGCTTCCACTTCGCTGGGCGCTCACACCCCCGCTACGCGCACGCGTCGCCACACAGTCATACTCCCGCAGGCCGAGGGGTGCGCACTAAAAAAAATCTCGCCGCTGATGTAGTTTTTCTCTTTTTTTTGGCGCGGCGACCATCGGCGGCTGCGGAGGCGGCGGCGGTGGCGGCGGTGTCGACGGCGACGGTGGGCACGGCCCGGCGGCGGCGTGGCGCCAGCCCCCCTCTCCCCCCCCCGCCAAAACGAAGGCGTGCGGCCCGGTGTGGGGGGGGTGGCGTGTGCCGCTGGAAGGGGTGCCACCCACCGCGCGTCCTACGTATCGGGTACGCCTCCCACAGCGCCAGTGCGGAGGCGGGGCGGAACAAAGAGGCTCGAGGTGTGGATGAATGTCCGGCACGGCCCCGCCCTTTCCCCCTCCGTCCCCCGTCCTGCGTGGCCCCCTGCCAAGCCCTCGCCGCGAGGTGCTGTGAGCAACACGCAGACCCGCCCCCCCCGGTGTCGACACAGCCGTTGGGCATCGTCGTCACCACACCCCTCGAGGCACCCCCCTCCCGACACCCGCCCCGGCGCGCTCACGGCGCGGGAGGTTTTGGGGCGCCTGTGTGCACGGCACCTCCTCTCTTCTCTCCTTCGGTTTTCCTGGCGCGCGTCGCGCGCGCCGCGAACGCCGGCGGGTGGACGGACCAACGTCGGTCGTTGACGCGCGCCGCCACCACCGCCCCGCGGGTGCCGCCCCGTCGGCACACACCCACGCGCCGACCCGCCCGCCCGCGCGTGGTGGATCAAGAGCAGGGGCGCTTCGCCGGCCGCCGCGTGCGTCCGCCCCCGCGCCGTCCGCCGCCGCCCGCCTCCCCCCACCCCCCCACACGCCGCCCTCCTGTCACCCCGGCGGCCGCGCGACGGGTCGCTTGTTCATATCTTGGTTTTTTTTTGTTTCTTGTTCTTCCTCTCCCCCGCCTGCCGCCGCGCACGTGCGAGCGATACGCGCGGGCGGGTCCGTGCTACACCGCCCCCCTCCCCCCTGTGTCCACGCGGCGGACGGCGGGGGGCGGGAGCGGCCAGGCAGGTGCACAGGCGGGCGTGTCGCCCACCATGCGTTCCCGGCCCGGGTCAGGCCTCCCCCCCGCGGGGCGGCCGTCGACCGCGTCGTCGCGGCTGGCGCCGGCGGTGACCGCGTCGTCGGTGCGGCGGCATCACCGGTGGCGCCTGCGGTGGCGCCGGGGGGGGAGACGCCAGGGGGGGGCGCCCGCCGACGCTGCGGCGGCGGCGGCGGCGGCGATGCTCGTCGGGTCCGCCCCTGGTGGAAAGGGGGACGCAGGGGGGGCAGCGAGGGGGGAGGGCGCCGCCACCGCGGCGGGGGTGCCCGCAATCCCCGCGGCGCTCGGCGGGGCGCCCTTGGCCCTCACCGCCGCCGGTGGCGCGGTGGCGTCGACCGGCGGCGGGCTGGCGCCATCAGCGTCGACGCCGGCGGTCGGCGGCGGCAGCGCCACCGCGGCGCTCCTGACGGGCAGCTCGTCAGCGGTGCACGTGGACACGGACCTTTTTGGCCGCGGCGACGAGCGGGTGTTTGCGCCGCTGTCGGACCTGGCCGCCGCCTCGGGTGACCGGCGGGGGGGCGGCGGACTCACCGCGGGGGGGGGGGGCGGCGGCAGCTCCCGCGGGATGGCCAGCGGGCGCTCCTCCCTTCGCTCTTCCATGCTCGGCCGCAGCTGGACCGCCCGCCGGTCGCCGTCATCGTCGGGGGGGCTCAGCGGTGGCGGGGGCGGCCGACTGGGCGGCAAGGGGGACCGCCGTGGCACCGCCGCCGACGCGCAGGTGCTGTCGATCGCGCGGGCGCTTGCCGAGCGGGACGCCAAGCTGGCCGCCTTTGGCGCCGGGAGGGGGGGGGGGCGGACGCCGCCGCTGCCGCCGGCGGCGGCGCCGCGGGGCCCGGACCTGGCATCACGCGGCTGCGAGTGGAGGGGGTGGTGCCACCCGGCTCCACCGTCCCCGCCCCGCGGCTTGTGGCCGACACGGACACGGCGGGGGCGGCGGCAGTCGACGGCGAACGGGCGCTCCTGCCCGCCCGTTCTGCCACGGTCGCGGTGATGCGGGGCGCGCGGGGGCGGGGCGCGGGCACCCGCCTACCGGCCGCGCTCTTCCCGCCTGCCACGGCGGCGGGTTCGGCGGCGGGCGTGGCGGCTGGCGCGGCGACAGCGGCGGGGGGGGTGGCGGGGGTGGCAGCACCGCACGCGCGCGGCGTGCGGGCGCCCGTCTGCAATGACGGTCGCGACTACACCGCCCGGGGGCGGGCGGAGCAGGCGGTGGCGGCGGTGGCGGCGGCGCGGGCGGCGGCGCTGGTGGCGGCCGCGCCGACCGCCCGGCCGGCGGTGGCCGCGCCGGCTGCGACGCCTCCTGGTAGAGTGGCCGCATCGGCGGCCGCCGGTGGCGGCGGCATCTTTGGCAAGGAGGGGGAGTCAGCGCCGTCGGCGCCGCCTCTGGCGATAAAACCACCAGCTGCGCCCGCCGCGGAGACGGCAGCCGCGTCGAACGTTGAGGCCCCGCCGCCGCCATCGCCATCGGCTGCGATTCCTGTCCCCGCCGGGCTGCCAGCGATCGCGGCGTCGGGGGAGTCACTCGCGGCCGCCAGCGAGCCCGGCGCGGCGGTGACTGCAGTAGCGGAGGGAGGGACGCCCCCGTCCACTACTGGTGGGGAGATGGCGACGTTGACGTTGCCACCGTCGGCGCCGGATAACTCGGCGGTGGCTCCCCCTGTAACCGCTGCGTCCGCGGTCCCGGCGGCCGCGCCTCCTGCCCAGATGGCTGCGTCGGCCATCCCAGTGGCCACATCGGCGGCTCAGGAGGCTGCACTGGGTGTCCCTGTAGCCGTGTCTCCTACACAGGAGGCCGCACCTGCTCTCCTTAAGGGCGCACCGGCTGCTCAGCAAGCTGCCTCCGCTGCCCCTTCGTCTACCATGACGACACTCTTGGCTGCCCCGCCGGCGATACCTTCGGTCGCCCCGCCGTCGATACCATCGGCCGCGCCGCCGTCGATGACATTGGCCACACCTGCGTCTCCGCCGATCGCGGTTGCGCCCACTCCTTCTGCGGTCACAGCCGTCACTCCAGATGGCGAGAGCGAAACCAGGATGTCGCCATTCGTGGTAGTCGCCGCAGTCTCGACTTCCGTCGACAACCTTGACGCCGAGGAAAACCTCCATGAGGAGTCGGAAACCTGCTCCAGTGACTCCAGCTGCCACGATTGGGCATGCGACGGGGCACCTACAGCTGTGCAGACGACGCCACCAGTGAGCCGCCCCGCACCGGTGCAGGGCGACGAGTTTCTTCGAAAGCTGGCGCTGGCTTCCTCCTCCACCACCGCCTCCCCAGAAGGCGCTACTTCGCCACACCGAGAGCGGTTTTGCCCGCCGCTTGAAGCCTCTCTGATCATCCAGGGCGCCCCGATGTCGGGGGATGCAGCCGGTGCGGAAACAGCAGCGGCCGCGGCTGATACGACGGTGGCCGTGCCACCACTGCCAGTGGAGGAGGCCCTTCGGTTTGTTGACGCGGAAGACGACGACGATACTGGGAGCGCGGAGAGCGTCTCAACGCCACAAACGCCCGCGGGGGGGCCATGCTCACCACCGAAAAGTGTTATGAACCCGTTACCGGCGGCTGCGCGTGCTTCCCATCCACACCAGCCAGCTGCCCGTGAGACCTGTGTACATCCGCCAGCCAAGCCCGCTGTTTTGCGCAGCGCACACACCGCAGAGGTCTGCCCGCGCCCGCGGTCGCGGGCACCCACTTCCGTGCGAGACGGCGAAACGTCCGGGTCTCAGCCGAGGCGCGACGCGGTGTCTAACGTTGTGCGCTCCATCGAAGCGGCAATCCAGCGGAGCACGGAAGATACGCCGCTTGGACGTAGGGTGTTGAACCGTCAGCCGCTGGCCGAGCCACCACGCCCGACCCGTGCAAGCGCTGGTCGTGTCCCCCGTAGCCACAGTGCTGAGGTCCCCGCCACAGCGGCGCCGACCGAAGTGGTTCGCAGCGGGGTTGCAACTGCTACCGCGGCGCCACCGCGACGCCGTCGCCGCAGGCAGATGAGCGTCATTCCCGCTGCCATCGCTCGGCAGGAAGCCGCCGTCGTGTATGGCCTGCCGCCCACGCCTGTACCGACGTCACCGCCGGAGCTGCCGGATCTCTGCCTGCCCGACGGTGGTGGCGCGAGCGAGACGGTTGGGACGCCTTTGACGCCGCTCGCGATTTCATCCGAGTCTTTGCCGGCGGCGAGAAGCGTGAACACTGCAGCCGCCTCGCCAGCTGCGCGGCGCGTCGGGCACGCATCCTCCGTGGCTGAGGCTGCAACCGGCACCGCACAGGCGCCTGCGTCTCCGGCAGTGGCAACGTCGCCATCCGCAGCTTCTCGTGTGCGTGCCATGGTCGCGGCGCTGGACATGCGGGCAGCGGGCCTGCCATCACCCCCGGTGACTGTACCATCCACGCCACCCGAAGTGGCCAGTACTCCTTCCGTCCGTCGCTCCCTCGGAAGAGATATCTCGCAGTCGCAAGTCATCCGCATCCAGCGGTTGGTCATCACGCCCCCGACCACGCCGCGGTCTGCCAACGCTGCTGCTACCTCACCGACAGCTCTGCGGATGCAGCGGCCGCTTCCATACATGGCCAAAGCTCCACCACAGGCACCGTTGGCTACCTCGGCTCCGCCGTTGATACCGCCCACAGTGACAGCCTCGCCAAAGGAATCGCACGCCTCCACTACGGAACGGGACAGTGTCATCAAAGTAGCTCGCGCCGCTGAGGCCGCGGAAGCGGCCGCCCAGGCCGCCGTTGTCGCTGCCGAGGCCGTGGCCAGTGCGGTGGAAGCGGCGGCGGCACAGGCAGAGCAGCGGGCTTCCAAGAACAAGCGGCGGATGCAACGAGTAAACGCTCAATCGTCGCGGCCCGCGAGCAGTGGGCGCGCCAGCCGGTCGCCGAATCGCCGCGTTCGGCGACAGGCGCGGTCCGGTGCTCGGCAGCTGCCGGTGGCACATTCAGAGGGAGTATCGAGTGGGCGTGAGGGGAGCGGAGGGACCGGCCCCTTACCATCGCGTGGCGTGCAGCTACCGCGGCTCGAAACCGACATGTACGTGGGCGGCAGCGACGCGGACGATGACGATGCGGACGCCGCGGACGAGGCGCTGTGGCCCGAGGCGTTGCTTTCCGAGTCGCTCCGAGTCAATGCGGCGACGGGGTCTCCGATGCTTAGTGTGTCCAGCCAAGACCCACAAGACCCGCTGAGCATCGCCATGGACGCTATGTTGGACTAGAGAGAGAATCGGCATGCGTTGGTGGGGACAACAAGCGAGTGCATCGCTATGCATTGGTGGGACAATAAAAGAACATACAGGCAAATCGAACTGGTTGGGTGACGGGCCTTCCTCTGGCGTTACGCTCAGTGCAGAGCTGACGCGGCGGGGTCCCCAGTCACCGTCACCGCGGCAGGGCACTGCAATAGGGACAGTAAACATCGGCAAAAGAGATGCTCGTTCAGTTCGCAGCAATTTTTACAACAATGGGAAGCGAGCCACGAGCGCATCATATGTAGAGGAAGAAAGCGAGACGGAAAAACAAAAAGAGCGAAGGGACCCCAAAAGAGCACAGCGTTGACGGTTGCGAGAAAAGTTCTCGCTACCTCGAACCCCACTCGCCGAGAGACCCCCGCGGAAATCCTACCTCACCGTAGAGAGGCGGCCTTCTCAAACAGTGTGTTAAGCACCTTGTCCATGTTCGTCAACGTGTCAATGCCGTACTGATACGTCTTGGCGACAGGGGCCTCGTCAAACACGACCAGGCATCCTGCGCCCTGGTCCAGGATTCCCTTGAGCTTCTTGTCCAGGATTAACTGGCTAAGCTTGGACTCCACGGTCGGCCGGGGCAGCTTGATGAGCTCAGCGACACGAGCGATCTCCACCCGCGAGTACGGCTCGATGATACGCAGCAGATTGCCTGTCAACAGGGTGTCGTACAGGGCAGTCAGGTGCGTACGCACCGTCGCGTCCTGCTTGAGCTCCTCATCGTACTCGTTCAGGGCCGCCTCAAAGCCCTCCAGCGACCGCTTACTATGCGCAGACGCCACGGCCTTCATCGCGTCCACTTCGCGGCCGCTATGCTTCAGCGCTGTCACCGTTGACGACAGGGATACCACGTCGCCAGGCAAATCAACCATAATCTTGCACAGCAGCATGTACTTGAGGTTGCTCACCGCCCGGGAGTCGCCCAAGGAGGAGAAGCCCTCAAAGGCCTCGTAAAAGTAGGAGTAGGCCGTCTTGTAGTCTTTCTCCTCAGCGGAAACCACCCCCGCCTGCATGTCGATGGCCGCCTGCAGAGTGAGAGGCACATAAATCGCGTTGGCAGTCGTCCGCGCCGACGTCAGCGCTGCCCGTGCCTTCGGCCCATTCCGCAGCGCGTGTTGCGCGCGGCACTCGAGTAGCTGTACCTCCAACAGATGGGCCTTATCGTCCAGGCGCTTCACCTCCCGCAGCAGCTCCGTGATGCCAGAAAGGGCCGCCGTATACTGTTCAGCCTCCAGCTGCAGGCTCGCCAGTCGGCCCTGAATACGCTGCCGCAAGAAAGTGCGCTTTTCCGCCCGGCACCAGGCGATGGTTTGCTTGCAGAGGTCTGCTTGCATCTCCACATGGGCGGCCTTCGCCTCCTCACGGCTCTGACCATCAGCGACAATGACCGAGCTGGCCAAGACGTGGTCAATGACGGTCCGCACCAACTTCGCCGTCTTCGCTTTGGGGATAGTGGCAAAGTAACCATGAAGTGTCTTCGTCAACGTCGCTACCTCGGACGCGCGATTGCACTTAATTAGAACATCCGCAAGGCCTGCGCAAGACAGAGGACGGGACCAGCAACATTGCCACGCGAGCACGAGTAAGCACAGAAAGACAAGTCAGCCAATGTAAACTCGCTAGCACAGACAGCCGAGACGGGAAGACGCAGGGAATAGAACAACAGGGACAGCTACGTTGCTCAAGGTGGGCATGCCCGCCAGTCGCGCGCGACAGAAGCACTCTCCAGCACGCGGCAACGTACCAATGATAGCCGCCTGCTTGATCGCGTTGACATCATCGGCAGGAGTCACCACCAGATCTGGCTCTCCAGCAATGATACGGCGGTACAGTGGCTCAGCGTCAGCGGGCGATGCCACCGCCAAAGCGTCGGCACGCTCCAACACCCCAGCCAGGGAGGACTGCTCGCCAGCCGGAGCAGCGGCATCGGCTGCTGGGGCGGGTGCGGAGGCCGCGACTGACCCACCTGCCGGAGTCCCTTCCATCGCTGCAGGGGACATGGCAGGTGTCAGTGATCCTACAAAGGCAGCTACGGACCGGCAGTATCAGAGCCCACGCCAGGGTCGGAAGAGAAGAGCACAGGAACGCGGGAAGATGAAGTGGTCGAGCAAGGGCTGCTCCTGCTCCGCGTCACCAGCAGCGATCCAGTTGGGCGTGACCGACAGCGCTGCCAGCAAGCGAAGTATATTACACACTTGGAACAGGAATGGGAACACGTCTTGAAGTAAATACTTCATGGAACTTCGATTGATAGACGACTTTTCAAGTCATTGGGTCGCCTAACAGTACCCGCCCAGACTGCCCTCTCTCACGCCCACTCAACCGCCAGACCTCCCTCTCGGCCCCCCCTCCCCCGTCCCGTCCCCCCCCGCCCATGCTCCAGCCCGCCTTGTGCCCCCGCTCCTCATCGCCGTGCACGCTTGGCGGCCGCTCCCCCCGCCGCCACTGGCGCCGCGTCCCGGGGCGGCCCGCGCCGGCGGGAGAGCGGTGGCGGCAGCAGCGGCGCCGCCGCTGCCAATGCGCCATCGCCGTCGCCATCGCCGTCGCCATCGCCGTCGCCGTCGCCGCCCCGCCGCCGTCTGAGGCGCGGCGGCGGTGGCGGCGACAGCGAGCCGCCCGCTACCGCCGCCGGCGTCCCCATGCCCACAGACGGGTTGGCTGCGGCGGCCGCCGCGCTGCCATCGCCCCGCCGCGACCGCGTCGACGGGCGAGTGGCGGTGGACACCGCACCGCCGCCACCGCCGCCTCGACCGCCGCCGCCTCGGCCGCCGCCGCCGCCGCCGCCGCCGCCGCCACCGCCACCGCCGCCGCTGCGCCGCCGCTTGCCCGTCGCTCCCGCCGCCGCGCGGGTGCCCCCGACGGCAGAGCCGGCAATGGCGACGGGGGCCCTCCCGCTCCGCGGCGGCGGCGGTGGCCGCGGCAGCGCGCGCAGCGCGGGCGGCTCGTCCAGCGGCTCCCACACGCACCCTTCCCCCCCCCCATCCTCCGCAGGGGGCGTCCACTGCACCGCCCGGGGGGGTGCCAGGGGGGGGAAACCCCCAGCGGGGGCGGGCCACACGGCGACGAGCGACTCGGCCGACGCGGTGGTGGCCGCAGGAACCGCCGGCACCGACGGGGGGGATGGGGGTGGCAGGGGCGGCGGTGGCGGCGTGGGGAGGGGGTGGGCGGGGGCGGCCGCCGCCCAAGGGATAGGTGGCGTTGAGGGGGGTGTCGCTGCCCGCGCCGGCGCCGCTGAGGGGCGCAGCAGCGGCACCGGAGAGACCAGCCCGGCGACCGCCGCCATCATTGCGAGGCCGCTGAGGGCAGCCTCGGTCCACGACGTCGTGACGGGCGCGGCGGTGGGGAGCGTGGCGGCGGCCGCGGAGGTGGGCGGTGTGGCAGTGGCCACGTCGGCCGCCATCATCGCGGCGGCATCGTCGGCGGGCGGTGTCGCCGCCACGTCGGCCGGCGTCACGGCCACTGGGGCAACAGGCGGCGTGGGGGGCCCGCCGGCATGTACCGTGGGAAACCCGTCGGCAGGCGGCGTGGCGGCCGTGTCCGAGGGCGGCGCGGCGACCGCGGCTGAGGTCGGCGCGGCGACCGCATCGGGGGGCGACGAGGCGGCCACGTCAGTGAGCGGCGCGGCGGCTACGGAGAGTGGCGGCGGCGCGGCGGCCGCCGGCTGCGGCGGCGGCGACCGATGCACGGTGGCAGCCCCGCCTGCCGGCAGCGGCGGGCCATCGTCCATCAGCGGGGCGGTGCCGGCAGCAACTGGCGGTAGAGGCGCAGAGGCGGCCGCCGCCGGCGGGGCCACCACGGCGGCGCCCCCCTTCCCCGCCACCGTCGGGCGGGCACCCTCCCCCCCCCCCCGGTCGCGCTCCGCGACCGCCACCGCCGCGGCGGCGGCGGCGGCCACGACCGACACGCCCCGCCAGACGCCAGCTACGTCCCCGCCACCGCCGCCAGCCGTCGTCCCCGCCGCCGCCGCCCCCGCCGCCGGGGCGGCCGCTCCGTCCTCATTGTCAGCAGCGTCCCATTCGGCGCCGGCCGGCGCGAGCGGCAGCGCCGCCCAGCCCAGCGCGCCGCCGCCGTCCACCCCACCCCCACCCCCACCGGCGCTGCCGCCACGGCGACGGGTCCCCCCGCCGGGGGTGCCGCTATTCTCCTCCCCCGCCGCGGGCGGCCGCGGCCGCGGCCGCCGCTTGGCCCCGCCCCCCCCTCCCCCCCCCACGCCGCCGCCACCAACGCTGCCGCCCGCAGCGCGGGCGGCCACCAAGGCGCGGGTGCCCGTCCCTGCCCCCCCGCCCCCCCCCCCCCCCCCCCCCCAGCAGCAGCAGCACGGACCGCCCCTACCAGGCGCGCCCGCCGCTCGCGCCGCCGCGCGTCGCGCTCGCGCTCCCGCGCTGTCCGGGCGGTGGCGGCGGCCGCGGCCCGGGCGGCGGCGGCGAGCGCCCGGTCCCGGCGGGAGCGGCGGAGCCAGGCGACCGCCGCGTCCGCGCCGGCTGCGCCGGTGCGGCCGGCGGCGGCGGCGGCGGCGGTCGCCGCGGCCGCCGCGTCGGGCGCCCGCCACACCCCACGGACGGCCGCCTTGAAGGCCCCTGCAGTGGCCCAGCCGGCCACGGCGGCCGCCCCGACAGCGTCGGCGCCGTCAGCGGTGGGGGAGGCGGCGGCAGTAGCGACGCGGCACAGCCCCGGGGGGGGCGGCGCCAGGCGGGTCAGGCGCAGCGCGCCGGCAGCCCGGCGGGCGGCCACCGCGTCGAGGGCAGAGAGGGCGGCGGCGGGCGGCAGCACCACGACCGCCAGGCCGTCACCGCCCGTAGGCGTCAGCAGCAGCAGCGTCGGGAGGGGCGGCGCGCCGCCGCGGAGGGGCCCGCGCACGCCGCCGCCGCCGCCGCCCCCACCACCGCCGCCGTCTGCCTCGTGGGCGGGGGGGGGTGGGGAGGGGGAGGAGGCAGCAGGCAGACCCCGCCGCGCTCCCGCCGACAGCGGCGTGCCGGGCGTGCCGGGCGTGCGGGGCGTACACGGGGCAGGGGGCGCCGGCCGCCACAGGCGCCCCGTCCCCGCCCCCCCGGCGGCGGACCTCCGCCGGCCCCCGGGGGTGGGCGGTGTGGCCGCCCGGCCAGCGGCTGCCGCCGCGGCGGCTGCAGCAGCGGCGGCCGCCGCGACGGCCGCCACCCCCCGCGCATGTCGACGGCCGGCTACGGCCATGGCGGGCACCCCCACCCCCCCACGGACGCCAGCGCCGCTGGAGCCACCACCGCCCGCGTCCGTCACCGGCAGCGGCCGCCGCGACGACGGCGACGGCAAGGACAATGACGGCGTCGGCGGCGTTGGCGTCGGCGGCGGGCGCCGCGCCCCCCCCCCCGCCCCGCCCTCGGCTCCCTCCTTCTCCCCCTCCCCGCCCCCACCGGCGTTGACCGCGGCGGCGGTGCCCGGCGGGGGCGACCAGGTGGCCAGCAGAGACACGCCCGCCTCTGTGACCGCGGCGACCAGCGCGCGGGCGGCATCAGCGTCCCAGGCCGCCGCCGACGGCCGGACGCGCACAACCACCCCCGTCGGCGCCCCCCACAGGCGCGCGCCCGCCGCGGCAGGCAGCGCGCGCAGCAGCCGGAGGGGGGGCGGCGAGGGCACGCGCATGGGGGGGGGAGAGGTGGGCAGGAGGGGCGTCGCGCAGCCCGCCCCCCCCCCCTCCCCAGCTGGAAGTGGTGGTGGCGCTGCCGGCGACGGGAGGCCCACCGCCGCCCGCGCGGCGGCAACGGCAGCGGCAATGCCGCCGGGCGCCGCCGCCGCCGCCGCCGCCGCGGCGGGCGCCGACAGCACCGCCTCGAGGCCCCCAAACGTGGCCCCACGGAGCGGTGCCGCAGCAGTGGCGGTGGTGGCGGCGGCGGCGGCGGCGGCGGCAGGGGCGGCCCGCTTGGTCGACAACCCCGTCGCAACGGTGGTCCCCCCCCACGCCCCCCCAGCCGGCCCGGGCGGGGACGATGCCCCCCCCCCCCCCCCCCCCCCCCCCAACCCCCCCCCGGGCGGCCGCCGCGGCGCCCCCCCACAGTGGGCACCCCCCCCCCCGCCCCCCCCCCCCAGTGCGGCCGCCGCAGACGGCGCGTCGGCGGGCCAGCCGGCGCCCACCGCGCCCGTCGCGAGGGCCCAGTCGTCCACCCCCCCTCCGCGGCCGGGCGCGTAGAGGTGCACCTCGGCGGTCGCCGGGATGGCCGCCGCGGCCACCGCCGCTGCGCGGCGGACGGCGCGCGGGGCGGCGGTGAGGCGGGTGGCCGCGACGGCGGCCGACAGGAAGAGGACGACGGTGGTGGCGGCGGCCAGGGGCGGGTGGCCGACGAGCGTGGCCACCCGCCGGGACGGGCAAGGTCGGGGGGGGGGGGGCCACCACCGGGGGGGGGGGGGGCGGGGCGGGGGCGCAACCGGGCCCCCCAGCCGCCGCCGCCACCGCCGCCGCCGCCGCCGCCGCTGCCGCCGCCGCTTCAGGCGCTGCCGCCGGGTGGTGCACGTGCCAGTGCGACCGGCAGGCGGTGTAGGTGATGCGCGGCGTTGGCGGGGGGAGGGCGGCCGTAAAGGCCGCGGCGGCAGCCGCCTCGGCGGGGGTACCGGCGATGAGGATCGCCACGCCGCCCGTGGCGGCGGTGGGGATGGCCGGCGGCGACGGCAGGGCGGGGGGGGGAAGGGGGTGAGGATGGGGGCGGGGATGGGGGTGGGGATGGGGGTGGGGGGGGCGGGGGGGGGGGGGGCAACCGCCGCCGTTGCCGCCAACACCGCGACGGCGAAAGCGGGGGAGCGGGGCGTCTGGCCGCCCGCCCCTGCGGGGGTAGGGCGTTGGTCGCCGTCGTTGCTGCCGACGCAGCCGTCGCCGACGACTGCAGCATTGGCGTCAGCAACGGCAGCGGCGTCGCCGACCGCGACGGCAACGGCAGAGGCGTCGACGCCGTCCGCGACGGCGGCGGCGCGGCGTGGAGAGGCGAGAAGGGGCGGGGTGACGCCGCCCCGCCCACCGTCCTCCCCTCCCCCCTCCACCAGCATTGCCGTGACCGCGTCGGGCGTCGCCGTGCCGGCGACCGCGTCTGCTGGCAGGGGCGGGGAGGAAGGCGGGCGTGGAGAGGCCAGCCCCGCCGCCACCGCCAACGTCCACACTTCTTCGGCCGACCGGGGCAGGGCGGCGGGCGGGGGGGGGAGGGTGGCGGCGCCCGTACTCCCCGCAGGGAGGGGGATGGAGAGGGAGAGGGGGGTGGCCATGGCAAGTGGCCGGCCCGACCAGAGAACGGGGTGATGGCGGAGGGGGGGCGTGGGGGGGGGGGGGGGGTGGCAAGGTGTGAAGGTGGCTGTCCACGCCGAAGCAGCAGAGGTCCAGAGAGAGCGGAAATGGGGGGGGGGGGGGTTGGGGAGGGCGCGGAGGTCTAGGAGACGAGGGAGCGATCCGGGGGCAGGGGGGGGTGTGGTCGTCGCCCAACCGTTCCCGTCCCTGCCGTCCGCAGGGACGCGTCGGATGGCGCAGTGAGAGGCGGGTCATCGCAGAGGGGGGGGGGGGAGAAGATAAAAAAAAAAGCGGGAACGAGCGGCTCAGAGGGGAGCGGCAGCGACCCGGATGCACAGCAGCTTGTGCACAGGAGTTTTGGCGCGGCAGGCGACTGGGTGCCATTGGGTGCTTCTTCACGTGTTTTGACACAGAATAGTGGTAAGAATAGACGTTTTTTGCCAATCCGTCTGGTGGATATGAGGCGGTTTACTTTAGAATCCTCATTAGCGAAGCTCGGTATTTGCAATGTCAAATTGCTCCTGGCCACATGTTGGATCGGTTTGGCTCGTGAGGTACGATGCGGGACCAGTCGGTGGTGTCCAGCGGCCTCGTCGGGGTGGCCTTGTGGTGCGCGAAGCGCTTGGGGAGGGCGGGCGGCCTTGTAGGAGAGGGGGGAGAGGACTGGGGGTCGCCCAGCTGTGGTGCTCACCCGCCCCCTAAAGACGCCGGCTGTCTTCGCTATGACGCCACCCGGCCCCGGGAGGACGCCGCCCGCTTCAGCGACGACGCGCCCGCCCCTTCCCACGACGCCGCTCGCACAGAAGGGGGGGCTGGATGGCGTGGTGAGGTTCTTCGGTTGTATGTATGCATCCCAGGGAAAAGGAGGGTGGGTAGCAGTGAGGTGCTGTGGGGGTTGGCGGCTGCTGCCTGGGGGAGTGCGGCCGCGGCTGGGCGGGGGTCGGCCGCCGCCGGGCGAGGGGGGCGGCTGCGGCCGGAGGGGCGGCGGCTGTAGCCTGGGGGGCGGCAGGTACGGCCGTGCGGGGGGCGCCTGCTGCCGGGGGAGGGCGACTGATGCCGGCTGGGGGCTGGGGGCCGGCGGCGGCTGCCGGGGTAGGAGCGGCTGCGGCCGGGGGGGGTGGACGGTGTCTGCCTGGGGTGGGGTGGCTGCGGCTGAGCAGGGGTCTGCCCTTGCCGGGCGGGGGGCGCGGCTGCTGCCGGAAAGGGGGCGGCTGCGGCTGGACGGGAGGCGGCCGCCTGCGTGGCTGCCGGGGCGGCGCCGTTGTTGCCAGCCGCCGCGTGCCGCGCGGGGGATGGCGGCCGCCCGTGGGGTTGGGGGGGGGGGGGGGAGCGCCCCCCCGTCGGCGGCGCCACCCCGCCGCGCGCACAGGTGGCGGGCGAGTGCGCCACGGACGGGCCGACCCGTTTCTCTCGCGTTCTTTTTTTGGTTGGTGTGCGACGTGCCACACTGGTCCGACGGCGCCGCTGTGGTGGTGGTCTCCGGCGGTGGTCGCGCGGCAGTGGTAGCGGCAGCGCGGCGCGTGCCAGGGGGAGCGGCAGGCGTGGTGGGCGGGGGGAAGGGGGGAGTGACGGCGGGCGGCGGGGGTGAAGGCCCCCCTCTCCATCTCCCAACCCTGTCACGTGTCATCGCTGACCATGCCCTGGCCGCCACCGCTGCCGCCACCGTCAGGCACGGCGACGCGGGCCGCCTTCGTGCCAGCCGGCGGCACGGTGCCGGCACCGCCCGTGCTCCACGGCGGCGGCCCGCCGCAGCGGCGGGGGGCGCGTCGGCCACGGCGGGGGGCGGCGGCCGACGGCGGCGGCGGCGGCGGCGACCGTGGGGGGGGGGGGCGGCGACCAGCCAGCGGCGGCGACTGCGGTGGCCGTGGTAGTCGCGGGGGGCCAGCTGGCCGGCGGCGGCGGCGGCGAGCCGGCGGCGAGGACTACGGCGGCCAGCCGGCGGCAGCCTCGGCTGCGGCGGCGGCGGCTGCGGCGGCGGCGGCGGCGGTGGCCGCAAGCCACCGCCGGCGGCGACGGTGGCCAGCCGGCGGCGGCGCCGGGGGGGGGGCGGCGACCAGTCGGCAACGGCGGCGGCGGCGGCGGGCGCTGACCCGCGGGTGCGGATTGGCGGGGCGGGCAGTGCCGCTGACCGCGGCAACACCGTTGGCGCGCGCCTGCCGGGCGGGCGGGACCGTCCGCCGCTGCTGGGACGAGGAGCGGCCGGCCGGGTCTACCGGGCGACACCCCCACGGGCGCCGCGGCGGCAGCAGCCGCGGCAGCGTCGGCTGCGGCGGCGGCGGCGGCGACAGTGGCCAGCCGGCGGCGTCTGGCCGGCGGCGGCGGCGGTGGCGGGGGGAGGGCGGCGACCAGTCGGCAACGGCGGCGGCGGCGGCGGGGGCCAGACGACAGGCGTTCCTATTGCAGTTTTCCGAATTTTGTCCCATGTGGACAAGAGCAAGAGCAAGTGTACAAGAGCAAGGGCCAATCGCATGCTCGCAGCAGAGGGCTGACCAATGGCGTGCTGCAACACGTCTGTCGGAAGAACCTGATGATTGGCTATGGCCACAACTGCTCTCGCAACGAACGCTGGTTGGTCAAGACACTCTTGTTTTTTCATCGGATCTCGCAGGTTGGACCCTTATCTCAGGTCTTCTCTGTCAAGAACAGTCCGAAGCGCTCAGCCGGTGCTTGTTCTGCCCTCGAAGTGGTCAGAAATCCCGAGAGATCCCCCGATCACACTGTTCGTACAACAACGGACCCTAATGCAGAGCAGTCACTGGCCAGAGAGGTAGCACCTGAGTCATATCATTGGTCAAACGCAGTTTGCTCTTGCTCTTGTCCACATGGGACAAAATTGGGAGAACTGCAATACTCCCGGCGAATGTCAATACGGTGATGGCGACGACAATGGATGTACCCCTGAACTTGAAAAGAGCTTCGCCATTAGCCCCCCTTGCGACCTTGCGACCGGGGGGGGGCTCCCATTGATCTCCATGAGACAAAATTCGGGGAACTGCAATATGTACGTAGCAGTGGGAGGCGGCCAAAGAGGCGTCGCGGTAAACCTTTCCAGCAAGACGCGCCCCCACACAATTGCCGCCCCGACGGCCCCCTACGCCACACTCCTCTCCCCGGCCCGCCGACACTCTCTCCAGTCACCCCCCCCCCCACCCCCACCCCTTACCTACGCATAGACGAGCGCGGCGGCGGCCCCGGCACGACCGTCACGCTCACTTCCTTGGCTGGCCCGTCGGGCACCGCCCGCGTCGCGTCGGCAATCTGCTTGCGGAACAGGTACCGCGGGATGGCCTCGTGCACCCACGGCTGGGTGTAAAAGACCGCCCGGCGCTCTTCGTCGGGCATGCCCGACCGCGCCGCACCGGCGGGCGCCGCGGCCGTCGACGCGGGGGCGGGCGGGGGGGAGGGTGCCGCCGACCCAACCGCCGCCGTCGCGCCGCCCGCCGCCGCCGCCGCCGCCGCCGCTGCCGCGGCTGCTGCCGCCGCGGCGCCCGTGGGGGTGCTCCCCTCCGCACCCCCCGCCGGCGGCGGGGGGCTCTTGGCTTCCCGCGTCTGCGTCAGCACCAGCTGGTTGATGGCCTCGGACGGGTGGTCGGCAAAGTGGGCGAAAAAGTCCCGGCGGCGGCGGTGGGCGGCGAGGGACTCAAGCAGCTCGTTGGCCGTCTTGGCCGCCGCCGCTGCCGTGGCGGCAGACGCCGCCGCCGCCGGGTCGGCCGACTCCCCGGGGGCCACCCCCGCCGCGGCCGTGGCGGCGGCCGTGTCGCTGGCGGCGCCCCCACTGGCGGCGCCCCCTCCCTCCACCGCCATGTCCACTGTAACGTCATACACGACTGGCGGCCCGCCGACGGTGGTGCGCAGGCGCACCGGCGGCGGGGGCCCCATGTGGAGCTTGGCCACCTCAAACACCGCCGCCGCCGACAGCGCCGGTGGCGGCGGCACGCCCGTGGCGGCCACCACCAGCGCGCGGAGGCCCTCGTTGAGCCGCACAACCCCCCGGTCCGCCGCGTCGGGGAGCCGGTGTTTGCGGATGTACTGCCAGAGGCGGCCAAAGACGGCGGCGCGGCAGCCGGCGCGGACGCCCAGCAGCGCCGCGAGGTGCGGGGACAGCGCCACCCGCGGCGGGTGGTGGTCCACGTACAGGAGGACGTGGACGGGGGCGCCGACCGCGGCGGGCCCCCCCGGGCGGGTCACCTCGAGGGCGTCGGCCGGGGGGTCCCCCGACGCGCGGGACCAGTCAATGAGCCACCCGTCGGGCTGGGCGGTGGCGTCCAGCTGGAACACCGCCCGGCGGATGACCTGCGTCAGCCGCGGGGGGGGGGGCGCCGGGGGGGGCACCCCGCCCGGCGCGGCGTCCCCCCCAGGGGGGGGCGCCGCCGGGGGGGGCTCCGCCTCTGGCACCATCACCCCTTGCAGCCGCAGGGACCACGACGGCGGCACGGCCGGCGGCGGCCGCGGCAGGGGCGGCGGGGCGGCAGCAGCGTCTACCCCCCCCGCGGTGGCACCGGCGGGGCGGTCCCCCCCGCCGGGCCCGCCCGCGGTGGGCGGCGCGCCACCCCCGGGCGGCTCCCCGCCGTCGGCTGCCACCCCCGGCAGCGGCGGGGGCGGCCGCGGTGGCGGCGGCGGCTGCGCGCGGAGCTCCGTCTCAATCCGCACCCGCAGCGTGCGGCTGCGCGCGCGCAAGACCGCCTTGGCGGCCGCCGCAGCGAGGATCCCCGCCCCCCCCCGGCCGGCCACCCGCGCGGCCACGCCGCCGGCCGACCCCCCCCCCCCGCCCCCCCCCCCCCCACCGCCGCCTCCACCGCCGCCACCACCCCCACCCCCACCGCCGCCGCCGCCCCCATCATCGACGCCCACAGGGGTGGCCGGGTAGAGCGCCCGGGCGGCCGACAGGGCCGCGGCCACATCGGCGCGCTTGGCCGCCGCCGCCGCCGCGACCGCCGCCTCCACGTCGAGCAGCCGGCAGAGGGTGGGGGATTCGCGGCGGAGCGCGTCGGCCAGCCGCTTGACCGCCGCCCCGCCGCCGCCGCCGCCACCCGCACCCCCACCGCCGCCGCCGCCACCCCACCCCCACCCCCACCCCCACCGCCGCCGCCCCCGCCCCCGCCCCCGCCCCCGCCGGCACCGTCGGCCGAGGCGCCCGCGCCGCCAGCAGCAGCAGCCGCCGCAGCAGCAGCGGTGGCGGCGGCGGCGGCCGACCCAGACTTTGACCGCTTCCGCGACGGCGCCGACCCGCCGCCGCCGCCGCCGCCGCCCGACGTGGCCGCCCCGCCGCCGCCGCCGCCCGCAGCCGCCCCCGACGGGGGGCGGGCGGCGGTGGCCCCCCCCCGGGGGCGGCGCCCCCCCCCCCCCCGGGGGGCGTTGTCAGCGCGCCCACCCCCCCGGCGCCTCCCCCTCCCCCTCCCCCCCCGGAGGGGGAGACCCCGCCGGCGGCGTGCCGTCCCGCCGCCGCTTGGCCGCCGCCCGCCCGTCGGCGGCACCGCCACCGCCACCGCCACCGGCGCCGCCACCGCCACCGGCGCCCCCCCCCCCCCCCCCCCCCCACCCCCCCACCCCCCCCCCAGCGGCCGCACCCCCCCCCCCGCGCCCCCTCCGCCAGCCGCTGCGGACGGCCGCCGGGGCGGCGCCTTGGCGGCGTGGCCGCCACCCCCCCCCCCACCGCCGCCGCCCCCACCCCCACCGCCGCCGCCGGCCCCCCCCCCGGTGGCGGCGGCCGCGCCGGCGGGCGCCCCCCACTGGGCGTGGGGGGTGCCCCCGGCGGCGGCCGCCCTGCCGGCGGGTAGCCGCCCCCCCCCACCGACGCCCGCCGGCCGTGGGCAGGGGGGGGCGGCGGCGGCAGCGGCGTCGGCGGCGGCGGGGGGGTGGGGAGCCTCCCCCCCCCCCCGCCGCCGCCGCCGCCGCCCCTGCCGCCGCCGCCGCCGCCGCCGCCGCCGCTCCTACCACCGCCGCCGCCACCGCCACCGCCACCGCCGCCGCCACCGCTGCGGCCACCGCCGCCACCGCTGCGGCCACCGCCGCCACCGCCGCTGCCGCCGCCGCCGCCGCCGCCGCCGCCGCCGCCGCCGCTGCCACTCCCACCCCCACCGTCGGCGGTGCCACCACGGCGCGACGGGTCCATGGCCCGTCGGCGGCGGGCGTCTGCGCGACGCGCCGGCAGGTGGCGGTGGGTGGGGGGGGGGGGGGGGGGGGGGGGGCGCGCGGCTCTGCCCGCCCCGCGCCTGCCTGCCGCGCGCGCCAGTCCCCCCCCTCCCAGGCAGCAGCCGCGAGACCCCCTCGCCGGCGGCCCCGCGGCAGCGCGCGCGCGCTCCCGCCGCGCCGCCATTGCGCCCGCACGACGGGGGGGGGGTGCCCCGGTGGGGGGCCATGCAAATTGGGTTGGAAGGGGGGGGGGCGTGTGGCTGTAAGCAGGTTCATTCTTTCAGTTGGCCACTTCTCCTCTGTTGTCCCTGCTGATGAACGGGTGGGGGGGGGGGGGGGGGGGGGGGTGTATCTACAGTCATTCCCCGATGATGACCCACCCCAATGGCGAGCATTACAGCTGCCGGCGCCGCGACGCCAGGTGCGTGCTCGCCAATCAATCGCTCCAAAAAAAGCCGCCCGCGCCTCTCTCGCTGCTCTGAATGACTGTGGAAGACTGTCGGCCAACTCCTTATAGGCCCACCTGGGCTTATACGGAGGTGGTACAAGGTCGGGGATTGACTATATGTATATGAATATGATAGGGGGGTGGTGCCCCTTTCCTCCCCACCGGCAGTGCAAACCCCGTGGGATCCGGCAGAGAGGCCGCCCACGGCTGGCGCCAACCCGCGCTGGCGCTTGGAGCGCGCGCACTGTCTTGACCCGGGACGCGGGGATCCCTGAAGGGACCCCACTGCTGGGGCGCCCCCACGCGGCGGGTGGGACGGTCCCCGTGGGCTACGGGGGACGGCGGCGCTGTGCCGACGGGTCGTGTCTGCCGGGGCACCCTGGCCGGCGCCATTCCCCTGGTCTATTGGGCACGGCATCCTGTCTCACGCTCACTCCCCCGCCGCCTCCCCCCCGCCCACTGCCTACCCATTGCGTCGGTTTTGACAGTCCCCGTGTGGCCGCCGAGTGGCCGGCGGCTGCGTGGGCGGCGGCCGTGGCCGTGGCCGTGGCCGTGGGGCCGAGGCCGTGGCGGCGGTGGCGTCGGCGGTGGCTGTGGCTGTGGCTGTGGCGGTGGCGGTGGCGGTGGCGGTGGTGGTGGTGGTGGTTGTGGTGGCAGTGGCGGGGGCGGCGGCGGCGGCGGCGGTGGCGGCGGTGGCGGCGCCCCCCCCGTCGCCTCCCCGGCGGTGGGCATGAGCCGGACCGCCGACTTACGCCGGTCGGCACTGGAGCTGGCCGCCGCCGGCCGGGCCGCCCAGGTGACCGCCGCGCGTGCTGCCAAGGGCGATGGCGGCGGCGCCGCCGCCGCCGCCGCCGCGGGGGGCGCCCCCGCCGACACCACCCCCGAGACGTGCGCGGTCTGTCTCAACACGCTGTGCCTGCCCGCCGCGACGACGCCGTGTGGGCATGTCTTTCATGCGAATTGTATTGCGCAGTCGCTGGAGTATTCCATGTGCGTTAGGAGGGGGCAATGGGAGAGGGTGGGGGGGCTTGGGCGGTGGTGCATGCTGTGAGAGAAGGGGGGGGGGGGGGGTGGGGAGGGACGGGGATGAACTGGGGGGAGGCTATTTGTACAGGCCGCCTCTGCGCTGCTGGACGGGAGGGTGAAGCACCAGCTGGTCTCTGTGACTGCGCTGCGCGACCTGGGCCGGCTCGCTCACACCCCGCCCCCGGCCACTCCATCGTTGCCTCGCCCCCAATCTGCCTGGTGACTTGGTATCGCTGGCTTTTTGTTTCTTCTATGTGTCCCCTTCACCCCCTTCCCTGCCTACCTGCTGGCTCGTGCGCAGGGAGTGCCCCCTCTGCCGCTGCAAGCCGGCCTCGTGGAATGAGCGCCGACGATCCGGCTTCATCACCCCCCTATGCAATGGCCTGCCCGACGAAGCGACCTTGGCGGCCATCCAGGAGGGCGGCGGCGGCGCAGGAGGCTGTGCCGGTGGGCACAGCGCCCCCCCCCCCCCGGCCGCCCCCCCACCCCCCTCCCCTGAATATTCACGTGCGGCCATTGAGGCGGCCGCCGTTGCGTCCACGGCCGTGGAAGGGTGGATTGAGCGGGTGCGTGAGTTCCTTGGCCGCCTCGCCGAGGTCGACGCCCTCTGTACTGCCGCCGCCACAGAGGTAGCCGCCGCCCGCTGCGCCGCCGCGACGGCCGACGCGGCGGCCGCGGCGTCGGCCGCGGAGGCCGCCGCCGCCGAGGAGCGCGCGCGCGCCAAGTACGCGCAAGCGTCGCGGCAGGCGGCGCTGGACTCGGAAAAGGCGGCGCGCGCGCGGGAGCGGCTCGACGCCGAGGCGCGGCAGGCGCAGGCGTCGACGGCGGCGCTGAGCCGGCAGCAAAAGGAGGCGGCCGCCGAGGCGGCCGCCGCGCGGGAGGCCATGGCCGCCGCCACTGCCGCGGCGGCCACCGTCGAGCAGGAGCGCCGGGCGGTGCGCAACGAGGCGGCGGCGCTGCGGCGGCGGGCCGACTCGCAGGCGCGGGCGCTCGACGCCCTCAAGCGCCGTGCGGCGGCCGAGGCGACGGAGCGGGCGCAGCTGGGCGGGGCGGCCACCCTTGCACTCCGCGCGGACAATGAGGCCCTCCGGGAGCGGGTGGGGGTGCTGGAGGGGGAGCTCGCCGCCGCCCGCTCCCGCGCCGAGTCGGTGGTGGCGGCGGCGGGCGCGCTCGCGCCCGACGGCTGGTTTGACCCGGGTGGCCGCGGGGGGGACGCTGTTGCCGCTGCCGCCGCCGCGGCCGCGCGTGGCGGCGCCGGCCGCCCGCGGTCCGCGGCCTTCGCGGGGGTGGGCGGCTTTGAGGCGCTGCCGCCGGCGCGGGCGGCGGCGTCCGCGGCAGCGGGCGGGGTGGGCGGCCGCAAGCGCCGCCGCCCTGGCGTGACGCCCTTGTCGCTGGCAGACGCGGCGACGGCGGCCACTGCTGGCGCCGGCAACGTGGGGGGGGGGGCGGGGGGGGGCGGCAAGTCCGCCGCCACCACCGCCACCGCCACCGCTGCGGCGGGTCGGCCCCGGCCGCCTGCGTCGGCATCGTCGGCGGCGGCGACAGCGGGCTCGGGGCTAGGCTTGGCCGCCGCCAACGCGGCTGCGACCGCCTCGCCGGGCACGTGGCGGGCGTCGGCCGCCTCGGCGAGGGGCACCCCGCCGCCGCCCGTCCCGACCTGGGATGATGAGGCCAGCCGGGGGGGGGGGTGGGGGCTGTCCACCCCCCGCCCCACCGCCCGTCCCGCCCCCGTGGCTGCCCCCGCCGCCGCCGCCGCCCCCGCTGCGGCCACCGCCCCCGCTGCCGCCGTCGCCCCAGCTGCGACGGCGCCCTCACCGTCGCGGGTGTCCCCGCCACCGCCGTCGCGCCCCCCACCCACGCGGGCGGCGCCGCAGCGCGCGCCCGCGCGGTGTGGCCTGGAGGGGGCGATGGCCACGCTCGCGGCGGTGGCTGGGGAGCGGAAGCCGCAGGTGGCGACGCCCCGGCCGCCGTCTGGGCTGGGCGGCCAAATGAAGCTGAGCTCTTTCTTTGGTGGGGGGGGGGGACGCTCCGCCGCTCGGCTGTGAGAGGGGGGCGTGCGGCGTGTGGCCAGCGCGAGTGGGAGGGGGGAAGGGGGGGGAGGGGACAGGGCGCACGCAGACGGCTGGTTGGCTGGGGACGCGGTGGCCAGCCGGCGTTACGGGGCCGGTGGATAGGGTAGCAGACTTACGCCGTCCTGCGAGGGCCTCCGTCGTCCTGTCGGCGGACGACGGCGGTAGCGCTAGACTGCGCGGGTGCAGAGCCCTGACCGCGGCCCGTGCGGGGCGGGCGGGGCGGCGGGTGGTCACCCGCGTATGGATGCGCTCCTCTTCCCCTGCGCCGGGGCGGTGCGGTGACATGTATTTAGCCGCACGGGAAGCGGGTGTGGCAGTAGAGCTATGCACCGGGAAGGCAACAGCAGTGATGACTTAAGGCTGCCCCAGTCCCAAGCACGGCATCGATTCGCCGGGCAGACCAGGCCGGGCGCTCGGCTCCAACCAAGGGAAGCCGTCAACGGGAGTGCTGGCTGTGCCCCGGCCACACATGGCCAGACGATCCGCCACCGCCTACCCATTTATGTATCCACACCCCCTTCGATGGTCACAACGGTCGCTGCCCGGGTCGTCTCGGCGGTGTGCTCCCCCCCAGGAGACACCCTCGCAGACCGCGCGTCCCGTCGAAGGGCACGCGCGCACCTCGGTCACGGCGGCAACGCAGAATGCGAAATCTCAGACCCACGGATCCAGCGAGGGGGGGGGGGTGCACGATCTGGTGTCGGCGTGACCTAAGCCCTCGGCGGGCGGCCCCCCACCCCCCCACCAACAGGCTCTGGTGGGGGGGTGGGCCGCCACAATTCCGTGTACGGCCCCGTGGAGGTCAGCTGGAGATCTCTGTGCCCAGAGACCCCACTGCCCCTCGGCAGCTGGGACCCCGCCGGCGGCACGCGTCCGGAGCTGCGCGGAGGAGCTGCGTCGACCCGGGGGGGCCCCCCGCCGGCCCCACACGCCCACAAGCCCCCCCCCCCCGCCAACACGTGCGGCGGGGACATCTGCCCCATCGACGACGGTCGGTCAGAATTGCTGCAGGCGACGTGCTGGGACCCCCACGTAACCACGGAAGCCACATCCCCTCATCGCATCCTCCCCGGTTGTGTGCCCGCCCCCCACCATTCGCTACAGACATCAAGAGCAACCGCGTCCCCGACAGTGCGGGTGTGATCAGCGTGCTTTCTTCCCCCCCCTCCTCTTACCGTTGTGAGTCTCTTTACCTCCCGTAGCTCCCCCGCCACATCCTGTCACGACCGGCCTTGGAGAGGAGACGTGCGTTTCTCCCCATCTCAACCGGCCGCCACACCCCCCCCCCCCCCCCCCCCCCGCGCTCCCGCACACCCCCCGCCGGCCATCATGGGACGCTCCACCAACACCGCGATGCCCGCGATCGCCCTCGCCCCCGCGGTGCCCGCCGTGGGCAATGCCTTCGCTGCCGCCGCCGTGGTGGTGATGGGTTCGGCAGCCGCCGGCCCGCTGCGCGTAGAGATGCCCAAGATGCCCAAGATGCCCGCCATGCCCAAGCTGGAGCTCCCCTCCCTGGGCAAGAAGGCGCCCGCCAAGGGCAAGAAGCCCGCTGCGACCTTCATTGATGACAACCCCAACGCGAGGAAGCGGGTGGCCGCGCCGCGGTCGGCCGACACCAAGGTCCGCGCCGGCACCGGCGGGGATGTGGCCAAGGGCGCCAACGCCCCGACGCTGGCCGAGATTCAGAAGTCACGCGCGACACCGGGGGTTGTTATCAAGGACGCGGCTGGGACGTCGGACTGGAAGGCCTTCCCGCAGCGCCGCATGCCGGGCGCCAACATGTCCAAGTTCCGCGAGCTGGCGGGCGAGATGAAGCTGCCGGAGTAAGCGCGTGCCGCCGGGTCGCAATGGTGCTGCGTGTGCGAGTGCGATAGATCTTTTGGGGCCGGTTGTCGTCATCGGGGCGCTTCCGGGAGGATGGGGCAATCTGGGGCTGGGGGGCTTTGGTGTACAGGCTGCGACCGGTCTTTGGGGTGTTGGGGGAGTGCCCAACCGGGTTGGCTCCACGCCGGTGACGGTGCACCTGGGGTATTGGGAGGATGGAAGTGGGGCGACGAGCAGAGGTGGCGGGACGAGATGGGATGGCCCGTCTCTACCTTGCGGCCCCTGAGCGTGAGCAGGGGACGTGGACTGTGGGTCATGCCTATTTGGTGTGTGATGTTTGTGTGCTGGTCTTGGTTGTTCCAGACCCGGGTGCTGGATTCCACGTATCGTATCTTTTCTTGTGACGCTGCATCGGTTTGGCTCTTCTCTTTTGCCTGCTTGGCTCCTCCTCGGAGGGGAGGTTCGCTTGTTAGTTCTGCCCCCTGGGACACACTTTTTTTTCTTCCACTTTCGAGTGCACCGGCCCGTCCTGTGTACCCTTGCGACACGGCGTGGGCGCTCTTCCCTGTCGGTGGGCGGGCCTGTGTTGGCAACGTCTTGCATCATTCATTGTGGCGCTCGTGGGGATCTCATACGCCCGACCCTGTCGTGAAAACCGAGACGTGCGGGTCGCTATTTGCACCCAAGATGTACGTCTGCAGGCGTACGTCTGGACTCTCTTGGGGCACG
The DNA here is from genome assembly GCA_009829735.1 of Pyropia yezoensis. Lineage (NCBI taxonomy): Eukaryota > Rhodophyta > Bangiophyceae > Bangiales > Bangiaceae > Pyropia > Pyropia yezoensis. The sequence goes on from CM020620.1 coordinate 18,999,538, forward strand.
CATCTCGCTTGCATGTATTCTTGCGCAAACGCGAACAAGCGCCACTGCACAGATGCGAACAAGTGCCACTGGACGCCCCAGTTTAGGCCGGCAGCGGTAACGGAGTGCAACAGTGCAATCAGCCATCAGTACATGATAACCGGGTTGTGCACAGTGCTTGAGTCTCCTTCCCAAGAGCGCGGCATCGTCTACTACCTAGGACGCATGCAGCCGCTGGATAACAACGGCTGACTGCCTATGCGAATGTTGGACGACGAACAAGCTGTATGTACATGGCAAGAGGCAAGAAGCAAGTAAACGCAAGGCAGAGAACGCTCAATCCTGAGACAAAGGAACGCAGTGGATAGAAACAAATAAGCCTCAGCAGGAGCCAGGATGGCAGCAGCGGCCAACGTGCAGCCCATACAACCCACGAGCATGACAGCAAGACGCCGCACAGAGCACTCGGCTGCTGGCCCACTCTTAGATAGCAATGTCTGGGTTGGCAGCTGGTGGGTTCTTCCGACCACCGAAGATGCCACCGCCGCTGGCGCTGCCAGCCCCGACACCCCCTGCGCCTCCACGTACGGTTGGGGCCTCCACGTCCCCGCCCCCTGAGTTGATGGAAGGCCCGCAAAAGAAGAGTAACGCCGAGACCCCACATGCAATGACGCCCGCGACAATCAGCAATATTCCGCTGACAGAGCTAGTGTTTGAAAAGCCCATGGATAAGGCCAGCGTGCCCGCAAAAAAGGTGAAGAAGCCCCGGCCCTTCACGCCCATCAGGAATCTGCATGGTCGTTGAGACGCGACCGAGATATAGAGTAACAACAAAAAAATGAACAACGCGGGCGGCAGACACAAAAGCAAGCGTCACAGCATAACAGACTCACATTAGAGAATAGGATGAGGTCAGTGTATGCCCCTCTCCACGTAAGGCCAGGAGACCCAGACAACCCAGCGTTAGTCACCATCAAGTGGTAATCCAACACCCCAGACCAGCAAACACGACCGGAGTGCCACGGCAAGCGCCCAGCAATCGGGTAGTAAGCAGCTACACAACGTACCCAAACTGGCTGGCCATGCACGACGGCCATTCTAGCTCGGCTAGAATCAGAAGCACCCCGAAAACTGCAACCCAGATCAGCAGCACAAAGAACTCTGGGTCGTCGAACGCTCCAACAAACAGCCGGATGATGCGGAACACCGCCGACCCGATGAGCAGAGCGCCAGACACGAGCGTGCCTATCCGCACGTAAAGTGCAGGGTTGCTGCATGGGCCGCAGGACGAGAAGCGACCGCCGCCTTCCATTGAGAGCAGCACAAAGAACGAGACCTCAAAAAGATGCAGCCAGTGGATTGGTTGACCAGTTGCCCCCACAGGCTCTGGCAGAGGACGACGACACTCGACGGGACCGCCCAAAAGGCAAAACAGGGTCTGCTGGGCGTTCGCACGTCCTCCGTGAAAAATGAACGGCACCACCAGGAGAGGAAGGAAGAAGGCAGATGCCGAGAAAAGGTCACCGTCAAGAGGGCCACGTCGTGAAAGTCCAAGTGGCAGGGTGAACAGTAGGTAAGCCCGGCGCGCATGCGGCCGTGCTCATGGGTGCTGGCAGGCAGGCGGCCAAGAGTGAACCGCCACCGGGAGAGGGCCATGAGGCGCCACGAGAGACGCCAGCACACACGACCCGGCAGACACTGCTGGCTCGAAGCATGGGCTACTTTTCGCCCGTGTCATTGTCATCATTCGGATTGCTGATGGAATACATACGTACGCGCAAGTCGTGACGATGGAAGCCGCCCGCTCTGCCGCACCAGTGCCCACTTCTTCTCCCACGCTCCCCTTTTAGTCTTACCCTTCGAGCTGCTACATGCAGTCGTGTTCCGCTTCGTCTGTTCTCCACACCCAAGGGTTGTCGAGCTCGTATTTCTCGCATGCTGTTCTTCGTGGTGACCGGTTTGTGGCCCCACCCTTGTGGGTCACTCGCTCCCTCTCGCCTGGCCACGCTTCGTCGCTACTCTTTGAGCTCACCAAGCCGTGGTCTTGTTGGCAGACGTCTCTACCCCCTTCAGCCGACTCGCTTATCAATTCCTGTCCTGATGGCCTCTGCAGCAGCCCCGGCGGGTGCCGGTCGCACAATTTCCCGAGTGGTGATGGCGCGGGAGCAGGCTGAGGGGGACGGCGCACGGGTGCGGCGAAGCATTGGCTCACGTGCCCTGCCAGACCTGGACCCCTTTTTGCTTCTTGACGAGTTCCGAGTCACACCCCCAGCTGGCTTTCCGACGCATCCACACCGTGGGATGCAGACTGTCACGTACATGCTATCTGGCGCTTTCCAACACGAGGTAGGCTGCGTGTTTCTCTTTTGCTGGTCTCTCGTCGCGTTGTATGCTGTTCTGTGAGCGTTCCTTGTGTTCTGCATGTCTCTGACACCCACTTTCCTATTTGTCTGTTTGGTCGTACCATCCCGTGGGCTTGTAACTATTTCTGTCGCGTTCCCTCTGCATTGCTTGGTGCATGTCTGTTGCATGTGCATTCCGTCCTCCGTGACAGGACAACAGGGGGAATGCTGGCATCATTGGACCGGGGTCCCTGCAATGGATGCTGGCAGGTTCAGGCCTCCAACACTCGGAGATGCCCGCGACAGACGGCCCTAACATCGGGCTGCAGCTCTGGCTGACATTGCCAGCGGCGGACAAGATGAGACCGCCCGACTACCAGGAGGTGTCGGCCGAGTCTGTCCCTACGGCCACCTCTCCGGACGGTGCCACCCGTGTGCGCGTCCTTGCCGGAGATGCGTACGGGGTGATGGCGGCTGTGATTACGACGTCGCCCATCCTATATCTGGATGTGGATATTGACGCTGGTGCGACGGCTACCTTGCCCGTCCCTGATGACTACGCTGGTTTTACGTACGTCTTGCGGGGCACCGGCACGTTCGGCGTTAATGGTACGGCGGCCGAACACGGGTCATGCTGTCTGCTGGCAGACGGGGAGACCGGTGCCCTGTCGATCACGGCGGGGCCGCAGGGTATCCGCTTTGTGCTGGTGGCGGGCACGCCCGTACGGGAGCCCATCTTCAAGCACGGCCCTTTTGTCATGAACAGCCGCGAAGAGCTGCGGCAAGCATTTAAGGACTACCAGAACGGGCTCTTTTAGTGAGTCCTGTGCCACTTTGATGACGGTTTGTTGCTAGAGTCGTGGTGCACAGGGTCATCAACGTTTGGTCGGGCCCCTGGCGCTGATGTGTTTTTCTTCTTGAGCATTGTATTACTTGCAGCAACACGGTCTTGCATCTGCGTGCCCGACTGCGAGCCTCACCACGCTCTCTTGGTCTATGACCGCCCTGTTTGCATGTTTTAGGAAGTTCTTGCAGCGTCTTGTGTCGCAGAACTCACTTCTGCCGACCAAGACCAGGTGCGCGTAGTCCAGAGAGCTTCTGCATTGCAACAAAGACAACAGTATTACACAAGCCTAGACGGAACCTATACACTCGAAAAAGACGCACGGCGGCGCGGATGCTCGACCAGCATGCGCGGCGAGTAGAGAATCACACAAATCACGGCGTCTATCCTACGAAACACAGACGGGCGCGCCGCCCTGGGCGCTGCCAATCACGCGCTCCTATCCCCGGTCGGGGTGGCGCGCGCCACCGCCAGACAGCCCCCAAACATCCGCACGACAGCACTTGACAATCCCGACCCCCGGGGCGCGCGTGCAGCAGCAAGAGCCGTGGGCGCAGGAGCAACATGAGGGTGTACGGCAGGTGCGCCGCAGCTGCCCGCGTACACCCTCCTTGAAGAAATCCTCTACCGGGTTGGCCGCGTGGCCTCTACACCCACGGGCTGAGCCGCTGGCCCAGGTACAGGCTGAGGACAGTGTCGTCCTCAATATCGTGGCTCTCCAGGGTGAGCGAGTCGTTGAGGTGGATGCCGCCGTGCATGAGCGCTTGGATGTACAGGTGGGGAGGGATGGTCACCATGGACTGCAGCTGCTGCCGCAGTTCCGCGATGGTCTCCCTTGGCTCGACGTCCAGCATGATGGTGCCTTCCTCAGGGGTCTCAACCCAGATGTTCATCGTGACAGCAGCGGAAGTCGGCAAGGGCACCACAAGATACTTGGTCTGGCCTTGGCGGCAAGCGGGCCCACACCCCACAATCGGAACTGATCCCCGCCGTGCCGCGAACAGCCGCAACAGGAAACAATGCTAGCCGTGCGGGGCACCCACAGCACAAGAGACCGGCAGAGGGAAGTGGGGTGGGGCGGGAGGGTGGGCGAGAGAGGTGCACGTGGGGATGGGGGTGAGGGTGGGGAAGAGAGGATGTCGTGCCCGCACTACCGAGTCCGCATGCACGAGGACACCGCCGTCGGCCTTAAATGGGCTGCGTGTCCAGAGCGGAGGAGGGGGGGAGGGCGGCCGAACGGCGGCGCCCCGTCTCCACGAGCAGCGTCCCGTCGCCGCCCGCGTGCGCGCGCTCTCACACCGCTGCTTGTGCCTGCAGAAGCCTCTCGGGAAACAGAGCGTGTCCAGGAAAACCGCACGCGTCGCCAGCGGGCCCGCGGAAGCACCGGACACGCAACACGCTCCGCACGGCAGGCGGGGCGGCGGGGCTCGACTAGAAATGACAACAAAAGTGTGTGCTTCTCCCCACCCCCCTCGGCGTCACCCCTTCACGCCTCTCTCCCGTCGGGACCTTGGCCGGCGGGCGCGTCGGGCCCACCGGCCGCCCATCACTGCAGGCCAGCGCACACACCCGGTAGGGGAGTGGCGGTTAAGGGGGGCGTGGCGACGAGTTCGTCGTGTGCCCCCAGGTGGCGCCCCCCCTTCGGCCCCCCCTCCTGCCTGAACGGCCGCCTGTAGAGGACAGCGATGAGGCATGCGCGGGGGTGGGGTGCTCGCTGACCCCTAAGAAAAAAACAGTTGTGCGGCGAGGAGGGGGTGTGTGTGCAGCCCCAGGGGTGCGAGGCGTTGGGCCTGTGCTGTGTACATACAGTACACTCCCTCGCCGGGCGCCAGGTGGGGCTCCTGCCCAACGGCCTCCCACGCACGCCGGCGACAGCGGCGGCCGCGCACGTTGCGGTGGGGCTGTGTCTGTGATGCGCGAGAGGTGGGTGGGGGGGCGGGCGCGGAGGGGAGCGCGTCAGAAGCAGGCAAGGGGCGTGGCAGGGGCGCCGGTGGTGACTCGCCTCTGTCGAGGCCCCCTCTCCACGATAGCCACCGAGGCGGTCGCCTCGGGTGGGGCCTCTCGCGGCACGGGGCACGTTGTCATGCGGGGAGTTGGCCGGCTGGGCCGACGAGACGCCCCTAACCCGCCACTCCCCCCTCTCTCCCCCCTCAACAAGCCCCTCCATCCATGGCGCCGCCTCCCCCCCCACTTGCAGCCGCCGAGGCAAGCTCCCCCCGCCTGCCAAAGGACGCTTGGGCTGCGACGGGATGGAGGGTGGTGTCGGGGCCTGGCAGGCGGTGGGGACGCCTGGCCACCGACGATGGGGGCGGCCAGCCAAGCGCCGCCGCGTTGGCTTGTTGACCAGGAGGGGCGGCGTGCAAGGGCGACTCGCCGGTGGCCACGCGGATTCCCTCCCCACCCCTTCCCCCCGGCTACACGAGGCGTGGCTGTCTTCCTTTTTAGCAGGTTCCCTGTTCTCTCGACTGACGGACGCCCGCCAGGACGAGACGCATCCACACTGGAGCCCTGAAGATTCGTCGTGTCCCCGTGGTTGCGCCGGGGGGTGTCAACAACACTCGTTTTAACGGGCACCCTTACCGCCCAGACGCAACGCCCGTGGGATCAAGTCGGCGGGGGAGAGGGGGACACAAGGACAGGCAGCGGCAGCGGGATCGCCGCTCCCCGACACAGGGCGCGCTCAGCCGTCGGAGCTGTGTGTCTGCCACTGCCGCAGGCCCTGCCAGTAAGTGACGCGCGTCCTCGAGCGTCTCTGGCGCCCGCCGTAAAAAGACAGACGGGATCATCCCCTCCAGTGATTGGTCGAAGAGGGAGGGGTGAGCGACGCGATTCTTTCCCAGTTTGGACGGGGCCGGCGCGCTCGGGGAGGTCACACCCCTCCCCACGGTGGGGAGGGTGGCACCCCGACGCATTGGGGGCCCCTCGCGCAAGACGAGACCCAGACGTCCGACGTGTCCCCGCCCGGAGGACCAAAAATGTTGCTCGCCGTGCCACCCACGGTTGACGCCGGACGCGCCACGGCAGCCACCCACAGGCAAAGACGATACAGCCGTTGCGGAGGCCATCCCCCCTACCCCACTGCATCGTCACCACGTGTCGGCCAGACGGGGGTGGAGTCGTGCCAGGCGTGGTGTGCCAGCCGACCCGTGCTTTAGAGAGAGGGGGGTCCTTGCTGGAGGAAATCCTCGGTGCCACAACAGCCCAGCTTGGCTTAGACGACACCCGGCACGAGAAAAGAAGCCCGACGAAGGCTCCCCACGGCTGGGATTCGTGCACGTCTACATATATCAATGGCAGGGTGCAAGTCCACGGAAGAGCGCTCCGGAGCCCCTCTTGGCGAGGGATCATCGCGAGACCACATGTCGTGCGAGAGCACAGGTCGTGCGGCTCGTGGGCTGGTGGAAAAAAACAAAAAAACTGGGTGGAGATGCGTGCCCAGACGATCCAGAGCGTCACTCATCAACCGAACGGTCAGAGATAGGAAGAACGGCGGTTCGTGGACCGCGGGCTCAGTGGCTCCCCCGAGGGGTCCCATGGGCTGGCGACGCGGGGCGGCACGGCGCGTGCTTTGGCTGTGTCCGCAGTGGTCATGCAAGGAACCCCCCGTACAGATGAAATCCACCGGAAAAGCAGGGAGCGGTCAACGCAGCGACCGTCCCCCCCGCACGTCCCAGAGGCATATACGCTCCGCGTGCCTCCACGCGGCTGAGGCCGGTGGCGGGGCGCGAGCGGGACTGCAACAGCAGCTGCTGGTGTATGTAGGCACCATCATGGCTCATGATGCGGTCACTCCTGGCAGGCGTCCCCACCATCCCGTCCAGTCGGAAGAATTTATTCGCTTGGCCCCAGCCGCCAAGCCGCGTTCCACACCGCTCACTGCAGGGATCAGCGTGTGAGATGACACTGGTCCTCGGGGTACGTGGGGAGGGGGTGGCCCCCGGGGCCCAGAAGAGCGGCGGGGAAAGAAAACATGCTGGCATTGACTTGGGTGACTATCCGGCGTAGTCCTCAGCGTGTGGCTGTCGGCAGCCGGATCGCCTGCGCGGGAAGAGCGACTCGCGAGGCGGAGTCACCGCTCATGGCTGGGTCAACGGATCCTCTCGCGTGACGGATGAGTGACCAGGTTGACTCTGTTGCGAGGTCCGTGGGCTGGTCGAGCGGTGTCCTACAGCGAGATTTCCATGAGGTTCAGACGGCGTCTCGCGCACGAAGGCACCACCGGCAGACGCAGTATTTACATTCTGCGGAATGGAGAAAATACATCGTAATGAGGATAGAAAAAAATGGTCGTCTATTCCACAATCGGAATCGATGAGTAATGGGTATGGGTTTTAGCTCCACCGATAGACATGCTCTTAACAGGTGATCACGTCGTGGAAAAAAAGAGGAGAGGACTACGAAGCAGGGGCCGCGGGGCGGCGCCCACAGCCGCCCCTTCGGCTCGCCTCCATCCATCCTCGGCGGAGGAGCCCCCCCCCGCGCCCTCCCGGCCGCGGGGGCCCGGCCGGGCGCACCCTCAGCTGGAAGGCGCCGGCGCCTTGGGCGCCGTCGCCAGCTGCCCCCCCCCCCCTTCCACACCGGGCGGGTCGCCCGCCGCGGCAGCCGCCCGCGCCGCCGCGTCGGCAGCGGCCCCTGCTCTGTCCACCTCGGCCACGCCGACGGGTGTCGCCGGCCGCGACACCATCTCTGTATCCGACGCGGCCGCGCCGTCGGCGGCGGTCGCGTCGATGGGCGTTGTGGCCATTGGCGACGCCGTCGACGATGGCGGCGGCGGCGCCGCTGCCGCTGCCGCTGCCGCCGCCGACACAGGTGCCGCCAGCGGCGATGCCGCCGCCGCCACCTGGGGCGCCGCGCCCGTCACTGCACCCGCCGCCGTCCCCGGCGCGGCCACCGGCACGCCCGCGGGCGAGTCTGCCGGCACGGCGCCCCGCCCGCGCGCTCCCTCCACCCCTCCCGGCACGTCCCCTCCGCCAGCCACCCGGACCGGGCCGCCGCCCCCCACCAACGCCACCGCCCGGGCCTTGCCGCCCGCCGACGCCAGCTGCGGCGGCGGCGACGCCTCTCGCCCCCGCTTGACGCCAGTCAATGGCAGCGCCGGCGCCGGTGCCGGCGCCGGCGCGGCCACCACTCCCCCCGCGGGCGGCGGTGGCGCGGCACGGCTTGCCTCGACGGCAACGGCGGCCGCCGCCGCGGGGGGGGCGCCACCACCGGCGCCGCCGCCGCCGCCGCCGCCGCCGCCGCTGACGCAGATGGGCAACCCCGGGGCGGCCACCCCTCCCGTCGGTGCCGCCACCAAGGATGGCGCAAACGGGGCGTCCCCGCCCCCCCCCGGCGGGCACCCCCCCCGCCCTCCCCCCCCCCCCAGGTGGGCGGCGTTACCCGCATCCACGCCTGACGGCGGGGTGCCCCCCCCGACGCCCGGGGGCAGCCCCCCCCCCCCAACCCCCCCTCCGCCCGTCGTGGGGTCCAGCCCTCCCCCCCCCCCGCCGCCGCCCGGTGCGGCCGCCACCACCGCCTCTGGGCCGAGCGTGCGTTCGAGGTAGGCGTCGAGGAGCGCCGCCACCCGCCGGGAGACGCCGTCGGCCGTTGGGGGCACCCCCCCCCCGGGGGTCCGCCGCCGCCCCCCGCCACCCCCCAGAGCTGCGGTCCCGGTCCCCCCCCCCGCCCCCCCCGCCCATGCCACTCCCCCCGTCGCTGTCACTGCCGCTGCAGCTGCCGCTCAGCCCCCCCCCGCCGCCGCCCCCCCCCCGGCGGCGACGGGGACGCAGGCGGAGGGAGCCGCTGAGCGCGTCCACCCCCCCCCCCATCCCCCCGCCGGCCGCGCCGCCGGCCGCGCGTCGCGGGCTCGCCGGCACCCCCGGCGCGCGGGGCGGCTTGGCCCGCGCCGCCGCCGACAGCCCCGGCGGCGGCGTCGATGGTGCAGGCGACGGCCGCCCCGACCGGAGGGACCAGTCGTGGACGGTGGCTCGGAGCGCCGACAGGGGCGCGTCGTCCTCCTCATCGCCGGGCGGCGGGGAGGGCGTGCGGGAGGGCGGCAGCGGCAGCGGCGTGGTGGTGGTGGAGGGGATGGTGGTGGTGGTGGTGGTGGTGGTGGAGGTACTCGTGCCCCCCAGGGGGGGGGGGGGCGCCCCCGCCGAGCCGCCCCCGGGGCCAAGCGGCGGCCGCGGAGGGGGCGTGGGGGGCGGCGCCGCCGCCGCAGCGGAAATGGGCATGGACGGTGTCGGCGGCAGCGGCAGGGGGGGGGGGCCGACGCCACGGCCGCCGGGGAACGCCGCCGCCGCCATCCCTGGAGGTGCTGGCAGAGGGGCGGCAGGCGCCGCCGTCACCGCTGCCGCCGGGCCGGCTGGGCCGGCTGGACCAGCCGCCCCACCCGTCGCCACTTGCGGGGCCGAGCCGCCCGCCGCCGACGGCACCGCGGCCGGCATAGGGACGGCGGCGGCGGGCGCGGCGGCGGCTCCCCCCCCCCCAGCAGCGCCTGTGCCAGGGGCGCCCCCGTCGGCGGGCGCCGCGGGGGGTGCCCGCCCGGCGGCCGCCGACGGCGCCGCGTGGGTGGCCATGCGCCCCTACCCCCGCCGCCGGGTGCTCCCCCCGCGACCCGCCCCCCCCCTTTCTTCCGCTCCTCCCCCACCGCCGCCCGCCGCCGCTGCCCTCTGCTCCACACAGCGCGGGAGGGGGCGAGCGGCAGCGGCGGCGTCTGGGTACGGGCGCTGGTCGGGGGTCGCGTCGCGTCGAGTCGCGTCGAGCCGCGTCAGGCAGGGGGTGACCAGCTCCGCGTCGGGGGGGAGGAGTGGCGGCCTGCCGCCCAGAGCGGCACGGCACGTCACCCGGGCAAGAGGGCCCCCCCCCCACGGGAGTAGCAAGGGGAAAGGGAGGAATAGAGCGATGGGGAAGGGGGGGAAGAGGCCAACGCGTTGCGTCGGCTGCGCCGCCAACGGTGGCGACCGCACCACACCAGCGGCAATAGAGGCGCGCCCACGCCGACGTGGCCGACCGAGCTGGGTGTGGAAGCGAGTAAGAGGGCAGGGAAAGACGGGACAGAGGGGGGGAGGGGACAAAGAGGAAGCGGGGACCGGGGGACAATGCCGCGCGACCAACGGGGACCCCGCCCCGCACGTACCGTCGGAGCGACCGGCCGGTCGCTGCCGCGGCCGGGGCCCACCGCCACACCCCCACCGGCCGCGCGGCCCGCAGCCGGGGCGCCGCCGCGCCCGCGCGTCCACGCGGCGGCCGGCGCGCGCGGCGCGTGCGCGTAGAGCGGGAGGGATGGGATTGGGGGGGGGGCGGGGGGGGGGGAGGAAGAAGAGGGGGATAGCGGGGACGCAGGGGGGGCGGATGGAGCGAGCGCGGGAGGGCGCGGGAGGGGGGGGGTCGGTAGGGCGGCAGAGGGGCGAGAGGGTGAGAAGGGGGGGGGGGTGAGCGGTGGGGGGGGCGGGCGGGGCCGTGGCGCCGGCACCGCGATCGCGAGGGCGCCCACGCGGCGGGTGAATAGCGGCCGCCCACGCGGCGGCCGTGGGGACGGGACGCCTTTTTCAGAGCACCTCCAACCAAATTAGTTACCAGCCCGACAAAAAAAAAACCTTCCGAAAGATTCGAATAGGTATTCCACGCTGGGCGTGTATTCTTTGGATCGCAACAGGGAACGCAGGAGTGTCCTGGAGAAGATACAGAACAGAACGTGTCCCACACCACGGGAACCCTCATAAGTACAACCCACACCCTCGGGCGTACACGAACCCGACCAATACAAGCAAACGCCACCCCGAGGTCCCTCGCCATCGGCCACCCCGAGGTCCCTCGCCATCGGCCAACCCGCACTCGCTGGTGCAACCATCCACCGTCGCCGTCGCTCGCTACTCAACCATGCGACCCGCATCACGTACCTCGCACCACAAAGCAGCCGCACGTCGCGGCCGGCCGCCACTTACCTGCCCCGCCCAAGAACTGCGCCCCCTCCAGCTCCTCGGTAGCGCATCAGCAGGGGTGGGACGCGCAGAGATAGGGTGCAGCCGGGCGGCCACTCGCTGTGACCAACAGTGGCGCTCCTCGCCCCCGCAACAGTTGGCGGCTGCGGAGGCGGAGAAGACGCCCGCGTTGAACAGCCGTCCCCGCCTGAGGGCGCCCCACCCCAAGCATCGGCGGCTTGCGCCACCCCGCTGCTGCAAAGGCGGGCGACGCCCACACAAAGGGGCCGTGGGGACGCACCCAGGAGGTAGAAGCGGTCCAAGGCGGCACGGAGAGGTGGCGGGGTGGCCACTCGCCGCCGCCCTCGACGGCGTGACGAGGCGCCGGGTCTGGTGGCGCTGGTGGTAGCGGTGGAGAGGTCCGCGCTGACGGGCCGCCGCCACCCATGGGCCCCCGCGACCGACAGGGCGGCGGCGACTCGGATACCATGCACGCACGAGTTTTGGTTTTAAATAGGGGTGCTTTTGATTATCCATTAGCTCATCGCGGACTACATAAAAACTTTCAAAACATTGGAATGTTTCCTCCTCTCCCACGTAGGAGTCTGCGGAGAGAGCGGCGTCCTCTCGCATGACTGCGGTCGTCGGACCTCCAAGAGGTACACTTATGATGGGAACATATTTACAATGGTGGAGAGGGACCGCAGAGGGGGGTGAGGAGGTGGCACCATCTGGAACTGAAAGGCAGCGTCGCGCGGCTCCCGCATGTGAGCGAGGAAGGGCGGAGCGAGAGAAGAGATTGTGGGGGGGGGGGAAAGGCCCCTTATCTTGAATGAATGGGTGAGGATTCGAGGGGAGCGAGGGCATGGGGTGCGGCGGAGGGGGTCGCGGCCGTCACACCACCTACCCTTCCGCCCCTACGCGATAAGAACAAACGCAGAATGGGGCAGAGGGCTTCAGCAGCTCCCGCCGCCCCGTCAGTCGTGGGATCCCGCCGCATCGTCAGTCGTGGGTCCCCGGCGGAGGCCGTATGCCGCCCCCGCCATTGCAGCGGGGCCTGTACCGCACGTGCCGGGGCGGGGGCGCCGGGTCCGCCGCCGACAGGAGGCGGGGGCCTCGACGCGGCCAGCGGGGTGGCGGCGGCGCTCGTGGACGCGCTAAATGGTGCAGGGGGGGGGTGGCAGCGGCCGCATAGGTGGTCACTCTGCCCCCTCCGTGGCAGTACGGCGGCTGGGATCCCGAAGGCGGGCGCTTCCGCCAGTGCTCCCGCCGCCCCGCATGCCGCCGCGAGTGCGGGCGGCCGAGAGGTAGCTGCGGCTGGCGTCGACGCGGGGGCCGCGGCAGTGGTGTTCGTGGCCGTCACGGTGGGGACAGGCGGCGGTGGTGGCGTCGGTGGCGGCGGCGTCGTCGGCGGCTGTGCCCGCGACGCTCTGCCCCCGTCGCCCTCTTCCCACCTGGCTACGGTCTTCCAGGACCTTTGGGCGCCTGGCTACGGCGGGACCGATGATCCGCATACAGATCAATTATTACTAAACTGTTAAGGCGCGACAGCGACCATCCAGGCCGCCTGGCTACGGACCTTCCCTTCAACCTTCACATGTACTGAGACACACGCGAAGAGAGACTCCCCCACCATCGCTCATTCACACACACCCCTGGTCGGCAAGGAGCGCATCCGCTGCCTCGCAAGGCACGTCCCTCGGCACCGCTGGCAGTTGAACACATTATTAATAGTGACCGCGGCTTTTCCAGGGGTGATGCGCCTCTAAACTGAATAGCAAGGCCAGGACTGCCCCCTCCACACCAACATCAAGCGGTAGTGGTAGTACTGATGCAGGAAAGCGGCTCGTCTACGAGGTTAGAGGCCTTTAAGGGGGCATGGACACACGCGAGGGGGGCGGTCTGCGTCCGGCGAGGTAGGGAACTGTTTTTTTTGTCACGGACGGTTGATGGCTCGTGACAACGAACATCTATCGGTTCTGTTATTTTACAGTACCAAACACCAATTCAGTAGTGTCCGAATCACCCCTGCGCGGCGGGGTGGCAACAGCGACCCCTGCGCAGTGAGTATAAATCCGTTTACCTTATGTTCTCCGCAAAACGGCACTCACGGGGTCGTGAGGGCCTGCTTACAGAAGCCGACCCCCCCACAGAGGCCGTAAACGCCGCTTTGCACGGATCGTAAGGTACACGGTTTTAGTCCCACTGCGCTGGCAATCGGCGGACGTTCCTGCGACTTCCGACACGACGGATGACCCGGGATACCTACCTCGGGGGATGGCCCCTTCGCTGTCCGTCCTTGCTGTCCGGCTGGCTGTAGCAGGGCGCGCAGCACATGTGCACAGGGGCCGCTGACAAGGGTGCCAGCTCACGATGTCACGACGGGGGGGGAGTTCCCCACCCCACACGCCCGCAGCACCCCCCAGAGTCATCGGCAACGCGGCCTTTGGGGCCACGGCCCACGGGCGCAGCGCCCAGTCCTCCTCGTCCCGTCCGTCCCCTCCGCCCCTGAGCACGTCCTCCCCCCGCCCATATCCCCACACCGTCTTTGCGGCGGTGCAACATCCCCGGCCTCCCCCCCCCCCTTCCCGCCGCCGGAATGGACCCTCCCGGCGGGTGCCCCCCCAGCAGTGGCAGCCGCGGCGGCGGTTGTGGCGGCCGCACCGGTGGCAGCAGCAGCGGCGGCGGCGCCGACGGCGGCGCCGACGGCGGCACTGCGGCCGCCGCGGCCGCGGCGGCCACGGCCGCGGGAACGGGCACGCCGCCGCCCACTTCCCCGCCCCGCGGGGGCGACCGCCCGCCCCACGGGCCACTGGCGCTGCTGCCGGCGGCAACGTTGGATAGTTCCGACAGCGAGGCGGGGAACCCCTGGTGGGCATCCCTCCCGCCGTCGCCCGACGCCGCCGCCGCGCCCGCCGTCGACGCCGCCGCCGCCGCCGCCGTCGACGCCGCCGCTGCCGCCGCCGCCGCCGTCGACGCCGCCGCTGCCACCGCCGATACTGCCGCTGCCGCCGCTGCCGCCTCCGATACTGCCGCTGCCGCCGCTGCTGCCGCAGCCACCGCCACGGCTGCCCCCGCTGCTGAAGCCGCGGACACCTTTGCGGCTGGCGGCGTTACGCCCCGCCCCTCCTCCCCGCCCCCACCCCAGGCGGGGAGCCCCGCGGCGGCCGTCGTCGACACCCCCCGCGCCCCGCCGCCGTCGGCGTCGTCGTCGCCGCCGCGGTCGGACGGGGGCAGCACCTCTAGTGTGGAGTACGAGGAGTGGGTGGAGGTGACGGGCCCGTCGAGGGGGCTCCGCTGGGGGGGGCTCAGCGCCACGGCGATGGCGCTTGGGGAGGACTCGGACGATGACCCCGCCACCCCCACCAGTCTCCACGACAGCAGCAGCGGGGACGATGGCGGCGGCAGCGGCGGGGGGGGGGGTGCGGCCGCCACCGCCGAGGCCGCCGCGACCGCCGACGCGACAGGGGGGGCGGCGTCCCCGCGTCAGCGCCCGCTATCGTCGTCGGTGGCGGGCGCTGGGCCGGCTGGCATGGGCGGCAGCGGTGGCGGCGGCGGCGGCGGCGGCGGCGGTGGCCGTTCCGGCAGCGGTGGCGGCGGAGGCAGTGACGGCGGCGGCGGTGGCGGCGGGGACGGTGGCGAGGGTGGTGGTGTGGGGGACCGCCGCCGCGACCGGCGGGAGCGGCGGCGCAACGCGATGCCCGCCGCAACGGTCGCGCGGATCGCGGCGGACGTGGCGCAGCTGCGGCGGGAGCGGCTGCCGTTTGTGGCCGTTGCGTGGGATGTGGCCGCCCCGTCGCGTGTGCGTGCGCTGGTGGTGGGGCCCCTCGAGACGCCCTATGCTGTACGTTGATGAATCGGCGGGGTGGGGGGGCGGATTCCATGGCGAGCGGAGGCGAGGTGCATGGGAAGGAGGGGCGGAGGGGGGGCGGGGGGATCGGAGTCTACTCGCTTGGGGAGCTTGCGCCAGCGAGGCCGCCGAGAAGGGCCCTCGCCGTTGGGGGCGTGCCGATGCACGGCGAGCCGGCGGACAGGGCCTCAGAGCTAACGCGCCAACGCCGTCTGGGAGCCCACCTCGGCCACGAGCACTCCCGCCCTTGCTCCTTGGGCGCTGCCGCCCCCGCCTCCCTTCCCCTTGGCGTGCGCCTCCCCCTCCCCACCCCCGGGCCCTCGTGCTCGCCACCCACCCACCTCCCTGGTACACACACCTACGCACGCCCCCGCAGGGTGGCCTCTTCCGCTTTGAGATCCGCATCCCCCCCGACTACCCCGTGCGCCCGCCGCGGGTCTTTCTGGCCACCCCCGCCCCCCCGGGGGTGGCGGCGGCGGGCACCCGCCTCCACCCGCACCTCCCGTTGCGGCCGGGCGGGCGGGTCATCCACCCGGTCCTCTGTGAGGGCGCGTGGTCGCCCGCCGAGTCCCTCCGCGGTGTCCTCCTCTGCTTGCAGGCGCTGCTTAACGCGCGGCGGGGGCACCCAGAGCTGGGCGTGCGCCCCGTCAGGGAAGACAGCAGCGGCGGCGACGGGTGGCGGGGGGGGTGGGGGGGGGGGTGGGGGGGGGGCGCCGCGGCGGGTACCGCCGGCTCAGGGGCTCCCGCAAACAGCGGAGCGGCGGCATTGGGGGTGGCGGCGGGGGCGGGGGCGGGGGTGGGGGCAGGGGCGGGGGCGGGGGCGCCCGTCGGGGGCGCCCCCTCCCCTCCCCACCCCCCCCCCGGAGTCATCACCGACGCCTCGACCGCGGCGGCGACCGCCACCTGCCTGTCGTGGGCGGTGGTGGAGGCCGTGTCGCCCGCCGCGTTGCGGGCGTCCCCGCTGGCCGCCCCCATCGTCCGCGCCTTCCTCCTCTTTCACGACACCTACGTCGCCGCCGCCAGCGCGGGCGAGGCGTACGAGCAGGCGTGCGCGGGGCAGGGCGGCGGCGCCGCCGGCGCGGCCACGCTGTGGGCCGCCCTCCGCGCCAACCTGGCCGCCGCCCACGACCGGCTGCTGGCGGCGGTGCTGGAGCCCGGGTGGTCCTTTCGACCGTCGGCGTCGGGGGGTGCCGCCCCGTTCGGGGCGGCGGCCACCGCCGCCCTCGTCGCCGAGGCGGCCGCGCTCGCCGCGCAACCCCTCGCGGGGGTGTTGTCCGCCGCACCCCGCTCTCCCAGTGCGCCCTACGTGTGGGACGCGGTGGTGGTGGTGACGGTGGGCGCCACGGCGTCTGCCGCTTGGGGCTGCGAGGAGGGGGGCGACGACGACACGGACGGCGCCGCCGCCACCGTCGTCCTGCCCGTCGAGGTGGTGGCCGCGGCAGACCACCCGGCGACGGCGCCGTTTGTGCGCTTTGCCCCAGCGTCGGGGGTGTGGCACCCCAACGTGTCGCCCGTGGGGGGCGTGCCCGCGGTGGGCGCCGCGGTCGGCGCGGCAGCAGAGGAGGAGGCAGAGGCTAAGTTGGGGGCGGGGGGGTTGGGGTGGGTGGACGGGAGCGCCGGCCCGGCGGCGGCGGCGGCAGCGGTAGGCACCGTGGCGGGCACCCTCGCGGCGGTTGCGCGGCTGCTCGCGTCGCCAGACCCGCGGTGGGCGGTCAACGCGGCGGCGGCGGCCGAGCTCCGGCTGGCGCCCGCCGCGTTTTGGGCGCGCTTCCGCCGCGGGGGGGCGGGGGGGGCGTGACGCCGCGCCTGCAGATGGGGAGGTGACGACATGGGGAGGAGACGGGCGGTGGGCCGCCCTCGGGGTGGGCCACCCGGCTGCCTCGTTTCCCTGTGATGGGCCGACCCGTGCGTGGGCACAGGGTCAGTCATGGGCCGACCCGTGCGTGGGCACAGGGTCAGTCATGGGCCGACCCGTGCGTGGGCACAGGGTCAGTCATGGGCCGACCCGTGCGTGGGCACAGGGTCAGTCGCTCGCCCGGCAGAAATGCGGACATCGCGTGGCCACCGTGCCACAAGCTTGAGACATGTCATCCATACCAGTTGTTTTCCGCGCTTGTACGCTGCAATTTCACAACTCAAGTACTTTGAAAGGCTTGTGTTCGGTCATCAGAATAGAGTACCCAACCTGGATGGTAAATCCAAGCAGGAAACCGCTCAACCCTTCCTGAGTGGAAGGGACGCCAGCCAGCATCTCCCGCGCGCCCTTGCCTCGGGCGGGCAAAAAGACCGCTCCGTGCTCCCGCGCCCTCCACGCACGCACCGCGGCAGTGGATTGGAAGCTGCAGTGCATCGCGCCCCTCCCGCCGCCGCACCGTCACGCCCACGCCAGCGCCCTCTCTCCTCCCCCCCCCCTTCTCCGCCGTCTGACGGTTCCCCAGTTCCCACCCCATCCCCTCTTCCCATGGCGAAGCCCGACGGGACCGCGGCGGCGGCGGCACCGGCGGCGGCGGCGGCGGCGGCGGCGGCGGCGTCGACGCCGCCGCCGCCGCCGTCGTCGGCCGCCACGCCTCCGTCCCCGCCGCGGTCGCAGCTCAGCGTCACCCCTCCGTCACCAGCCCCGTCGCCGCTGCCGCGAGCCTTTACGCCCGCGTCCCCATCGCCGCCGGCGACGCCGACGACGGGGCGGTCCGACACCCGGGGCCGCGCCGCGTCGGCGGCATCGGCGTCGACCGAGCCGGTGGTCATCCTCAGCGATGGCCGTCTGACGGGCGTGCGGGCCGGGCTGCTGGCGCAACGGGACCGCCAGCTGGGCGTGGAAGGCGAGCGCCTGTCGGTCATGTGCATTGGTGAAAGTGCGTCATTGGGGAGAGCAGGTTGCACCGGTGGGAGAGGGGGGTGGGGGGCAAGAACGGCGTTTTTCCGCGTCGACCCTGTGGTTTCGAAGGAATCGGGACTGCAACCGGCTACTGCGGTAGGCGGCGTGCCCGTCGCTCCATGTGCGCTGTGATTCTGACAGTTGTGCTCGCGTTGCGGATGTCCGTTTGGCTGCCCGTTTGGCTGCCTCGGGTGGTGCTTGTTTGTGGATTCGCTTGCTGTCCTCTTCTTTACTCCTGGCATTTTCCCTCCTCCCTTTCTCTCCCTGGCAGCTGGTGTCGGCAAGTCCACCCTTCTGGCCAACCTGCTCGGCAACGCATCCATCTCGGCGCACTTGTCGGCCGCATCGGCGGTAGCGTCGCCCAAGCGGGGCAAGGCCAAGGGCGCCAAGGTCGCCAGCCCCACCGCCGCGGGTGCGGCCGTCGCGTCGTCGGCGGGGTCGCCTTCCGCCCCCCCGCGTTCACCATCTCCCTTTTCGCCCACCGCCGCTTCGGCGTCGTCGCCCCCTAAGACCCTGGCCGTGACGTCCACGGTGGTGCACATTCTGGCAGACGGGGTGCCCTTGGCGGTGACCCTCATCGATTCGCCAGGTTATGGGGATGTTCTCAACGTGGAAGCGTCATTTGCCGTGTATACCGACTACCTTGACCAGCGGCTGCGGGAGAGCTTGGCGGAGGAAGAGTCGATTGCGCGGCCGGCCGACGGCTCAGACCTCCGTGTCGGGGGTGTGGACGTCATCCTATATTTTGTGGCGCCTCACCGGCTAAAGGGCCTCGACGTGGAGCTGCTGTCCCGCCTCACGCATCGCGCTCCGGTTGTCCCCATCATCTCCAAGGCCGACACCCTGACGGAGTCCGAGTTAGCGGCCTTCCGCGAGTCCGTCGCGACGGACCTTGAACGCGCGGGCATTAATGTCTTCCACTCTCCACTTGCGGTGATTGCCGGCCCCGGTGGCACCCGCGATCGGGTCTACCCGTGGGGCACTGCGCACGCGGAGAACACCACGCACAGTGACCTCCCCGCCCTCCGGCGGCTGCTGCTGGTGGATGGCCTCAAGGACCTCCACGTCGCCCGGCGGGCGTGCTACGAAGCGTACCGCACGAGGGTGCTGCGACAGCGGCGGCGGGGGGGCGTGGCCCGCCACCTGGCGACGGTGGTTCGACGTGCGAGCCTGTACACCGCCGTTTTGCTCGTTGTCCTCCCGGGTATGCGCCAGGTATTGGCCGAAGGGGTGCTGGGGGGCGCTCAGGAGCTGTCCCGCACCGTGGGCGAGCTGCTCGACGCGGCGGGCGCCGCACGTGGGGGTCGCCGCGGTAGCCGCTCAGATGCTGGTGGGGCGAGCTCAGCGGCCGCTGTTGCGGCGGCGCCGCGGCGAGGGGGGGGGGAGGTGGTGGTTGCCACGGATGCGGGGAGTGCCCCAGCTGGACCGCTGCGCAAGTTGTGGGCGCTTGGCGCGCTGCTTGCTGCCCCGCTTGTGCTGCTTCTTCGGCGGCCGCCGAGTGACGTGTGAGCGACGAGGTCGGGGGGGTAGGATGGTCGGGGAAAAGGGGTGAGTCGTGGGGAGGGCAGGTGGAGGGGGCGTGAGGGCAAGCGGCGCGCGCGGGGACTTGGCGGGGGTGGCGGCGAGTATGGCGTCTTGCCCCGGCGGCGCGGGTCCAGTGAGTGGTTGCCCACTCCCTTGTGCCTCTCTCCTCCCGAGTATCACCATCGTTTTTCTTGCAGTGGCGAGTAGGCGTTGGGCCAGGCGCGTGGGGTGTAGGTGTTGTGCGGCCGTCCGTCGATGGGCGGTCTGCCGTGCTGGTGGGACTGCCGCTGCCGCTGCTTCCGTCGCCGCCGCCGCCACCACCACCTTGGCCGACGCTTTGCGCGTGCGGACGCGCGGGTGCTTTTCGCGTGTTGGGCGGCACGTCCCGCTCTGGCACCGCGCCGTCTCTTGGATGAGAGTATGTACATCTTCGGGGCATGCGCGTGTCCTCGGGCGTGCCCCCTTCTCTTTTTTCGCTTCCACTGAGGCGTCGCCCCCTCGCCCGACCCACAGCACTGAGCATGCCAATCGCCTTCCTTCTCCTTCCCCTCTACAGTGCCGCACAGCATCGGCGTGGCTGCCCTACTGGCCCGGGGAGTAGGACGACCGACTGTGTTCTTGGATAGTGGTATCGGGGCGGTAACCCTTAGTGCTTGGAAGCAGTCTGACGTACAGGCATCAAGCACTGCTACCTTTGCCCAGCCTTTTGGTGCATCTCGCCGTTGCCTCTATTCCCGAGGAGGGTGCTCATCACAGGTGCGACAGGTCGACTACCGGACGATGAAGACTTAATAACGTCAGTCGGACCCTGTCGTCCCGAATTTGTCTCCCTCTGACGCCTTTGGGCTGGACCGCCATGAGCACCTCTTTTAGAGGCGCTACTTACGTGCAGTGCGCACATCTCTTGCATCGTTAATCTCCCAGTAGTCGCCCTCCCTGCCTTTTCCACTCTGCCAAACACTCACACCCGTCAAGACCTCCGAGTCCAGCGTCAGAACGCGCACTCAATGAGCATCCCCTGCTTGGGTCCGTCGGCAGCGGCGGCCCCGTTTCCCGCCGCCGCTATGTATTCCCCTCCCGCACGCTGCTCGCATGTGCCGCCGCGGCCTCCCCCCCACCCCGCGGAACCGGTGGGCCCGGCGGCCGCGATGGCGGCAGCGGTGGATTGGACGGCATCATCGACTGGCTGGTCGGCGGTAGATCATGATCGCACGGGCGATGCAGTCTCTGAGCAGGAAAGAATCTGAGAGGCATTCGTCCCCCACAAGTCGATCTTGGGCTGGCGCAATTGGCCTGGTCGACCGACTTGATGGGGTCGGCACCACGTGAAGGGGATGGCGCAGCTGGCGTGGTGCTCGTGCCGGATGGTCCCGCTGTAGCTGCGACCGACCTCACTGGTGAGTGCACCGCGACGGTGGACCCCCCGCTGTCCAACTTTGAAGACATCCCAGATGCCTGTGTGAAGGCCGTGTGGTTGCCGTCCAGGTGGTGGCGGCAGACAGCGTAATGGATCTTTCCTGCCTGCCACCCCGTCCCCTCGGTTGAGCCCAATCCTTCCGGGAGGCGGGGGGGAGGGGGAGGGAAGTAGTTCCATTGGGGTCCTCTTTCCTCCTTCTCTGCCCCCCCCTCCCCTCCCTGCGGTCGCTGTCTACCAGCAGAGACCCTTGGCAAGTGCGCCCGTCACCACCCTCTGCCTTCCTCATGGCTGCCGTCTCGGCCGCGGCGGACTGGCGGCTGACATCACAGCGCGGTGCGTCCCGGTGCAGTCCTCTTGCTTTCTGCGCCTCCCCCTCCCCCCCCCCCCCGTGCCTCCCGCGTGCGACGGGGGTGTGACGGCGGCAGCGGTGACGCCAGCAACGCAATTTCCTTTCCGCTGGCGCGTCCCCCTGCGCGCAACCTGCCACCCTCCCCCCCGCCCCCCTTCTCCCTGGAGCTCCCTTCCGGCGGGAGCTCCCACGCCGGCCCGCTGCCGACGCGTCGCCCGGCCCTTTTGGCGCATCTCGCTGCTGCTGTGCGGGGGGCGTCGGGTAGGAGGGGAATCTCCCTCCCTGGTGGGCTTGGCTGGGAAGGGCGGGGGGGAGAGCGAAAGCCCCACCGCTGCGACCGCCCGTCGCTCGGGCGGCGCTGGCCGGCGGGGCCCCCGTCGCCGATGGAGCTGCCGCACCCTCCGCGTTGGGGGGGTGGTTAAGAGGCGATGGGGTTCCCCGCGGGTGGTTGACGGCCTTCCACTCACAGCAGCAGCGACGGGTAGGGGACGAGTGGGGGACCCGGTGGAGTGGTTGTGGTTGGCAGGCCGGCAGCGGTGAGGTGGTGAGCGTGTGTAGGACCGCCCTCTATCCCCTGCCCCGGCCCTGGTCCAATTCCACCCCCATTGTCATCACGATGCGGTCCACCCGCGGCCTGCGGGTCGGCCTCGTCGCCGTCACCGCGCTGGTGGCGCTGACCGCCTTGACCCCCGCTGCCGCGGCGGACGCCAAGCCGTGCGTCAAGGCGGGCGGCGCGTGCACCGCCGGCGCCGCCGGCGCCGCCGCGTGCGAGGCTGGCACGTCGTGTGTGGCGGCCAAGTGCCGGCGGCAGGTGGCCAAGGGTGGCTCCTGCGCGGCCCGCGCCAAGACCTACTGCGCAGACGGGCTGGCGTGCTCGGCGGGCAAGTGCAAGGCAAAGGTGCGGCTCGGGGGGGACTGTGACGAGGAGACGGAGGAGTGTGAGGCGCCCGCCGTGGTCCGCCGCGGCAAGTGCCTGGTGCGTGCGGACGCGGGCGACGCGTGCGGCGCGGGGGTGCCGTCGTTCTGCCGCGGCGCGCTCAAGTGCGTGGACAAGATGTGCAAAGCGGAGGTGCCGCTGGGCGGCTCGGTGACCAATGGCAACGAGCAGGCGTGCGAGGCGCCTGGGGTCGTGCGCGGCGGCAAGTGCCTCAAGCGCAGCGACGCTGGGGACGCGTGCGGCGCGGGGGTGCCGTCGTTCTGCCGCGGCGCGCTCAAGTGCGTGGACAAGATGTGCAAAGCGGAGGTGCCGCTGGGCGGCTCGGTGACCAATGGCAACGAGCAGGCGTGCGAGGCGCCTGGGGTCGTGCGCGGCGGCAAGTGCCTCAAGCGCAGCGACGCTGGGGACGCGTGCGGCGCGGGGGTGCCGTCGTTCTGCCGCGGCGCACTCAAGTGCGTGGACAAGATGTGCAAAGCGGAGGTGCCGCTGGGCGGCTCGGTGACCAATGGCAACGAGCAGGCGTGCGAGGCGCCTGGGGTCGTGCGCGGCGGCAAGTGCCTCAAGCGCAGCGACGCTGGGGACGCGTGCGGCGCGGGGGTGCCGTCGTTCTGCCGCGGCGCACTCAAGTGCGTGGATAAGACGTGCAAGACGGTGGTGCCGCTGGGCGGTGCCATCCGTGATGGTCGCAAGCAGGCGTGCGCGGCTCCGGGTGAGGCGCGGCGTGGCAAGTGCCTGGACCGAGCCGAGGCGGGCGAGGCGTGCGGTGCGGGGGTGGCGTCGTTTTGCGGCGGCGATCTCAAGTGCGTGGCGAACAGGTGCAAGACAGTGGTGCCGCTTGGTGGTACCATCCGGGGTGGCGGCGGCCGCACGCAGGCGTGTGCGTCGCCCGGTGTGGCGCGTCGTGGCAAGTGCCTTGACCGGGCGGAGGCGGGTGAGGCGTGCGGGTCTGGGGTGCACTCGTTTTGCGACGCGGGCCACCAGTGCGTGGCGAAGAAGTGCAAGGCGCTGGTCCCGCTGGGTGGCTCGCTGACCAACCGCAACGAGCAGGCGTGCGCGGCGCCCGGCGTGGTCCGCCGCGGCAAGTGCCTAGAGCCCGCCGACGCTGGGGACGCGTGTGGGTCGGGGGTGCCGTCGTTTTGCCGAGGCACGTTGCGATGCTGCAAGGACGGGCGCTGCAAGGCAGTGGTGCCGCTGGGCGGGACCATCAAGAACGGGCGCAGGCAGGTGTGCGCGACGTCGGGCGTGGTGCGGGGCGGAAAGTGCTGGAAGCGGGTCGGCGCGGGCAAGGCGTGCGGCTCCAAGGCGGTTTCGCTCTGCAAGGCGCCCCTGGCGTGCTACCGCGGCAAGTGCCGTCGGCGGGTGGCTGCTGGTGGCAAGTGTGGCACCGCTTCGCTCTGTGTGCGCGGCTACAGGTGCTTGAAGCGGGTGTGCGCCAAGGCGGTGCGCGTTGGCGGTAAGTGCGACCGGTCCAAGGGCTTTGTATGCATTCGCAGCAAGTGCGTGCAGGGCACGTGCAAGAAGGTGCAGGTGAGCGGCACGACCAAGCGGGTGGGCCTTGGCGCCCAGTGCCAGCCGTCCAAGCGCATCGTGTGCGCTGGAAAGCGGAACAAGTGCGTGCGGGGCACGTGCAAGACGGTCGTGTCGCTGGGCGGGGCGATCACGGACGTGAAGAAGCAGGCGTGCGCAAAGCCGGGTGTGCCGCGCGGTGGCCAGTGCGTGATGCGGGTCGGCGCGGGTCAGGTGTGCGGGGCAAAGACGGCCGTAACTTGCAAGGCCCCATTGGCGTGCTACCGCGGCAAGTGCCGGGCGCGCGTGGCCGCGGGCGGGAAGTGCGGCTCGACGTCTCCGTGCGCGCGGGGCTACCGCTGTTTGAAGGGCGTGTGCGCCAAGGCGGTGGCCGTTGGCGGCAAGTGCAACCCGTCCAAGGGCTCCGTTTGCGGGGGCAAGCAGAGCCGCTGCGTGGGCGGCACGTGCAAGAAGGTGGGCGGCCCGAGGATCAAGAAGGTGGGCCTCGGCGCCCAGTGCAAGGCGTCCAAGCGCATCGTGTGTGCGGGCAAGCAGAACAAGTGCGTGCGGGGCACGTGCAAGACGGTGGTGCCGCTGGGCGGGGCGATTGCCGACGTGAAGAAGCAGGCGTGCGCCAAGCCAGGCGCGCCGCGCGGTGGCAAGTGCACCGTCACGGTCGGCTACTCCCAGCCGTGCGGCGGTGGCCGCCAGTGTGGCCGCTCCCTGCACTGCGTGAACAAGCTGTGCGTATACCACCTGGCGGTGGGGAGCAAGTGCACTGCGAGCGGGGGGGTGCCGTGCCAGCCGGGCGCGACCTGCACCGCCGGCACGTGCCAGGCGCCGCGGCGGGTCAGCTCCTACCTGGGCGCCTGTGGCGCGGGAAGCCGCAACCAGTGTGGCCCCGGCCTGACGTGCGACCTCGGCCGGTGCAAGCTGTGGCTGCAGGTGGGCGAGGCGTGCAAGGTAGGCGGCCTGCAGTGTATCAAGATGTCGCGCTGCGTCGGCGGCAAGTGCGTCAAGTACTGAGGGGGGCCGTCTCCAGCTGACGGTGCACCCCCCATGAAGCGGGAGTGTGGAGGGAGAGAGAGCTGAGGGTGTGTGTGGACCGCTTGAAGGATCCACTGTTGGCTTTTCTGTCTTGAAGCACATGACCGCCGGGGGAGCGCTTTACCCAGCGGCGCGGGGACGGCGGCAGGGAGTGGACCAGCAGCCCCAGAGGCTGGGTACTCCCGCCGCCCTCTCGATCAGCAGGTCTACCTTGGATGGGTTTGAGAGCGCGCGGTCTGCGCAGGAGATGGGCTTGTGCCGCACCGCCCGACGAGGCATCCACCGCCCTCAGCCCTCTCCCCCCCCCCCCCCCCCCGGCCCGCCATTGATCGTGGCCCGCCAGGGGCACTCCCACAAAGAGAAAAAAGCAGCAGCCGCGACGACCCGCCCCCATAAACGGCCAGCCCACCCCCCTCTCCGGTTCGCGGACTGCGGCGGCCGCGACGGTTATGCGGCGACGGCGGCGGCCGCGGCGCCACCGCGTCGCTTCGGCACGGTCGTGGCAACGGCAGCCGCCAAGAGAGGCCAAACCGACCGCCCGGTGTGGTGGGTGCAACGGGCGACAGGCGCCCCCACACAGCTCACGGGGACCCCCCCGGGCAATGCCCGCGCCCCCCCCCCCCCGGGCAGCCGCCCCCCAGCCCCCACACGCGTCCGCTGTCGAGGGGCGCATCGCCCAGGCAAGGGACACCCCCCCCCCCGCCTCTCTCCAGGGAGGCCACGTACTCGCCAAACCCTACCCCCTCGCCCGCCGGCCTCCCCCCCCCCCCCCCCCCCGCCCCCCCCAAACGCCACACCGCAGGCGCGACCGGCGCTACCCCCCCCCCGCCAGCGTCGACCCCACAAACGCCACCACCTCTGCCACCAGCTCCGCCGCCGCCGCCGCGCCCGACACGGCGTGGTCGGCCCCCGGCAACACGACCACCCGCTTGGGCGCGCCCCCCGCGGCTGTCGCCCCCCCCCCCCCGGCGCCAACAAGGCGGGCGGGCCCGCCCCCCCCCCCCCCCCCCCCCCCGCCCAGTCGGCGGCGGCGGCGCCCGCAAACTCGTCGGCCGCCGACCACAGCACTAGCACCGGCACCGGCGCAAGCGCCGCCAGCCCCCCCGCCGCCAGCGCCCGCGCGTCCACGTCGGTGGAGAAGAGGTCGTCCGCGGCGCCGTCTGCCGCCGCCCCGGCGAGGGAGAAGAAGCGGTCGCCGGTCATCGGCACGCCCCCGTCCAGGCGCTCCACGATGCTGCCGCCGCCGCCGCCGCCACCATCCCCGTCCCTGGCTGGCGCCCCCAACGTCGCAGGCGGGTCCAGCCGCGGGAGGAGCTCCCCGCCCCGCCCCGCTCGCATGAGGGCGGCTGCGGCGGCCAGGCGGGGCGCCGTCGCCGCGTCGGCCGCCCGGGACTGGCGGTCCGACACGGGGGCCTGGAGGATGACCCCTGTGGGCGGCGGCACCGGCCCGCCCCGCGCATAGACGACGGCCGACTGGCAGCCAGTCGAGTGGCCGAGGAGAAAAACGGGCAGCGGCGGTGGCGGGGTCGCCGCCGCCGCCGCGGGCGCCCCCCCCCGCAGCGCGGCAACCAGCGCCGCAATGTCCTCCGCGTCGGTGGCCAAGGACGCGATGCCATAGCCGGTGTAGCTCGACCGGAGCGTCGCCTGCACGGTCGCTACCCGGTGGGTGGCGCCGACCGCCGCGGCCAGGGCGGGGGTGTAGGGCGTCGGCAGCAGGCCGTCGGTGAGGCCACCGAGGAGGATGAGGTAGGCCGCGACGGCCGGCGGGCCTGCCGTCGCCGCCGCCGCCGCCGCCCCCGCCGACCTTGCCTCTCCCGGGGTGGGTGGAATGGCGGCAGCGTCGGCGGCGGGGAGGGGCGGCGGGTAGGAGACAAAGGCGACCAGGTTATGGACGGCATCGTAGCGGAAGAGCGTGCCGTCCATCCCGCCAGCGGCCGGCGGGGGGGTGGCGGCGGCCATCCGCGGGCCGCGGGGCGGCGCCCGCGCCGGGCGGCGGCCGCCGGCGGGGGGGGGGGGCGCGGCACGGCCGCCGCGGCGGCCACCGCCCGCCGCCGCCGTGCCGGGGCGGGGGACCCGCAGCAGCAGCAGCAGCGCGGGGAGGCGGCGGCGGCAGCGGCGGTGGCGGCGGCAGCAGCCCCACCACCACCCGGGGGGAGCTCTGGCCGGCGGCTGCGGGTGGACGCAGCGGCCGCCGCCGGGTAGGGTGGGCGCGGGGACAAAGGCGGCGGGCATGGCGGCCGGCGCAGCGGCAGCCTGGGAGGGGCGGGAGCACTCCGTGCGATCGTGACGACCCCGCCCGGCTGCCCATACAGTCAATCCCCGACCTTGTACATACCACCCCCGTAGAAGCCCAGGTGGGCCCATATCGAGTTGGCCGACAGTCTTCCACGGTCATTCAGAGCAGCGAGAGAGGCGCGGGCGGCTTTTCTCAAGCGATTGATTGGCGAGCACGCACCTGGCGTCGCGGTGCCGGCAGCTGTAATGCTCGCCATAGGGGTGGGTCATCATCGGGGAATGACTGTATGTATCCCCAAGCACTCCTCCCCTCCCATCGCCTCGGCCTGGCGATTCCGACGCGGGATCACACGCTCCCGATCTTGACACCCGATCCAAGCAGGCTTCAGTGGCAAACGCGCTTCCACGCCCCCCCCTCCCCCCCACCCGCAAGAGAGAGCCCTCCACTCGCCCAGGGTTCGTGGGTGGTTACGTCACGGCCCGCTCCCCTCCACCCGCGGCCATCCTGTGTGTCTCTTCCCCGTGGCACGCAGCCACTGCCCTGCCCCCCCCCCCCCCCCCCCCCCGCGCGCGAGTTGTGGATGGCCAACAACAACCCCCTCTCCGCCCTGCGTCTGGCGCTCCTCAAGATGGCCTCCTCCCTGGGCGGCGGCGGCGGCGGCGGCGGCGGCCGGCGGCCGCCCGACATTTCCGCGGCGCTGGCCAACCCCCGGTGGCCGCCCGCGTGGCCGTTTGCCGACGCGGACTTTGCACGGCAGGACGAGTCCCGGGACACCCGCTTCTACGACACCCCGCGCCTCGTCTACCACATTGACGAGTACGCCGTGCGCGCGCTGACCGCCTACTATGCGCGGACGCTGCCACCCAAGGCGGATATTCTGGACTGTACGTTGGTGTGGGCAGGGACGGGGGGGGGGGGGGGGGGGGGGGGGAGGGAGGGGAGGGGGGAGGGTGGTTTGGGGTGGGGATGGGGGTGTGGGGGTGGAGGGGCGTTGGGAGGGAGTGGAAGCAGTTTCTGGAGTGCCGCGGGCGCTGGGGGGGGGGGGGAGTCTGCCGGGCTGCTGGCCCACCCTCTTGGTCCGCTGTTGACGTCTGCGGCCGGGCTCCCGTGTTGTCCGGACTCTTCTGCCGGTCGGAGCGTCTTTCTTTTGTGCTTCCCCCCCCCCCCCCCCCCTCCTTTGCAGTGTGCTCGTCGTGGGTGTCTCACCTTCCAGACGACTACGAGGCCGCGTCGGTGACGGGCCTGGGCATGGTCGCCGCGGAGCTGGATAAGAACCCCCGCCTGACCACCCGCGTCGTGCGGGACCTCAACGTGGACCCGACGCTGCCCTTCCCCGACGCCTCCTTTGACGTCATCACCAACGTTGTGTCGGTCGACTACCTCACTCGCCCGCGGGAGATCTTTGTCGAGATGGCCCGCGTCCTCCGCCCGGGCGGCACGGCCATCATGTCCTTCTCCAACCGCTGCTTCCCGACAAAGGCCATTGACATTTGGCTCCGCACGTCGGACATGGAACACGCCTTTATTGTCGGCTGCTACTTCCACTACGCGGGGGGCTTTGGGCCGCCGGCGGCGCAGGACATTTCGCCAAACCCGGGGGTGACGGACCCAATGTTTATTGTGCGCGCGATGAAGCGGTGAACGGGGGGCGGAGGGGGGGGGGGGGGGGGGGGGGGCGCGAGCAGAGGTTATGGCCAGGAGAGGTCGGGTAGGGACGGGGGGCGGGCCTCTCTCCCCCCTTTTCACCCTGCCGAGCGGGCCACGCTGCGGTGACAGAGGGCTTGGAGGGGAGGGCGGTGAGTACGTACGCGGGTCGCTCTTGGCCTCCCCAGCCTCTTTGTTGAGCACGGGGCGCCCCGTTTTTCCCCGTGTTGGCACGCCGCCCACGCCGCCCACGCCCCATGCTGGCCGCCTGGTGGGTCGCACCACGCACTGCCGGCGGCAAAGAGGCGCGCCACGGCTGCTCTGCGGCCAGTGACGGCCGCCGGGGACTGGAGGAGTCGCGCCGCAGGGGGCGCGAACAGGGGGCGGAAGAGGGGCAAAGGCGGAGCGGGTGGCAACGGCGGCGACCGTCACTTCGGCCCGCGGGCGCGGGAGGGACAGCATGCAGGCACGGGCGCCGACCGCGGTCGCCACGGTGGTGACCAGGCCGCTGGGGCCAAAAAGGGGCTTGGGCAGGGGGCGGCCGGGTGGTCCCCCGCCATTCCGCGGCCTGAAGGGGCTGGTGCCCCCCAGGCGCGAGCCGCTCCCGCGCGCGTGTGTTTGGCGACCGCGTGACTGCCCTGAGGGTGGGCCACGTGCTCGGACATCGCTGGCTCGAGCGCGCCTGACGTCGATGCCTACCAGCCGACCCGTCTTCAGACAACACCAAAAAAAAAAAAAAGGCGGACAGCGTCGAATTCCCGGGTGAAGCACGTCAGCCTGCAGCGCAGGGTCTTATCGGGGGTGTGACTTGGGGTGTCCGCCAGAGAGGCGCACGGTTAACTGTTTTAGTGGAGCTCACAGACACACACGTCCACACGGCACAAGACAAAAAGAGCGTGCCACAGCAGACACACGCACAAGGGAAAACACAAATAGGGTTGTTCACAGCGCCAGCGCAGGGTGACAAAGTGCCGACGGCGACCACAGGAGCGCCGCCCGGTAGAGGCGCGAAGGCAGCGTTCAGCCGCCCCTTTCCCCGACCCCCCTTCAAGCCCCCGACACGGAAAAGGACAGCGCCCTGGCGCAGCCAGAGTATGCACTCGCCACCGCCGCCGCGTCCCACCGTCACCGCACGTTCATGCGGGCCATGGAAAGCCCCCCCCCCCCCCCCCCCCCCGCCGCGGGCAGGCCGCCCCCCCCCCGCCGACCCCGGTCGGCGACGAGCGGGGCCCGGGGAAGACGTTCCAAAACCGGAGCGTCTCGTCCCCCGCGCCCGTCACGATCGTCTCCCCCGTGGGATTGACGGCCAGGTACAGCACCCGCCACGTATGGCCCGTGAGGGTCACCACCGGCGCGAGCGCCGGGTAGCGCCACACCACCACCTGGTTCTGCGAGTACCCGTGGGTGGACACCAGCTCGTTGACGTTGCGGGCCCAGGCGAGGTTGCACACCTGAGAGCCTGTGTCGACCACCGCCAGCGACGCGGCAGAGGAGGTGTTCCAAAACCGGATGGTCCGGTCCGCCGTGCCGCCGCCCGACGCGAGCAGCCCCCGCTGGTGGGGGGACCACGCAATCGCCTTGACCGCCGCCGTGTGGTCGCTAAACCGGATCTCGGGGGACGACCCGTGCGCGCCAATGCTCACCCCACCGGGGGTAGACGCAGACGTGGCGGCCGTCACAGGGCGCCCACGGCTGCCGCTGCTAAGGCTGCTAAAGCTGCTGCTACTGCTGCGGCTGCCGCCGCCAGCGTCACCATCGCCTACCGTATTCCCGATAAACGCGTCGTCTCCGCCCGACGGAGACCACCCGCTCGAGCGCACGCCTGGCGCTGCGCCCCCCGCGGCGGCGGCAGCCGCCCCCCGCGCGCTGCTGAGGGTGGTCGCGTTCCAGATGAGCAGCTTGTTGTCATTGCCCCCCGACGCCAGCTGCAGCTCGTCATCACTCCAGCGCAGGCCACACACCTCCTGCCGGTGGGCGGCGAGCTCGTGGACGACCGCATTACCGACACGCAGGTCCCGGTTAAGCACCCGGTGGTCTCGTGACCCCGACGACAGCAATGTAGAGCTCCACGCAACGACGCCGACGCGGGAAAAGTGGCCGGGCAAGCTCCGCACCCGCTGCCCCGTCGAGGCGTCCCACACGTGCACAACCCCTGACATGGTGCCGACGGCCAGCTCCCGCCCCCGCGGGGACCATGACACGGAGCAGACGGGGCCGTGGGTGCTCCCCACATCGCACAACTTGGTCACCACCGACGTGGCGGCCGACCAGAGGTAGACGCGGGAGCCGAGGCCAACGGCAATCACATTCGTGGACGACCAGTCCACCAGGTTGAGGTAAAAGTCATCTTGCAACAGCGGCGCGTCGAGGACCTTGAACGGCGCCCGCGCAATACGACGGGTGGAGCTCCGAGACGACCGCCGCGCCGACGCTGCCGCGCCGGCGCCACAGTCCTCCTCGTCTTCCAGCCGGTCCATCAGCGACGGGCTGATGAGGCTGCCCACTCGCAGGCCCGACGCTGCCCCTCCGCCGCCGCCCGTTGGGGTGCCACCACCGCAGCCGCCGCCACCGCCCAGCAGGTCGGCCCCCCCCAACGAGTCTACACTGCACCCAGCACTCCCGGCGAGCGCGCCAGTGATGGAGCCCAATGAGTTGCGGGATCCCCTGGAGCGCCGGTGGAACCGAAAGACCTTGGTCCCCCCGGGGGTGCTGGTCAGCCCACCCATCGCAGCGTCATCGGCGGCGGCGAGCGCCGAGAGGAGGGAGCGGTTGGTGCCGCCAGGAGGCGCCTGGCCGGCAGTGCCCCCTGCTCCATCGCCTGCGCCCCCGCCAACCGAGGCAGACGCGGCCGCGGCGTCTGCCCAGTCGGCTGACGCGTCTGCATCAACGCCATCCAGCGCACTGGGCCGCTCCCACGCGCCGCTCCCCCCCCGGCTGGTTCGCGGCCGCCGGCGTGGCGGCGTCGGCGACGGCGTCCACGGCTGTTCGCCCGCCAGGCCTACCCGAGGCACGTCTGCGTCCGCGTCGGCGAGGCCGTCTGGCTCCACCGCCCGCCCCGTGGACGGCGGCCGGCCCGTCGACGACCCAGGCCGCACCAAGTCAGATGGCACCGCCGCATCAGCGCCGTCTGCGGCAGCCCCGTGGGGGTCCCCGCCGGGGTAGTAGGTCGGCACGGGGTGGTGAGGCGGCACCGCCGCGAGCCCGCCCGTCGCGGCGCCATCCACCAGCGGCTGCGGCAGAGAGCGCCGCCGCAGGGGATCCCCAGCAGCGGCAGTGGCACCCGCCGCCGCGGCCGCCGCCCCAGGCGGCGACCGCCCATCCGCTGGCGACGACAGGTTGGCCCCAATGAGGTGCGTCTTGAGCAGCGACGAGTAGGTGGGCGGCGTCGCGGTCGGGCCGTGGCGCTCGGTGCTCGCGCCGTTGGCGCCGTTGCGACCCGACGTGCCACCGCGGCTGTCGGGCGACGCGCACGGCCCGGCCGCATCGGAACCCGACGACGGGTCGGGCACGACGCGGTTCTCATTGACAAAACTGGCTAGCCGGTCGGGGTAGCCGTTCTCCGACTGCAGCAGCGAGAAGAAGGTCTGCGTGTCCCCATCGCGCGTGGGTATGAGCCTGGGGGTCGGCAGGGCGAGCGGAGCGGGGGCGCAAAGGCACACACACCATCCAAGTAGGGTGACAGAAACAGCAACACGAACAACCAAGTGCCACGAAGCACAACATACGCGCGCCAGATATGAGCGGGAAAGTACAGCCACGTCAGTGATCCCTCTACCGGTCGCCAGGGTGTCCTGCTACCAACGTGGACCAAAAGGACCTCAGTGGGGGCGCGCGTGGCCACTAGGGTTGCCGCACGCTCCGGGGCAACGCCCCATGCATCGGCACCCCACGAACAGCCTCGCACACCGCTCCCCACGCCTCCCGCGGCTCCACCCCGGCGGCGCGACGCCCCCACGGCGCTGCACCGCCCCCGCACACCAACGCCCACCCCCCCCACCCCCCCACCCCCCCCTGCCTTCCATCGTGCGCAGTACCCCCTCCCCCCGCTCCAACCATACCTGTCTGTCCCGTTGCTGTAGCGTGCGCTCCCCCGGCGTGACCGTGGGCGGCCGCCATGCGGGGGGGGAGGTGGGGAGCCCGCCCCATCCGCCCCTCCTCCCCTCCCCCCGCCCGCTCCCCCCACCGTCGACAGCCGCCCCAGCGCCGACACAACGTCCTCAATGGGCATCCTGATGCCGCCGCGCGAGCCCGTCCCGGTCGCCCGCCGGCCGGCCGCCCGTTGCCCTGCCGATCGCCGCCGCCGCCGCCGCAGCCACCGCCGCAGCCGACGCCGCCACCGCCGCCGCCGCCTGCCGGTGTGGCCGTCATGCACCAGCCGGCCGCCGCTGTCCCCCCACCGCCTAGCCACAACGCCGAGGGGGGGGAAACGGACGGGGCGGCGGCACACCCACCCCACCACCCCCCCCCCCCCCCCCCCCCCAGCCGCCCTCCCCCTCCTCCCTCCCCCTCACCCCCCGCAGAGTAACCCGGATGCAGCAGGCCTGCCGCAAGCCAACAGCGCGCTGGGACGTGCGAGCCACCCCTTTCCCCCCCCCCGCCCGCCCGTGACCCCGCGGGCCGTCGACCAGCCGGAGCGCGCCGGGAGGAAGGAGAAGGGCCCGCAGGGGGGAGAGGGGAAGGGGGAGGTGAAGGGGTGAGGGGGGGATGGCGACGCAACAATGACGCCCGATAGCGGATGGGTTGGTTGGGGGGGATGACGGGCCGCGGGGGATGATGGGGTGGGGACGCGGCGCGGCTGCCACCAGGGGGCAGGGCGGGTCGGGAAAAAAAAACAAAAACAGGGCGGCGTCCCACCCACCTACCCTCACAGGCCAGGCGGACGCTCCGCCGAGGGGATGGGCCGCGGCGGGCACGCCCCGCCGTGCGGGCGCACGCCCGCTGCCGTGCGCGGCCAGCCAATGGGGGGCGGCGGTGCGGGCGCCACGCCCAGCACCACCAGCAGCAGCAGCAGCAGCAGCAGCAGCAGCACCAGCCCGGCCACCCGCCCGGCCGCCCCCACCTCTGCCCCTCAGCGGCGCGGGGGAACGCCGCCGCTGTCGGTGCGTAGCGCGGCGGCGGCGGCGCCCCCGGTACGAGCGCGCTGCGGCGGGGGCGGCAATGCGAAACGGACGCGTGGCGAGCGGCCCGCGGCGGAGCGGAGCGGCGGCGGGCGGGGTGGTGGGTGGTGGTGGTGGTGGTGGTGGTGGTGGTGGTGGTGGTGGTGGTGGTGGTGGTGGTGGTGGGGTGGTGTGTGCGCGAGGCGCCGACCGTATCACGGCGGGGGGGGGGAGGAGGGGGGAAGGGGGGGGGAGGGCGAAGCGGGGGGAGGCCGCCGCGACCCGCCACGCCAGGCCACCACGCCGGCCACCAGCCCCGCGTGGCCCCTTCCCGCGCAACGGCGGGGGGGAGGGGGGGAGAGAATAGGAGCGGGAACGCGTGGCGGCGGCAGGCAGGGGTCGGCGTGGCGGGGGGTGGTGCGGGCGCGGGGGTGGGGGGGGAGGAGGTGAGGGCGGGGGGGGGGGGGGTGGGGTGGATAGGAGGGAAAGCGGCGCGTAGAGGCGGTGGGGCG
This sequence comes from Pyropia yezoensis, assembly GCA_009829735.1. NCBI lineage: Eukaryota > Rhodophyta > Bangiophyceae > Bangiales > Bangiaceae > Pyropia > Pyropia yezoensis. Next base: position 19,033,597 of record CM020620.1, read on the forward strand.
GGGGGGGGGGTGGTGGTGGCCCGGCCGAGTGCCGTGCGCGCCCCCACGGCGCCACGGGCGGGGGCACCGACACTACTCGGCACCGCCGCGTGGCACGGGGCGCTCCAGCAGGGCGGTGGGGATGTGATGGCTGCGGGGGGCGGGGGGGGGGGGGGGGGGGGGGGGGGTTGGGGGGGAAGGCCCCCCCCCCCCCCGCCACCCCGCTCCTGTCTGGGGGCGCACCCGCCGCCGCCGGCGGGCTGTGCCCCGCTGCCGCCGCCGCCGCGCCACCACTGGGCACGCCACGGCCACGCGTGGCGCGGGGGGCGGGCGGCGGGCAGCTCCCCCCCCCCCCACCCCCCCCCCCAAACGGCTGGAATCCGACAGCCGGCCAGCCGCCGGGTGGGCGAGGGCGGGCTCCTCCTCGGCAGGGAGGGGATGAGGGGGGGGGGGGGGGGGGGGTTGGTGGTGGTGGTGGGCCTGCCTGCCTGCTTGCCTGCCTGCCTGCCTCTGCCTGCCGCGCGCTGGGACAAACCGACAGACGATGGCGCACCCGCGGGCGCGGGACGTGTCTTTGGGGGGGAAGGGGCAAGGAAAACACAGGGGGTGCAGTGGGGGGGGGGGTTTGCGCCCCTTGAAGCGGGGTTTGGGGTGGGGGGGGCGCTCCTCGCTTTTTTTTTTTTTTTTTTTTTTGGCGCGAGCGCAACCAATGCCGCACAGGACGAGAGAGATGGGAAGGGTGTGGAGGGGGGGGGGGGGGGCCGGGGGGGGGGGGGTCGTGGGGGGGGGGGTGGAAAGAGAGGGTGCGCCTCGGTGGGGTGGGGGAAAACGGGTTGCGTGCCGCCGGGCCTTGGCGGCGGCGGCTACCCCAAGCGGTGACAGGTCTCGACGGGGGGGGGGGGGGCTTGGTCGCGGACCTATGGACCCTTGCCAGGCCATCCTTCCGTAGACGAGCTGGAAAGGCGGCTGTGCCACGCATCGTGCGGGAAGGGATCCGGTGGGGGAACGGCGGATGGGGGCCAGCTCACCACCCAAACGGAAAAGGGCGACTCGGGGGGGGGGCGCCCGCGGGGGGTGGGGGGGTGTCCGTTTTTTTTTTGCGACCGCGGCCGTCGTGGCGGGACGGGAGAGTGCCGGCCACGGGGTGAGGGCCTGCTGGTGAGTCGCGAGTTTAGACTTGGATTACAAGTATATCTCTTGGAAGGAGAAACTTACACTCGTTTCCAAGTCCAGCACTGTCCAGCGGTGCTGCAGCAGGGGTCGTGCTGACAAGTCGGACTGGGCAACAGCCAGTCCACCTCACGACCGGTGCGACACGCCATGGGACGATGTCATCGTGTGACGCACAGACAAAAAAAAATAGACGTACGCCATGGCCATCGCAGGACGCACGCACCCTTCACACGCTGCCCCCCCCTTCCACCCGCTCACTTCAGCATCGTCTTGACCTTGTCCGCATTCGCCTTGGTCCGCCGCGACGTCTCGAGCGTGTACTCATTCACCGTCGACACGAGGCCCTCCTGGTAGGTCAGCTCTGAGTTCATCGCACTCGCCAGGCCCTTCATGTCGGCGAGCGCCCCCGAGATGGCATCCAGGTCCTCGTCCTGCTTGCGCAGCGCCGACGCGACGCCGGTCGAGTAGCCAGCATACTCCTCACGGCCGCCGACGCCCGCGGCGCCGCCAACGGCGCGGGCGGCCTTGCCCTTCTTGGACGCCACCAGCTGCTCGTCCAGCAGGTCTGCCCGGTCATCGTCGTCGCCCCCGCCGCCACCACCCCGGGCGGCCTCGTCCCGCTCGCGGAGGCCATCCAGGTCCAGGCTGTCCACCCCCCCGTCGCGGAGCGCGTCGCGCTCCTTGGCCTCCTTGCGGCCCAGCTTCTTTTGCTTGTCCAGACCCTTGCCCGGCCGCTTCGCACGAGAAAACATCCGGACATACACGGGCTTGGTCATCTTGTCAATGACCTTTTCCGACTTGTCCAGGCAGTCGTGGACGCGCTCAATGTCGGCAGTCATCCCCTCCAGCTGCTTGGTCTGGTCCTTGAGCGTAGCGGCCGTGTTGACCCCAATGGACCGCGCCTCGAGGGCCAGCGCCAGCGACCGCTTGGTGCCCTCATTGCCCGCTGCGGCCTGCGCTAGGGCGTGCTCCTCCAGCTCCGCAACGGACATTTGCTCCATCTCCGCGGCGGTCGGCTCCCGCCCAGACGCGGCGGAGCGGCCGCCGCGGCTGCCCCCCGACGGCGCATCGCCGAGGAGGTCGTCAAACGAGTCGGCAGGGGGGGGGGGGGGGGACGACGGCCCGCCGCTAGCGGGTTCGTCCAGCAGCACCACGCCGCCGCCGCCCTTCTTCTTCTTGGAAAACATCACGAGGCGGGTGCAGGTGAGGGTGGGAAGGAGGGAAGGAGGGAGGGAATACAGGAAGAGCGGGGGGGGAAATGAAAGGAAAGAGAGGTGGGGGACGGGGAGGGGGAAGGGGGCAGAAGGGGGGTTGAGGTGGGGAGAGAACCAACACCAGGCGAAGGGAGCGGGGTAGGCCCGGCCAGCCACCCGGGCTTGTGGCGGCCGGTCGCCGTCGGCCAGCTACGTGACGACGTCACTAGGCAGCGGGGAATTCCGCAACGTCGGGGGGGGGGGCGGGAGGGCCTAGCAGCGGCCCCTTGTCGCACTAGGCCTGCCCGTTCCTGCAGGCACGAAGTGCCGGTGGGGGAGAGAGAGGAGAGAGATGCCTGCGACCGCTGCCCCCACGCGACCCCCCCTTGGCGAGCCGCCACGCCACGCCACGCCAGACCCCCCCCCCACAACCGCGCCCAGGCACTGTGCAAGCACGGCCTCGGGCAGAAAAGCCCAAAGATGAGCCAGTCGGGCGCGAGGCAGAAATTTTCTGGCCCCACCGCTCAGGGCCCCCACAAATGTGCGAGAAGGCGAATAATTCCTGGGGGTCTCAGTCGATCTTGTATCGGTGCCACGTGCCGGGACGGCTGGTCGTGTTTCGTTGCAGCCCCGGTCCAGGGGAAGAAAGATTACATTGGGAGCGCTGTCGAGCGGAGAAAGAAAGAAAACAGCCCTGGCGAGCACCCGTACGCACAGCCCGAGGGCCTCTCGGTTTTGTTTTTTTTGCCACCTGCCCATCCCCCCCTCCCCCCTTCCCGGCCCTATGACCGCCACCGCCGCCCCTTGCCCTTGCTCGCCGCCCGCGCCGCCACCCCCGCTACGAGCGCGTCCATGCCGCCGCCACCGCCCGTCGGCGGCACCGCCGCGACGGCCATCGATGGCGGCACCGCCGCGACGGCCATCGATGGCGGCACCGCCGACGCTGCCACAACCGGCCCCGGTGCCGCAGCGGGTGCCGCCGCCGGTGACGCCGCCGCCGTCGTCACCGCCGTCGTCCCCCCCGAGCCGCGGCTCCCCCGGGATGACGCGCCGCCCCCCGGTGGGCGCACGCGCGCCAGCCCCACCGCCGACGACACCTCTGCGGCGGTGAGGATGAGGCCCGGCGGGATGGGCGGCGGGGGGCGGGCGATCCACGCGTCGTCCCCGCCACAGCCGCCGCCGCCGGCAGCCGCCGCGCCGCCAACACCCCCCACCCCACCAGTCGCCGCGGCGACAGCAGCCAGGCCCGTCGAGGCGGCGGCGGCGGCAGCGGCGGCGGCGGCGGCGTCGATAACCACTGGCGGGGCGCCCTCGGTAAACCACGGGTGCGCTCGGAGCTCGGCGAGGCCGACGCGCGCCGCCGGGTCGCGCTCCTCCAGGATGCCCTTGAGTAGCGCCCGCACCAGCTGGGACGTTTCGGGCTTGCGCGGCACCCGCAGGGTGCCCCGCACAATCGCCGCCTGCACGTCGGCCGCCGAGGGTGAGACGGCGCCCGCGGTGGCACCGCCGCCGCCGCCGGCGGTGGAACCGGCGGCACTCAGTGGGGGGACGCTGCCGCCCCCCACTGGCGGCGGCGGCGGCACAAACGGCGGGCGCCCATAGAGCATTAAGAAGAGCACTGCCCCAATAGCCCACACGTCCGCCGCAAACGCGGCGCGGGGGGTGGCGGGCGGCGGCGGGCCGCCCGGCCCGCCCAGCCAGCACAGCTCGGGGGCGAGGTAGGCGGGGGAGGCCCCCCCCAGGCGGGCGCGCAGGGCGGCGGGGGTGGAGGGCGCGCCCGCGCCCAGCGGGTTGAGCTTGACCGTTCCGTCGACGGCGCGGAGGACGGTCTGCGGGCGGATGTCCCCGTGCGGGAGGCCCGCCGCGTGGAGGGCGGCGGTGGCGGCAATAACGCCCGCAATCACCTCCCGCGCAATGCGCTCGGGGAGGGCATGCGGCGCGGCCGAGCCGCGGCTGCCCTCCACCACCACCCCCCGCGCGGCGTGCTCAAAAATGACATACGCCCCCGCCGGGGGAGGGGGCGGCGGTGGTCCGCCCGGCGCGGGAGGCGACGCGCCCCCGCCGCCATCGTCGTCCTCATCATCGGATTGTGGGGGCGGCGGCAGGGGGGTCAACACCTCGCGGTAGGCGAGGAGGTTTGGGTGCCGCAGCCGCTTCAGCACCGCCACCTCCTCGGCCGACCGGAGGAGCACCTCGGCGGCGGCGGCAGGTACCCACCGGACGCCCACAAACGTGCGGGCCGAGCGGCTCAGCGCGAGCCGTGCGGCGCCATTGTGCCCCCGCACGCGGCCCAGCAGCACGTAATCATTGACGGCGGGGAGGTCCCGTGCGGGCACGCCACCCCACGCGTCCTCGACCAGGTCATAGTCCTCGCGCTCGGGTTCGGGGGCGCCCACCCCGGGCGGCGTCTCCACCGCCGCTTGCAGTGGAACCAACACTGATAGGCAACGACCCCAGACGGCCGCCTCGGGGGCCGACGAAAACATGAGCGCCAACCGCCGCCCGCCCGCCGTCTCGACAGCCAGCTCCTTGTCCACCACCCGCAGGGCAGTGACCTTGGACAGCCGCAGCGCGTCGGCCGGGACGCCATCCTTTTTCGACGTCCACACCAGCCGGGACACGTCGGGGGAGAGCCACACCCGCCGGGCGCCCCACCGGAAAAAGGGCTGCCGCTTGTAGCACGCCATGCCGCCCAGCAGCTCCACCGCGCACTCGAGGGGCGTCCGCTGCCCGACGGGCCGCTCGCGGCACGTATCCCACAGGTCGGGGGTGGCGGCCACGGCGGCGAGCTCCGGGTCGGGCGCGTCAGGGGCGAGCGGCGGGGCGACCGCCGCCGCGGGCCGCCCCGACCCAAATGACGACCGCCGCCGCGACGCAGACGACGCGTCTGACTGGCGGCCAACGGGCGCGGGGGGAGTGCCCACTGCGACGCCACCGCCGCCGCCGCCGCCGCCGCCGCCCCCCCCGCCCGACGGCGCAGGGGGTGACCACCCCGCCCCGCCGCGACCGCCGCCGCGTCGTGGCACGGGGGGCGACGGCCGCCGGCGGGCGGCCACGCCGACCGGCGGCGCCGCGCCGCTGGTGCTGCCGTGCGCGGGGGGAGACCAGCGGGGCGGCGCCCCCCCCCCGCCGCCCGCCGCCCCCGCCCCGCCCGCATCGTCGCTGCTGCCCCCGTCCGCGTCGCCGACGCGACGGCGGAAACGGCGGGGCGGGCGGCCGCCGCGGGTGTGGCCAACGGCGGTGCGCCTGCCGTCCCGCCGCCCCTCCCGGCCGTCGCTGTCATCTGTGCCGCTGCCGCCGCGAACACCACCCCCGCCGACCTGCGCCCCCGCCCGCGCCTCCCGGTCCTCTGCGTTGAGCTCCTCATCCGACTCGACGGTCAGCCACGACTGGGCAGAGAGGTTGGAAAAGTTGGACGACGACGGCACCAACAGCCCGGCGCCGCTGCTGCCACCGTCGCTTTCACCGCCGCTGCCGCCCGAGGAGGATGCCTTCCTGCCGCCGCCGCCGCCGCTGCCGCCACCTTCCCGGCTGCTCCGGTCGCCGGGAGAAGGCCTCACCGCCCCCTCTCCGCCACCACGACCACTACGCCCCCCCCCCCGACGGCGGGGGACGTAACCATCGTCCCCATCGTCGTCGTCGTCGTCGTCGTCGTCGTCGTCAACGTCAGGCTCGGCCGCCGCGGCCGCGGCCGCCACGTGCGTCGCCCCCCCAGCCCCCCGCCAGGCGGCGCCCTCCACCCCCCGCAGCAGCGCCTCGTCCAGCTCCTCATCGCCCACAACACCCACCACCACATCGTCCTCGTCCTGGCCGCCGCCGCCGCCGCCACCACCGTCGGATGGGTCGGTGGCCCCCCACCCGCCATCATCATCGCCCACAGGCGGCGGTCCGCCACGGGGGCCACCGCCACCGGCGGCACGCCCACGGCGGCGGCGGCCAAAGCGGGGGCCGGGTGGGGAGTCCTGCAGCGCCCGCCCCTCGGCCGAGGAAGCCTCGGCGCCCGCCGACGCGCGCCCGCCGCCGCCGCCGCCGCCACCGCCCGCCGCCGCTGGTGGGGAGGTGCCCGGCGGGGCGTCGTCCCGCCACCCCCCCCCCCTCGCTGCACCAGCGCCGCCGCTGCCACCCACCTTGCCAGCCGCCTTTCCCGCCCGTGCCCGGCGGCCACCCCCACCCCCACCCCCACCCCCACCCCCGTACCCGCCCCCGTCCCCATCCCCGCCGCCACCATCCCCGCCGCCGCCCCCCCCGTCGCCAGCAACGCTGCCGCCGCCGCCACTCCCGCTGGTCCCCCCCGACACGACCGACATGCGCGGGGGCGGCTCGGCGCCATCGTCCGGCCGCGGTACGCCCACGGCGGGGTCGTCATCCACGTCCACGACCACCGACGCGGCGGCGTCCATGGCGGACCGACGACGACGCCCGCCGCGCCGGCACAACCCTAGACGCCGCGCAAAGAGCGGGAGAGGGGGGGGGGGGGGGATGGGGCGGGACGGGGCGGGGCGGGGCGGGGCGGGGCGGTGCGCGTGTGGTGCGGTGCAGTGACAGGGGGGGGGAAAGGGGGAAAGTCGGGGGGGGGGGGGGGGGGGGAGAGAGAGAGAGAGAGAGAGAGAAGGGGGGGAGCGGCGCTTCGCGGGGGAGTGAGGGGCACACGTGCACGCCGTCGGTGGTGGACCCGGTGGCGGTCCCGGTGGCGGTCCCGGTGGCGGTCCCGGTGGCGGTCCCGGTGGCGGCGTCCCGGTGGCGCGGTCTCAGCGGCGTTCCCGGTAGCAGGCAGGCGGCGGCGGCGGCCCCGGTGGGTTGCGGCAGCGGCGGCAGCGGCGCGGCGGGCGTGGCGCACCCCACCCCACGGGGGCAGGGACGGCCGCGTCGGCCGCCGCGGCCTGCGCGGGTGGGGGGCGCTGTGGGTGCGCCACCAGCAGCGCGGGCGGCAGGTGCGCCTCCCCCTCGACCCCCACCCCCACCCCCACCCCCCCCCCCCCCCCCCCCCCCAACAAAGCCCCCCCCCCCCCACCCCCGCGCGCCGCCCCCCACCCCCCCCCCCCCCCCCCCCGCGCGGGGGGGGGGGGGGGGGGGGGGGGGTAGGGGGGCCGACGCAGGCCACGTGGGCCGCTGCGGGGGTGGTGGGCGGCGGCGGCGGCGGCGGCAGCGGCGGCGGCGGCAGCGGCGGCGGCGGCGGCGGCAGCGGCGGCGGCGGCAGTGGCAGCAGCCCCGCCTCGTGGCCGGCAGCAGTGGGACGCGCGCGCGCGTGGCGGCGTGTGGCGGCAGCACAAGGGCGGGTGGTGGTAGCGGGGTGGTGGGGTGGTGGTGGGGGGGGGGGTGGTGGCACCGCCAGAGTCCCCTCCCGGCTGCGGCTCGGTTCGGCCACCGCGCCAACCCCCCACCCCCTCCTGGGGTGGGGCGGCACAGACCCCCGCCGGCGGCGGGTCAGGGCCAGGCACACACAACCACCGCTGTGGGTGGGAGGGGCCGGCGGGGGGGGACAGGGAGGGGGGGACGGGGAGGGGCTGTGACGGACGCCGCCGGTGGGTGTAGGGCAGCAGCACACAGCGGTGGGGGGGAACCGCGGCGCCGACGGCGACTGCTCGTCAGAACGGGGCAGGCCGCGCGGGGGGGGGGTGGGGGGGGGGGGGGAGCCGGGGAGGGGGGGGGCGGGACGGTCAGGGAGCAGGCAGCTGCTGCCTTGGGGGGGGGGGGGGGGAGTCGTCGCAGAGGGTTGGGGGCGGGGGTGAGGGAGGGAGGGGGGGAGGCGCGGAGGGCGCGGGGGGGGGGGGGTGGGGGGGGGGGGGGAAGGCGCGACCGCGGCCGCCGTGCGCAACGACACGCCACCGCCGGCGTTGGCGGCTGCCGCCGCGGCGCCGCGGGTGGGCGCGCGCACCCCACGGGCGCCCGCGGGCGTGCAGGCAGACCGGGAGGAGGGGGGGGGGGGGGGGTGCGGGTGGGGTGGTGGGGGTGGGGTGGTGGGGGTGGGGGGTGGGGGTGGGGGTGGGTGGGGGTGGGGTGGTGGGGGTGGGGGTGGGGGTGGGGGTGGGTGGGGGGGTGGGTGGGGGGGGTGGGTGGGGGGGGGTGGCGCCGATGGCTGTGACGCCGTCAACAATGGTGGCGCAGGGCAGGCGGGGCGGGGGGGTGGGGTGGGGGGGGGGGGGGGGGGGGGGGGGTGGGTGGGCGCCACGGGGCAACGCCCGCGCGGGGTCGGTGCCCCTCTCCCCCCCCCCCCTCCTGCCCGCGGGGCTGCAGCCGGCTGGCCGGCCGCGCCCAGCCGGCTGGCCGGCCGCGCCCAGCCGGCTGCAGCCCCCCCCCCCCCCCCCCGGGCAGCGCGCGTACGTACAGTAGTGGAGGCGGCGGCGGTGGCGGGGGGGGAACACGACGCCCAAGCCGGGGCTCGGGCAGACCGCCAGTGGTGGTGGTAGGGGCGGGGGTGGGGGTGGGGGTGGGGGTGGTGGCACGGCGGGGGCGTGTGCGTTGGTGTGGCAGCGGCGGCAGCGGCGGCGGCGGCGGCGGGCGCGGCGGGGGGGGTGTGGCCAGCGGCAGGGAGAGCGCCCAAAAAAAAAAAAAAAGACACCCCACCGCGCGCTCCCCCCCACAGCCCCCGCCCCGCTCGGCCGTCCCTCAGCCACGGGTGGCACCACCTCCACCGTCGGGTGACACCCACCCCCCCCCCCCCGCCCTCGCCCCACCCCCCACCCATTTCCCCACCAGCCACACCTCCCTCCCTCCCTCCCTCCCTCTCCCTCGCCCCTCACCGCCCCCCCCCCCCCCCCCCCCACCACCACACGGCCAGGCTGGCTCCTGCAAAAACAACACCCCCCCCTCGGCCGGGCAGCCAAGCTGGGTAGCGGCCTATCTACGTATATATCCCATGCGCGCGTGCGGGGGGCACGTGGCCGGCCCGCGGGGGGCGCCACCTGGCCGCTCGGCGGCCGCCCCCCCCCCCCCTCCCTGCTCCCCTCACCACCACCACCACCTCCCTGCGCCAATGCAACTCCCAGCGTGGAGAAACGCCACCGGCGGCCACCAAAAAAAGAAAACAAAACACATAGAAACGGCCCTGCCGGCGCCACGCGTGCACGTGCGTGGGCGGGGCCGCCGTTTCCCCACCCCATCCCCCAACACCCCACACCCCGCCCCCCCCCCCCCCTCCCCCCCCGCTCTCCCACCACAGCACAGAGCCTATCCAGGGGGGGGGGGGGGGGGAGGCGTGGCGCGCACTCTGGCGCGTGCCGTCTCTCCCCAAGCCGGGGGCGGCCCCTCTCTCCACCCACCCAACACTCCCACCGGGTGTGCTCCTAGCAGACGGGTGGGCAACCGCATTGGGCTGACAGCGCCCACGCCGCCACGCCTTGGCAGGAGTGCAGTGGGGGGGGGGGGGCGTGGGTTGGGGGGGGGTGGAAACGTCCAGGTGGAGGAAGGTGGTGGAGCAGGGGGGGGGGCGGGGGGGGGGGGCTTGTGCCGCTGCTGGTGCCTTCGTCGCTGCTGCTGCAGCCACCGCCGCCATCGTCTGTTGCCGCTCAAAGCCCATCAAAACCCTTATTTCGACGGCAACTCGATGGGCCTCGGAAGGCCTGCTAAGGCAGGGATTCGATGGAAGTCCAATGGGACTCGATGGGACCCCGGCTCGATGGGACTCGACGGCATTCTTTATCGAGCGAAAGTTTTACAGTCTCGATACAATACACGCCGTACAGCTAACACTTCGGCGTCGGTCTCGAGTGAGAACCAGAACACCCAGTCCGCAGCGCGGCCCATGTGGTACTTTTTTTTGATTCCCGGCCGGGGTTTTATCCCCGTCGATGCGGCTTGGTATTCCTACCGATATTACGTTTCTTCTACCTCTGACCCCCTCCCACACGCAGCCGCTGGGACATACAGCACGACGTGGCACGTCGCGCCGTTCTACGTGCGTGCGCCACACGAACTTGAACACTCCTCGCGCACGGAAGTTGTTGCAGTACCGGGAGTGCGCCAATAGATGGTGAGTTTTAACCCTGTTTATTTTTCTACAGCTACGTCTACTGCTCGTACCAGACCAGAAGTGGGCTCATCAGAAAGAGCAAGAGGAGCTTGTTTTTCTGATGCAACATTATCTCTGGTGTCTGCAAGGCCACCCTTGTAGCTCCCGTGTGTATTTCTCCCGAAACGCGTGCGCTGAGGGCCTCTCTGTGCCCCTAACGATGGGGACTGTCAGCTCCCTCCAGGGGCCTCTGTTCAGGGGTGTGTACAGCCCGGACGTGTGGCACTGCAGTCCTCTGACGCGACAGCGGAGCACTCCGTTCCTTAACCCCTCACGCCCATGACGGAGCGGACTGGCCACCGACAAGACCACCGCAGGCGGCTGGTGGGCGCGGCTGTTCCTTCTCCTCCGCACCCCCCACCCCCCCCCTCCCCACCGTTCCGCTTGTGTTTGATATTGCTCCCCACCTCCGCCTTTGCGCGGGGGCGGCACTTCGCGCCTTCCCCCCTTCCTTCCCGCGACCCCCCCCCGCCCCATAGTCCTGCTTGTAGTCGGCGTGTGAGCTACAAGAGGAAAGCCCGCGAGCTGGGAGAGACGCCGCGGTGACCAACGGCGGAGGTGATCATGAGCTGGAGGGAATGAGGAATGCTGAGCAGCCCTGCGGGGTAACCGCAGGGAACATGGATGTGGACGGCGCCCTCGGGGCAACCAGGATGGGGCCGCACATCATGCTCTTCCAGGATGGGGGACCATCGCGACATGACTGACAATTTCGTGTGCGGCCGCACTGGACCCTGCTGACAAGGGCCTTCCTGGCCCCCACTGTGGCCGTATCTGCGTGAAGAGGGAGAGGGCTCCATGAGCTACAATTTGTCGGTTCCACCTCTGCCGATTGCTGTGTTTCTCGTCCCTTTTTCTCTCTCTTTGCCTGTTTCTTACCCCCGTTTTATTCCCTTCTTTTATTTGTTTATCTAAAAATCGGCCATTGCGGGCCCGTGAGCGGCGATTTCTGGCGACTCGCGATCTTTAGGAGCACTCCCCATGTATTGGCGCACTCCCGGTAAACGGAGGCGCACTGTCCGGTACAGTGCCGTGAGCCTGCACCTGGGAAGCCGCCGCCACGGGGTGAATCACGCGGCTTGGATATCACCCGGCCACCACCAGGTACCGCCGCCACATGTCTACAACTCAGCACCGGGCCATGCCTTAGAAGGACCGTCACGTCACAAAGGAGACAACCACGTCAAGGAGAACACGAAAGGTACACGTGCCAAGTCAGAAAAAGCAAGTGACAAAGAATGAATGTGCGTACAGACACCGGGCACTGACGAGCGACCACCGGACAGAATGAGCTCTCACTCACGTATCCAATCCAACACTGCCTGCCTGGAGCGTCCCCTTGCCACGACACCCACACAAGGAGCACACTGTCCCTGCATGCCCCTCTGGTCCGCTCATACACACTCTCAGACACACCCGCTCATCTTCTCCCACCGGCCACCCCCGCACCCACCCCAGTCTCCCGTCCGTTGCAACGCACTCGCTGCTTCGCAACTTCCCGCATCCTGGTCTTCCCGACTATAGTTCGAGGTGCTCCGCAAGTCAGTGGACGGGCATGGATGGTGCTCGCCCTCCACCGCCCCTCCACCACCCCTCCACCACCCCTTCATCCCCCTACCAACCCACCAGCCGACCACGCCTTCATCCCACCCCCCCCCCCCCCCCCCCCCGCCCACCCCTCACCAGTCCCGACCCCCCCATCCAGACTGTGTCAGTCTAATAAGTGTCTTCGGCCAGTCACTCCTGTAGCTCGATTTCCTCCTCCTCGAGCATCTCTTCCAGACTGCCTGAAAGAGTAGTGCGATCATCCCGAGGCTGGACCCAGTCGGTGTCCGCATCCGGCTCGGGTGCCTCGACCATCTGCACCCCACCCACGTAGGGCGCCGACGGAGCCACACGGGTGGCGCCATTGGAAAGTTCCAGCAGGCCTTCCATGCCATCAATTGCGTCCACACGCACGTCACGGTCGTCGCCCGCACAGCCGTCGTCACTTGCACGACCGCCGCCCAAGCCACGATCACCACCCGTGTCATCTGCACGATCGCCTTCACCCGCACCTCAGCCACCAGCGACACCGTCAGTTGCGGCTCCAAAAGCATCTGCATCAACCGTGTAGGTGCCGTCGTCAGCGACAAGTTGAACACGGCGCTCGTCGTCACCGTCACTCAGCAGCAGACCATCCTGAACACGTGTGTGGTGACGCAGGAATGTATTCACCAGTATCATGTGCTCCCGCCACCCCGCGTAGGAGCCGTCGTCGTTGCCAGTGCGGCGGGCCTTGCGGACGCCAACCACCTTCTCAAAAGATACACGCGCCCAGTGTGCAATGAGCGCCACATGCCCCGTAGATGCGATGACGTACTCACATTGATTGATGGCCGCTGCCACCACCCGATCGTTCTGTCCCGTGCGCAGGAAGAGAGCCTTCATCGCGGCATTGGCGGCTTTCTTGGCCGGGTCAGACTTGGCGTACTGTGAGTCGTTGAGCCAGCCCTGCGCTTCTGCCTGGGTGAGTTCTGCGACATCGACGCCGAGTGATTCAAAGTAGGTCGCCATTGAAACCTTCCGCAGGGCCTCCAATAAGTAACCCTTGACCCGTTTCAGCTTCTCCGACACAGGCGCCCTCTTCTCTGCTGCCTTGCCCTCCGCATTGATGAACAGACGTCGGCTTTCCATAAACTCCTGCGCGCCCGCCCGGTCAACTCGAAGGACGTGCTCTGTACCCTGGTAACAAATGTCGAGCACTCGGGCACCACTGGGCATGACGTGAAGACCCTCGTTCGCCGTCACAATTTCGAACAACATCATCTGTTTGGCCACGTCGCGCACACGGCGAACTTCACTCTCGCTCCGAGTGGCCAGCTACAGCCTGTCATCCTCGTCTGTCGGGTCCGACGTGCCGCGAATATCCGCATCGCGTCCGGCAGCCTCTGACTTCACCTGCTTGCCGACGCCGTCAAAGACACCTCGGACGGCTGTAGCACAATAGGTATCCGCTGCATGTCCACTCTCAGGGAACACTCACCAAGGGGGATCGGCACCAACGTCACCAGGAGGCCAAGGTTGCTGTCCTTGGAGCGCAAGCCGCGGGACCAAGATGGGAGCCCAAATGGGAGGGGTTTGTTGTTCTACCTTGACCGGCGGTGGATTCGCCGCCGGCCCCCTCGTTATAAACCCTCGGAGACACTACTAACTACCCTCCACCCCAAGATGCAAGTCCCTCTGGTCATACGGAACTTAAAGATACCGTGACCAGTACGGACTCCCAAATTGAAAGTTAAGGGTTAGAAGTAGCCCCCCAATATTAGGATCACAATACGGCCAACCATATTGCTACATATCCCCCCCTTAGATTCGGCCCGTCCTCGGGTCGAGTTGCATTCGGGTTACCGAATGTAAGTGGGTCGCGTGACCGTTTACCAGTCGGGTGGGGCTTTGCGCCCTGTCGCGACAGACACCCCTTTTCGAGGTTGTCTGAGGGGGGTGCCCCCCTTTGTGTGGTACACACACGATCCGTTTTCCGGACCGTTGCATTCCCGATGCGCGTTTCTGTTCACGACCCCCCTTTACGAGGGGTGGTGCAAGCGGATCCGCCACCAGGCGTCTGGTGGTAGGGGGGGCCCTCTCGCGGGACGATTGAGTGGGGGGCGGGGGCTGCCCGCGTTGCGTGGGGGCGGTTGGGGGTGACCCCTTTGTTTACCCCGTGTGGGAGGGGGGCGTGGCCCCGATCCAGGTGCCTGGGTGGAGCGCCCTCGTAGCTCGGCTGGCGCGGGTCGTCCCGCGCTGCCGTATCGCCCGTGCTGAGCTGTGTGGTTGTAAGCGCGGGTGCCCGCGCTTCCCTGGCTCGTCCGCGCGAGCGTTCCTTGTACCGGGTCGAGCCGGCTGCGGCTTTTTGGCACGGGGCGCCCCTGCTACCCCGGCTCCACCATGTCGGACCCCCAGGTACCCGGGGGCGAGGACGACCTCTTGCTTGAGGAGGAGGAGGAGGTGATGGTGGACGACGTTCCCGTCTCTGCCACCGCCGCCGAGTGCTTCTTGGAGAGCTCGTCGGAGGACGAAGGCGACCGGGTGACCGTTCGTGTGGCCCCGGAAGGCGCGCCGGGCGGACTGTCGTCCGTGTGCAGCGGCACGACGGCTCCGTCGGGTGGCGGGCAACCGCGTGTAGCGGCTGCCTCTACCCCTACTCCTCCGGCGGCCCGGATGGCTCCTGTCGCCGGTGCCGGCGGGGCTCCACCTCAAGACGGCGTCGCCGGTGTGTCGGACGGTCGTGGCGGCACCCCGGCCGGGACGGCGGGTCAAGACGGCGCGGGTGCCCGCCCGGTTGGTGTGTCCGTGGCGGCGGGTAACGGGTCTACCCCTGCTGCCCCCGTGGTGCCCACGTCGGGCCCAGGTGGCGGCGATGCTCTGCCCGCGGTGCCGCGGGCGCTTCGTGGTCAAGAAGTGTCTACCCCGATGGCGGTGGACTCCGGGAGTTACTCCGGGCAGGCGCCCGCCCTTCTTCTTCCTCCTCGGCCCCGTGCTCCTCCGGTGCCGGCCCATCTGCCGGTGGGGCTCCCCCCGGCGCCCCCGATTCTTCCTGGTCCTGCCCAAGTTTCCCCGTTGGGTGGCGGCGCCGCCTCGGCGGCAGGTCAACCCGCCATGTCGATGTCCGACTTGGTGGCTCGGGTTTGAGGCATGACTGTGCAGGAGTCGATGGACTCCGCTGGGCGGATGCGGGTGGACTTCCACCAGCCGCGTCTTCCTGGAGAGACCTCCAGGCGCGTCAAGGTGGACCCGAGTTGGGAGCGGGAGTTGGTGCGGCTGGTCAACCAGCCGAACGCGGTCCGGGTGGAACATCATTGGATCCTGAGCCAGCCGGACGACCGGCATGCGCAGCTCTGGCGCACCCGGGTGGGGCGGGGTGAAGTCTACCTCGACTCCGCCTTCGGGATATGCGACTTGATTGCCCCCGCGTTGCCGCGGGAGGTTCACTACCCGGCTAGTGCTCGGAAGGTTGCGGCGGCGGCGGAGCCGGTGGCGTTTGGGGAGAGGGTGGGTGATACCGGCCGGTGTCCCGGGTTTGAGTACTTCCCGGGGGTATCCCCGTACCTGACGTTGACGGCTCCGTACCCGCCTATGGCGGGGTTGAAGTCGGCGTCGAGTTGGCGACGCAACCATGGTGTCATGGCGGATGCGTTCCGCACCGATATAACGTGCGCGTTGCAGACCGGTAACGGTCGTGCGCCGGTGTACACTGACGTGCACCCGCCTTCGTGGCAGGAGGGGTGGGAACCCGCCCCTGCTTTCCGGTTTGACACCGGCTCCTGTCTCCGATACTTCGGGAGTGTGTTGGCCTCCCGGCCGGTCCGCCCGTTGCAGGCGACCTTCACCCTTGAGGTTACCCTCGGGCAGGCTTCCTCCTTCTTGCTGTCCGTCCGCCGGCAGGGGCGCCTGTTTCATCTTCCGACGGGTGTCCGTCGGCACATCGAGCAGTTGGGCGTGGACATGATAGCCGCCAAGACCGGGTTGGCCCGGGAGTTCGAGGCCCTGCTGGCTGTTCACGATGCCGTGAACTGGGCTGGGGAGTTGGCCCTTCCCCCGTACCGGGACCCGCAGGCTGGGGCTTCCCCCTTGCCTCGTCACTCGTTGCGTATCCGGCGTACTCAGCCCGGTGAGCCCAATTGCCGTGGGTGGGCGTCCACCGAGGCTGTTGCTGACCTGGGTATTCCCATGGTTATCCATGACCTTCTTCAGGTCCTTGCCCCGTGGTTCGGTAACCCGATACCGGCGGCGGTTCGCCGTCGTCCCCGAGAGTGGGGCTCTGCGGGTGGGGAGCGTGAGGTGTCCCGTCATCGGGCGGAGCCCCGCCAGGTATACGGGGAAGCCCCTTCAGTAGGGTCCTACCGGGCCTCGTATTCGCCGCCACCGGCTCCGGTGGTGGCCGTGTCGGCTCCTGTGGCTCCTCTGGCTGCGCCAGTGTCACCTTCCGCCCCTGTCATGCCTGACGGGGGTCCCCGTCTATGGTATGAAGGCGTTGACGCCCTTGTTGCCCGCGCGATGCGGGAGGATCTCTTTGTTAGCTGGGGGGATATCCCCCCAGGTGCTGCGCTGGTTGGATCCGCGCGTTGCTTCGGTGGCGTGCTGGACCGCCTCCAGTCCGCTCTGGCGGATGTGGAGGCCGGCCGCAGCACCCTCGTTCAGCTATGCACCGAGGTAACTCGGGTGATTGACCGTCGTGAGATTGCCGACCGGTGGAGCATGGAGGTGTACGCGCTTACGCGTGAGTGGCCTCCCTCGGGCAGTGGGTCTACCCACTGAGGAGTGCTATTGTTTGTGAGGGAGAGGGCCCCGGAGACCCTTATGGTGGCCGGGTAGTAGTGAGTATAACCTCATCCCCCGTTGGGGCGTTTGCATGATACCAATGCCTGCCTTTGGGGAGTACCCCGTCTGACTTAGCCGTGGCCTGTCTCGGTTCTTTCCCACGCCCCCCAACCCATCCTGGTTGGTTAATACTCATGAAGGTCAACCTTCCTTGGTCCGTCACTTGCCTCCTGGCTGAAGGTTTACCTTGGTGTAAGCCTCAGGTTACTTTGAAATTATCCGAGTTAGTCATCTCCTTCAAGTAAACTTGTAAAAGTCAGTAGCTTACTTAGTTTGCCTAAGTCCGCTCCAACTTAGTGAACCCAAGTCTTGCCGGATCCATGTGACACCCTACTTAGTAGGTATAAGCCTCACCCCCCAACAGCCAAAGTCGGTGTCAGTTGGGTTGTTACAGTAGGCGTCGTCGCCTCATGTATGGCATGAGAAGTTGGCGGGGTATATTCGCCGCCTGTTCCCAGGTGGGTGAGTCGTATCCGAGCCAGATCACCTTGACGTACCAGGGTCCTGGTAGGTCTGGATCGGTGTGTCCGACCACGCTCTCTACTTGGTATGGAATCCCATCCGGTCCCACCGGGTCATCTGACCGGTGGGTTGTAAGAGCTTCATGTAGCAACCCAGCCGGTACCGGCTGAGGCTGTTCCGGCTTCGGAGCAGGTGTCACATCATTGACGTTGATGCGTTGTATCTCCGTATCGGAGTGCAGGATGACAGAGTGATCATCTCTGTGTAAGATCTTGTACGGTCCTTTGACCGGTTGCATAAGCTTGTTCCCGCGGAACTTCTGGTGTCTGATGTAGACCCAGTCACTTGTTACCAGGGTTGTGCTGCGTACCCGTAGCCGGGCGTCAAAGTTCTTCTTGTATCGAAGTTGTGTACGGTCAAGGGCACCCTTGAGCTTCGGAATCATCCACGATAGCTTGGCCAACCAAGCTAAGTGGATCCGTTCGGCCGGTCGGCCCTTCGGTATGTCATACCGAGTGCATCTGCCCGGTGGCAGCGTCAGGTTACCGACGCCCATCGGCATGACCCATTTCAGTGGGGCGATGCTGGTACTCCGGTGGGGTCTGGCATTGTATGCCAGGGTCAAGACCGACAGAAGCCTGTCCCACGTCTTCGTATGCTCCGCCACATAGCATTGGAGCATCTTGACGATGGTGCGGTTGAACTGCTCCACCTGCCCGTTGGATTGCGGGTGGTAGTCGGATGCCCGACGGGGTTCGATACCGAACATGCCCAGGACCATAGTGAAGAATGCTGACGTAAGGTTTGCTCCGTTATCGGAGAGGAGTTGCTTCATTACTCCGTAAGCACTGATCCAGTGGTCAACCACTGCGTTCATGATGGTGTAGGCCGTATCGTTCGGGATTGCTACTGCCCATGACAGCTTAGTAAAGCGATCCGACATGACCAGGATGTACCTGTTCCCTTCTTCCGTTACCGGAAGGGGCCCGAGTATGTCAATAGCGACTTGCTCGTTGGGCCCATCCGGGGGGAACAGTTTCATAGCGGATGCCCGCCTGTGAAGACTCATACGATTCCGTGCACACGGGTGGCATCCCCGCACGTGGTCGATTACGTCGACGGCCATAGCTGGTCAGTAGAAGAACCTTCGCATTGCTGCGAACATGCGTGAACCCCCCGGTTGTCCGGCTGTGGGGTTCTCGTGTTCTCGCTCCATGACGGCTTGCCGTAAGGACAGGGGAACCATGACCTGATGTCGTCCATCGGCGGGTGCCCGCCGGTATATGAGGCCGTCCTCATTCTCGGAGAAGATGCCGGCCGTGCCGGCCAGGAGGTTAGCACGATGGCGTTTCCAGTCATCGTCATTGGCCTGTGCCTCGCGGAAGTCCGCGAGGGTCAATGGGCATGCAAGGTGTGCCATGGTATGGTCAACCATACCTTGGGTAGCATTACCCACCATGCAAACCGGTACCACCGGGATGTCCTCGTCCACCTGTCGGGTATCCCCGCTTGGTGTATCGAGTCGCGACAGTGCGTCCCCCAGATGATGGGTGGAGCCGGCCTTATATATGGTCCGGTAGTTGTGCTCGGCCATCTTCAGCCTCCACCAGGCTAGCTGACCGTGGCTGTCGGAATCCTTGTCACCAAGGTTAAGCAGCCATCGTAAGGGTTCGTGGTCGGACCTTACGATGAACCTGGAACCTTCCAGGTATGGCCGGAGCAGTTGCACTGCCCATATGACTCCGAGGCACTCGCGCTTGGTGGCACTATAGTTACGCTCAGCCGGGTTCAGTGTCCGGCTGAAGTACCCTACCGGATGTAGGTCCGGGATAGCATTATCGGTACCGATGATAGTCTCTCCCTGTAACAGGGTGCATCCCACTTGGGTATCGCAGGCATCGACGTCGATGACGAAGGTCCCATGTCTATGCGGCAACGCAAGCACGGGTGGGGCTAGCAGAGCTTGCTTGAGCAGCTCGAATGCCTCTCCCTCGCTGGGCGAGGGAGGTTGGAGTACCTTTGGCAAGGCGCTGCTCGTCAGAACCGTTAACGGTTAGGCTATATGAGCGAAGTCCTTGACGAACCGTCGGTATACGTTGCACATCCCCAGGAAGCTTTTCAGCTGTGTCTGGGTGGTTGGGTATCGAGCATCCCGGAGGGCTCGGGTATTAGCTTCGAGCACTCCCAGTTTACCTGGTGTGATCTGGTGACCCAGATACTCGACTGTCTGCTGGAAGAAGGCGCTCTTCTTGAGGCGCAGGGTTACCCCGGCGTTCCGCAAGAGGGTGAGTACCTCATCGACATGTTGCACATGGTCATCCATGTTACGCGAGAAGACGATGACGTCGTCCAAGTACACCAGGCAGTTACGCCACTTGACTCCCGACAGTATAATGTCGATGGCCCACTGGAATGTGGCGGGGGCGTTGGACAATCCGAAGGGCATCCTTAGGAACTCGTACACGCCACTGTGACAGACGAACGCCGTCTTGGGGATATCCTCCTCCGCAACGGGGATCTGCCAGTACCCGGCATTGCAGTCAATAGTGGTAAACACTGTGGCCTCCCCCAGCGAGTCGATGCACTCGTCCATCCTTGGTAAAGGGTATGAGTCTTTCTTGGTAACCAAGTTGAGGCGTCGATAGTCGATGCAAAACCGAGGGGTTTGATCCTTCTTGGGTACGATAACGACTGGGGCGCCCCACTCCGACATCGAAGGTCGGATCACCTTAGCTTCGCTCATCCTCTTCACCTCTCCATCAACGATCTCTCGTTGCATAGGTCCCGCGCGATGCGGTTGCGACCGCGCTGGTCGAGCACCTGGTACCAGGTCTATACGGTGTTGGGTTGCCCCAATGGTACCCAGCGCCCCGCCGGTCCACATAACGTCATGCTTTCTTAGCAAACGTCGTACCCCTTCAGCTACCGAAGGGGGAAGGTGGTCGAGGTCAGCCTCGGCCAGTGCCTTCAAGGCTTCTTGGTCCTTTGGCGGCATGTCCGCCGGAGCTGCCGATGGGTTAGGCTTCCCGTCATCGGGTTGCTGCCGCTCGGTGGTCTCGGCGACCGCCAGTACCTCAAGTGGTTCCACTTGACCTTCCTTGTCAGGGGTAAGGATATCTCCTTCGTAGAGCTCGGCAGTCCTCAGGATAGTTCCCTTCGGGAGGGTGACTGCCTTCCGGCGATAGTTCGCCATCACGAGCAGTGATGACCCCCCCGCTGGGAGGTCTACGATACCGTTGGCCATGGTCAACCCATGGCGCTTGTAGGTTCGTAGGTTGGACTGGACTCTGCAGATGCCTGCGAGGTCACAGTTAACCGGGAGGACGGTCTCCGATAACGGCTCAAAGCGAGTCCGCTTGGCCAGCCGGAGTGTCTTCGGTTCTACACTGGCGTATACCTCCGCTACGTTAACGTGACTCCCGTGTAGCGTCAG
Organism: Pyropia yezoensis; assembly: GCA_009829735.1. Lineage (NCBI taxonomy): Eukaryota > Rhodophyta > Bangiophyceae > Bangiales > Bangiaceae > Pyropia > Pyropia yezoensis. The sequence goes on from CM020620.1 coordinate 19,054,205, forward strand.
GTCCCTGACGATAGCTGTCTGTCCTCTCTTAGTCCCGTCGGCCTCTTGCAGCTCGACGGTCTTCCGGCCCGGCTGGATTGCATCAACGTGAACGTTGATGAAGGTGCACCCCAGTATGCAGGGCACCGATAGAGTCTCACACACCAGGAAGTCAACTTCCGTAGTGAGCTCCCCGATAGTGACCCGCAGCGACATCGCTGCAGTCGTGCGAATGAGACGACCATTCGCATCCTTGATCGTGGGTCCCCGAGCAACTCTGACTCGCGAGAGCCACTTGTCCGGGAGGGTATCCTTCCGGATCAGGTTAGGTCCAGCCCCTGTATCCAGTACAGGGTAATACGATCGGGTCGACTGGGGGTCAACCCCCAGTGTGGCTGATACCTTGAAGTTCTCCAAGGTGAACAGTACGTGGCCTACACCGATATCCGGTGTAGCTCGGGCATCCTGAACAGGGCCCTTGACTGGTTCCATGTGACGGGGCTTCCCGTCCTCTCCTCCCAACCTTGGTGGGTGGTCATCAATCCCCTGACGCCGTGTCGTCGGGGCCGGAAGGTGTACCCGGGGGTTGATGCGGCGTCGGCTCAACCGCGCTCTCCGTGGGGCTTTCCCCGCGGCAGTCCGGGGTGGCTTGCTAGGGTTACCCAGCGACCCCGTGTCGTCCTTCCTCTTACTCGTTTCCCGTACTCGGCCGGGTACTATCTTCCGGGATATCCGGGCGAGGAGGTGCCTCCTCGACCGCCAGCACTCCTCCTGGAGCTTGCTGCCTGCCCGGCGCCGGGCCTCTGGCGGGATACCCACCAATGGATGCCTTGCGTTGCGCCGCTGCACGTCGAGACTCCTCCGGGATGAGCGGGCATGCGGACACCCAGTGTTGGGGGTCTCCGCACAACATACATCCGGACGTGCCGGCCGTCCCGGGCGTCCGCGTCGGGTTGGCTCCATAGGTCCGGTTGCCTGCCTCGGGCGCCCGAGTGCCCGCCCCTTAGTAGGCCTTGGGTCCCGGTGCCAACCGGAACATGGACTCCCCCAGGCGGCTGGCTCTACCAGCGATGTGAGGAGGTGCCTCCGTACGCACTGCCCATGTCGGCAGGGGTTGGTGAGGGTTACCCGTAACCGGGGCATACCCCGTAGTCCGCACATACGGGACGCGCCGTCCCGCTCCCTCGTTAACCTGGAACTGGGTCCCAGCCGGGGCGATGTACGCTACCGTCCCATGCTCATCGATCACCGGCGTTGCCGATAGCAACAGGTGGCCCTGTTGGTCGACTAGAGGTTCATCCTCACCCGTAGGGGTATGTTCAGTCGCCACCAGTACTGGGGCGGCCTTACGTTCCACCTTCTCTTGCCTCGGTACCGGGGTAAGCTTGGGATTGCCTCCCTCACCCTTGGGCTTCGGGGCCAAGGCACATTCCGGGTGTAGCACCCGGTAGGCGTCCCCTAGCGACTTGCACATATGCATCAGTCGACTGAAGTTCGTCCGAGCCGTATTGGCTCCCCGTGCGGATATCCGCACATAGTTGGGTACTCCTGCGAACAGGATGGCCCGTAGTTCCCCTTCACCGAGGAGCTTCCCCAGCTCGTAGTCGAGCTCTTGGATCCGGCATCCAAACATCTTTTCATCCTCCCAGGACTGGGCGGTGGCCGTGCGAAGGGCCTGATAGTGGTCTTCGCACTTGTCCTCACTGAGGTAGCTGCTAAGCAGCTCCTTCAATATCCCTCGGTAATCCATGGGGGTGGCTGCGACCCTCATTCCCGGCATCGGGGATGCCTGGCGGAGGATGCCTCGGACCCGTTCGTCAACAAAGAACGGGAGGTTCTCCAGCGCCAGCCCCTCGTTGACGAGCGCCTTGTCCGCGGCTGCCTTGGAGCTAGTCAAGAAGCAAATGACTGCCAACAGGCGTCCGTTAGGGCCCCCGAACATGGGGACTCCCTTCATTATGGTCTGCATAGAGCGGATCGCTCGGTGCGAGGTCGTGCGCATCGATTCCGATACGGTAGTGGATCGGTCCTCCAAGCGATAACGTTCACGAGTCAGTACCGACCTGAAGACTTCGTTGACGATTTCCGTGTCCGCGTCCTGGATATCCAGTCGCTTGGCCAGTTGATGAGTGAACTAATCGGACTCCAACCGCTTCAGTAAGCTCGCAGTAACCTGCACTGTCATCGCTTGCATCAGTGACGCTGGAACTTCCGGCGACGGCGCCTCGGGTACCCAAGTTGCTTGGCTCCCTTCGTCGATGGGATACTGCGAGACGGTACCGCCTCCCCCCATCGCCGACTCTGTTCCGGCGTAAGTATCCGCCGGATCGTGTCCCCGGAGCCCGCTCTGGGTGCTCCGAGCGTAGCGCTCCGTATGGCTACGTTCCAGCTCAGCCGACGAGTCGGATCCATAACCCGCCGTGTCCGGGGGTTGTCCAGGAGTAGCAACACCGGGGTTGACCCTGGTGGACTCCGAAAGTAGTCCGGCCGGTTCGAACCGTACCGGTGTGGGAGCGACCCGACGGGGTACCGTCGTATGGCGTGCTTACATCAGCACAGCCATTGCGTCCTCCGTACGCTCTTGACGGGCGTCGAGCCCGGTGAACCGGGCCTCGATGCGAGCCAATGATGCCATCAGGGAGTCCCCTGGTGAAGGTGGCGGCGGCGTGAGGTCGGCAGAGGACAGTTGCGGCGGTCCGCCGCCCCCGGCCGTCCGTGCCGTACCAAACGTCGATCCGGCACCGGAGAGCATCGGCGTCTCAATGTTGTCGATCGGGTTACCGATCCCGGTTCCCGGGTTCAGCTCCGGGGTCGGCGTCGACGCCGATCCGTCATCTTGAACGTTCCCCGTCTCTTGGGTAGACATAGTCACAATCAGTCAACCGACGTAACAGTCACCACGAATAAGAGAGCGAGGGGGTAGTTGGGGGAGAGTAACCGTAGATCGCAGTCAAACGCCACCACTCAAAACAATCAAACAGATCGCAGCACCACGCGTACAAGAAACGGACTGGATCCTTATCCGTGAGCCAGGGCCGAAGACGGCGTCACCACAAGGGTGACGGAAACCCGTCCCCTGCTGCTCCACCAATGTAGCACAATAGGTATCCGCTGCTCGTCCACTCTCAGGGAACACTCACCAGGGGAGATCGGCACCAATGTCACCGGGAGGCCAAGGATGCTGTCCTTGGAGCGCAAGCCACGGGACCAAGATGGGAGCCCAAATGGGAGGGGTTTGTTGTTCTACATTGGCCGGCGGTGGATTCGCCGCCGGCCCCCTCGTTATAAGCCCTCGGAGACACTACTAACTACCCTGCACCCCAAGATGCAAGTCCCTCTGGTCATACGTAACTTATAGATACCGTGACCAGTACGGACTCTCAAATTGAAAGTGAAGGGCTAGAAGTAGCCCCCCCTATATTAGGATCACAATACGGTCAACCCTATTGCTACAGCGCTGCACCGTAGGAGGTGTCCTCGATACGTTCGTCAAGGGAGTCCGTCTCCACCCCCGGGGTCGCCATGGCTCTCCCTAAGTTGGGGAGAGACGTCCTGGCTACAGCGGCACGAGACCCACCTCGAGTTGAGGGGGGCTCGGATCGTGGGTAGTTGGGTGGCCTCCCCAGCGTGGGGCGGCCCAGGGGAAGGTGAAGGGGATGTGGTGGTGGTGGGTAAATGAGAACCGGGGAGACCAAGCTGCCGAGTGGGCAAGCTTGAGGAGAGGGGCGGTCAACGTGACCGCCTCCACATCCGCGTTACGTACTCGGGGGGAGGGACAGCAAGTCGCGCCCCCAACGCCGAGACGTGCGTTTACGCACCCCCTCACAGGGCCGACCGGGTCGGTCGGAGCTGAGGAGAGGGGAGTGTGGCAGTATTGACCCCCAGGTAGGGCGGCAACACGTGCCATGCAAGGGGCGGCAGGCCACTAGCCTGATCCGTTCCTCCCCCTGCATTTGGGTCCCTATTCCCTAAGTTAGGGATAGTTAGCTTAGTAGTAAATCCAACTTGGATTCGAGGGTTTTCTGTATTTTATCGTCTTGAATTTTCGTGTGGCCCGGTGGGCAGGTGCTGGGGTGGGAGATTCTGAGTGGCGAGATTCTGAGGGGACCCTGGGGGGATAAGGGGAGGGACAGCGGGGCTTGCCCCTGCTTCCCCGTCCCGACCAAGAAACAGTTGGCCCACACACCATCTTCTTGTTTGTCAGTGGGGGGATTGCCCCACAACAGGGACAGAGTGTGTGCGGCTTGGACTTCTTCCGGTTCCCCCGACACGGGAGGCAGCCCTTGCACACCGCCCCAACTTGGGTGCCGCGTGTGCGAGTGGTTATTGCCACAGCCTTGTCGAACTCTGGCCATTCGGGCTCTTTCTTTGCCTGGTCCATCCGCATCTTGTCGGGTGATGCCCCGCTGGTTGCCAGCGCCACGGCAGTTATCGGTACCTGGGCACGTGGTGCAGGTACGGCGCGCCTTGTACGTCGGCTGCTGATGTTTGTTGTGGCGTCGGCCATCATCACCCTCTTGACGACAGGGGCGACCCACGCCTGGGTAGCATAACCATGACGACGTGCCGAGTTGGACCGTAGGAGTCGAGACGGGTGCCGCGACATTATGGGGGAGCCTTCAGCGTCGCTGTGGCTTGATCCCCCGCTGGTCCCCGCACCTCCTGTCTCGCTGTCGGTGTCGTTTCCGGTGGACTCGTCCGACTCTCCAATCTTGTCCTGCGCTCCCGGGTCGTCGGTCTCAACGCCGCAGACGAGCCGCTTTGCGGCTGCTACGGCGTCATCAATGTAGACATTGCTTCCCGCCGGTCCCGGCGGAGGGACCGTTGCAGCTTCCTTGGGTGGAACCACCGGGGGAAGATCCGTGTAGTTCCCGGCCTCGTTGTGGTCCGTCTCGGCAGTGCTGTGCGCCTGAGAGTTGTTGGTGCGTCCCGTGGGGAGAGTCGTGGTGGAGGGTGCCAGAGACTCGTCAAAGAAGACTTCCCTGCTGGTGACCACCTCATTCCCGACCCGCACTCGGTAGCCCATCTTGTCGCGCCTGTAGCCGACAAACACCCCTACCTTGCCCCGCGGCTCCATCTTGTTGCGCACGTCCTTCGGGTTGTACGCCCATGCCTTGCAGCCGAATACCCTCAGGTGCCCAACGTTGGGCCTCTTCCCGTAGAACGCTTCGTACGGCGTCGTTGCCATTCCGCGTTGAGGGACGCGGTTTGTGAGGTAGTTGGCCGTTACGGCCGCTCCAGCCCACCACGTCTTGTCCAGCCTGGCCTCGGCCAGCATGGCCACAATCCGCTCCATCACAGTGCGATTGTAGCGCTCCGCAATGCCGTTCTGCTCGGGGGTGTAGCTCGCCGTCATAACGTGCTTAATCCCCTTTTCCATTGTCCACTCGTCCCATCGGTTCACCAAGTAGTCCTTTGCCCCGTCAGTGACGATGACCTTGGCCTTCTTCCCAGTCTGGTTCTCCCAGCGGTTGACGACGCTGATGACAATGTCTTTTGCCGCTCCGCGCACCTTGTGCGGCACCAGCGCCTTCCAGCGGGTGTGCTTGTCGATGACCGCGGTGAGGTAGGTGTTGCCCCCCAATGAGGGCTTGGGCATGGGCCCGCAGGTGTCTGAGTGGATGACCTCGAGGGCCTCAGTCGTCGAGTCATCTGCCGCTTAGAAAGGGGCGCGCGTCATCTTGCCCTCCACGCAGGGGACACAGGTGGCCTGGCGCAGACTCTCCAGGTCCGCCTTCTCCAGGCGTATGCCATCGACCACCTTTGACGTGTGATCCACTGATGTTGTACCGAGGTGCCCAAACCGCCGGTGCCAGACAGTGGCCGTGGCGGATGGGGTGGAGATCCCAGCGTACGCCACTCCAGTTGTGCTGACGGTGGGCAGCATGTACAGCTTCCCGGCCATGACCCATCGGACCTTGATCTTCCCTTTCTTGTCCTTGAATGCCACCCCGTAGTTGGCAAACTCCACCTTGTAGCCGTGGCCGGTCGCCTGCCGGATGGAGAACAGGGGTGCCGACAGACCAGGCACCAGTAGGACGTTCTTAATGGTCAGCCTCGTAGGCCCTGACTTCCCGCGGACGGCGAGCGTCGCTGTACCACTGCGGTCGGCCACCTTAACGCGGCCATCCGCCATCATGATGGCCACGGGAATGCAGCTCTTGACACGGATGAGCCCCGCAGGGCTCCCAGTCATATGGTGGGATGCGCCGCTGTCCAGCACCCACTCCCCCGTCATGGACGCCTTGCCCGCCGCTAGGGTGGCGTTCTCGGGCACGTTGACGTCGCCAAATGTAACCTCGACCGCCATCATCGCCAGGTCGGCCGCGTTGTCGCCATCGCCATCGTCGCTGTGGCTGCCGCTGCTTACCTTACGACTGCCTCCATTACTGCGGCGGCCCACATCCTTGCGCTCCTCCGCGCAATCGCGGGAGATGTGCCCGCGCTTGTTGCAATTGAAGCACTTGATGGCCTGGCCGCGCTTCTCGTCGTGCTTTGACGTGCGCTCGCTCTTGGGGTTGTCAGCCGCCTTCATGGCGCTGCCCTGGTTCTCGCTGCGGCTAAGGCCCCTCTCGAGGCGCGTCTCGGTTGCTTGCAGGTGCTCCTGGGCCTTGAGTACTGCCATCCTAGGCTGGCTCAAGACGACCTCCTTCGTCATCTGATACTTCCTCAGCGCGCCTGCCAGCAGCGTCGTAAGCAGCTGGTGATCATCGATCACCGCCCCCAGCTCCTGCAGTTCCTAGGTGATAGTCCGACCGCGGTTGAAGTACCGCACGATCGTCTCGTTGCGGCGCTGCTCCAGCATTGCCATTTCCTGGCGCAGGTTGCTCAAGCGGGCTGCCCTTGAGGAGCGGAACTCCGCTCCAAGCGCCTCCCACACCCCACGCGCCGTCGGGTGCAGCCGGAAGGTTGCCAGGTGGTGGAACTGCACGCTGAGCGCCATAATCGACTTGGCCAGCTCCTCCGCACGGGCCGCCGTGATTCACGTCGTCGATACCGAAGCCATGCCGCCAGCCGTGTTATTGGGAGGCACTTCTCCGCCGCCTGCGGTAGCGACGGGCGCCCCGCCGGCCGCGGCGCTAGTGGCGGAGATAGCGCCTCCGTCCACGTTTGTGGGGGCCCCTACCACAGGGGCAACCGCGGACCAGCATTCGCGGATCCGCAGGAGATGCACAATCTGGAAACTCCACTGAAGGTAGTTGTCTGTGTCAAGCTTCTCAATTCGGGGGAACCCGTCGCCGGCCATCGTGATTGGCCGACCTGGTTATCACTTGCCCTCGTCCCGGCCCGTTGCGTGGCCGCCAGCTACGGGGTGGCCCGGCTCAAATCTGCCGGCGGACCCGGCAGGTGTCAGTCGCCCCGGTGAGTGGTGACGTGGTCGCCGACGCCACCTGCTCGTATTCGTCGGTGCCGATCGTCAGCCAGTCGTCGACGTAGATGACCTCGATCGGTTCCCCGCCCAACCTGGACGTTGCCGCAGCAGCCTGCAGCGCCAGTGTCCACTCTAGAGGGGAGATAGCCAGCCCGAAAGGTACGCCTGGGCCCATAATCTGTAGGAAGGTACGGGGGCCGTGTCCCCCAACCGCAAGCGAGCGTTGTCACCACGCGCGCGGCCCACTATCCAGAGCAAAGCTGAAGGTAAAAGGGGGTTCTGTCTCTATTCCGCATCCGCTGCCCGGGGATAGTCCTCGGGCGGCGTCCCTCATATACCCTCTCGGCGACGACCGCCCGTCTGGCGTCCGCCTCCGCCTTGGGCCTGCCCGTGTGGCACGCCCCGTCCGTCGGCCACCTTCCTGCCGCTCGTGCCAAGCCGGCCATGCCTGCAAAGCAGGCGTTGCCGCCTGCCCGCGCGGCGGGCCTGGCCTTCTTGTATGGCAGGACAGTCAGCGGCCTCACGCCACCCGTCGTGCGGCGTGGGTGCCTTCCATCAATTATGGACCTTGCCGCCCCGCCCCAGGTTTGCAGCCCGTCTCCCGTGGCGCAAGCGCTCTGTTGGGCGACGGCGCTTCCTTGAGTGACACCCGGCGCTTCCGGGTGGCGCCCACCGCCAGCTGCGAAGCCCCTGCTGTTCCGCACCGCTGCCACCCAGCAGCTGCCGGGTACCGGCCACGTGGGGAATGACAGGGCCACAGGCAGGGGAGGGGCAAGTACGTAGCACCCCCCCCCTCCCACCGGCGCCTCACAACATGCGAGCACCACTTCAGTGGGGTGATTTCTGCTTTGTCTTGGTTTTCTTGCAGTTTTTTTGCAGTGCTACAGGGTATGGTGGGATCTTCGCATGACCAGTGTACCTTCGAACAGTGTCAGGGAGGGGGTGAGAGGTAGGCGGTGGTTCTTGTCGGGGAGACTCTTTCGGAGTAGCGCCGGCCGTACCACATTGACAGGGCCGCATGATTTTGCAGAGAGTGTCTCTGCCTCCTGTTGCCTGAGAAGAACTTTGCACGTATTGAAGAACTATGCACGTATTGACAGTCGTTGTGTCCCTTCGTTTTGCTTCGTAAACTTTGTGCACATGGGCGTACTTTTCGTTCCTGGTAGCAGCAGCGGCGTCCTAGAGCATGGGCGTGCGGGAAAGGGACAAGTCCGCGGATGAGGAAGAGGAGGTGGTCATGGCCCTCTGCCTCTATCAGCGCCAAATTATTGTGCATGCCTTGCGGCGCAGTCGGCTGGCTCGAACACGCTTGTCTCGGCGTCACCCTGGTTCCCGTATTGGGAAGAAGGGTAACAAACAGAGACGCTTTTTTGAGCCTCTGCAGCGCATACGCCACCAGTACCTCGGTGTGGACACGCAGCCGCCGATGTATGATGAGATGAAGTTTGAGCGTCGATTTCGTTTGCCTCGCCTATTGTTCATGCGCATTTATGATGATATTAAGGATGAGCATTGGTGGCAGCAGAGGCCCAATGCGACAGGGCAGCTGCAGGCACACCCGCTTATCAAGCTCGTGGCTGCCCTGCGTGTTCTTTCGTATCGTGACGGGCAGGACAGGATGGACGAGTGCCATGAACTGAGCAAGACCACTGTTCACAATGCTGTGACTCGATTAATCACCTTTATCTTGGAAAACTACCAAGCTGTTTACCTGCGTAGCACCACCGTGGAGGACCTGAAGTCCATCAAAAGGCGCAATGCTGAGCGTGGGCTGCCTGGCTGCATCGGCAGTCTAGAGTGCTCGCACTGGCGCTGGACAAAGTGCCCAGTCGCTTTTCAAGGCATGTACCAGAAGGGCGGGAGAGGACGCCAGCGAACGATTGTCCTCGAGACAGTGTGCGACGAAGACATGTGGATCTGGCTCGTCCTGGCCGTATCTCCAGGTAGCAACATCGACCTCAACGTGTTGGCACAGAGTCCCCTCATAGTGAGGGTGAACAGGGGGCAGTGGCCACCCCATAGACTCGACCTTACGGTGAATGGCTCCTCTTTTTAGAGCCCCTGCTATCTGGTGGACGGTGTATATCCTCTCTGCTCTCTTCTTGTCTCGCTGCTCCCCAATCCTACCACCCCGCAGTAGGGCACCCTCAACTGCTGGCAAGAGGCAATTCGCAAGGATGTGGAACGCTTGTACGCCGTGCTGAAAACTCCCTTCCAGATCGCTTTGCGCCCGGCACGCTCGAAGCACGATTCCACCCTCATCTGAACTGCCCAAGCCATTGCCAGTCTCCATAATGTGATAACGCAGCAGAGACGCAGCGGGTACGTGTCGAGTTCACGTCCTGGTTTCGGCGATGGTAACGGAGCGGCAGGTGTAGCCGATGGTGCTGCGCCAGCTGGTGCTGGCCGTAGTGCTAGCGGTGCAGCTGGAGGTCTTGCTGACGGACTCGTCCTTGCAGATGGTGGAGACGAAGGCCCGCTGCCGGCAGGTTGGGGTGGGCCACTGCGTTCTGGTGGCGGCGGTGCTGTCGGTGGGACAGCAGGTGAAGATCCTGCTGGCGGACCCGGCCCTACAGGCGATGGAGACGCGGGCCCGCTGCCTGCAGGTGGGAATGGTTCACCCCCTACTGGCGGCGGTGGTGGTCGTGGTAGCGGGGCGGGCGTAGGCCCTGCTGACGGGAGTGGCCTAGCTGATGGATCAGGGATCGGGACGCCGCCTACGGGGGGTGGCAGTCGTCCACCGTCTTACGCTGGTGGCGGCTGCGGCGTTGCTGGCGGGGCAGGTGAAGGCGTTGCTGCCGGGCCTGACCCCGCGGACGGCGCCGGAGGAGGCTCGCCGGCTGGAGGTGGAGGAGGTGTTTGGAGTATTGGTGACGCCTGTGGTGGCGGTTGCGTTGTTGGTGGGAGAAGTTAAGACCTTGCTGACGGGCCTGGACCCGCCGACGGTGCGGTTACAGGCTCGCCTGGCGGACGTGGAGGAGATGCTTAGAGTGCCGGCGGCTCCGGTGGAGGCCGCGGGGCGGGTGAATGCCCATTTGACGGCGCTGGCCCAGGCGGAGCTGGAGGTGCAGGTCTGCCGCCTGGTGGTGGACAGGGTGATTGGAATCCTCGTGGAGGTGTTGTTTCTGCTGGCGGGGTGGGCGGCGTCGGCACAGACCTAATGGAGGAGGTTTTCGATGTAGGGCTTGCTGCTGCTCCTCCCCGCGTGGACGGCATGGTGGACAATGAGCAGCCTTTGCAACAAGCGATAGGTGTTGATGGCATGGATAGGGCTGTACTGGCTGGTCAGCCTGTAGCCCCGCCGGGCGCCGATGATGAAGAGTCAGCTGTTGCTGAGGATGCTGAAGGTGCCCTCGGTGGGCAGCCTGATGACACTGACGGTGGTGATATTGACGATAGACCAGAGAGTGCTTAGGACTGTGGCAAAAACCACTCGCACACGCGGCACCCAAATTGGGGCGGTGCGCAAGGGCTGCCTCCCGTGTCGGGGGAACCGGAAGAAGTGCAAGCCGCACACACTCTGTCCCTGTTGTGGGGCAATCCCCCCACTGACAAACAAGAAGATGGTGTGTGGGCCAACTGTTTCTTGGTCGGGACGGGGAAGCGAGGCCAAGCCCCGCTGTCCCTCCCCTTATCCCCCCAGGGTCCCCTCAGAATCTCGCCACTCAGAATCTCCCACCCCAGCACCTGCCCACCGGGCCACACGAAAATTCAAGACGATAAAATACAGAAAACCCTCGAATCCAAGTTGGATTTACTACTAAGCTAACTATCCCTAACTTAGGGAATAGGGACCCAAATGCATGGGGAGGAACGGGTCAGGCTAGTGACCTGCCGCCCCTTGCATGGCACGTGTTGCCGCCCTACCTGAGGGTCAATACTGCCACGAGGACCAAGCCGTTCAATCCCCCATCCCCCATGGGCAGCTCGTTCCTTTGTCATCCAGCTCACGCTCTTCATCCCCACTGCCCATCGCTTGCCCTCACCGCTTCCGCCACCACCCCGCGTCCTTTTCCACCATCCGACCGTTCGCGTCGCACCTGCGGTCCCTCTCCCAGCCCCCAGCCGGCCCTACCCGCTGAGCGCTCCTCCCGCTCCCCTTGGCCAGCCTCTGGTCAGCCGTCTCCCTTTCGTCCGCCCTAGCTCCACCTGAGCACCCACCGGCTGCTGTCCCCTCACCCCGCGCCGTCCCACCCTGCTGCCCCCCACGTTTGCTCCCCGCTCGTCCCCATGCACCCTCTGTCCCCACATTCCCTGCCGTCCCAGTCTGCTGCGCCCCCCGTTCCCTCCTCCCTCGCCACACCAGACCCACCGGCCGCCGCCGTCCGTGCCGTCCCAATCCCCCCTCCCGCCTCCACCACCCTCCCTACTCTTTTCCGCTACCGCCTTCCCCCCCCCCCCACGCCTTTCCCTTCCATTTGCCCCCATCCGCCCCCGCGCTTGCCAGGCGGCGCCCAGACCATGGCGGCCCTGCCGCCCCTTCCCCCTGGTGGTGGCAGTGGCGGTGTCGGCCGCGGTGGTGGCGGGGGCTGGGATCCGGCGTCGCCTCCCCCCCCCCCCCCGCCCCCCCCCCCCCACCCCCCTCGGCCCTCCTCGACCGGGCGGCGGCGGTCAAGGCGACGGTGCGAGAAGAGTACAAGCGCCGCTGGGCGGTGGAGCTGGCGTCGGCTGGCATCACGGACCGGGCCAAGCGGCGGCGTAAGGGCGACGACAGCCTCACCGACCACCAGAAGTACCTTCGCCGGCTGTCGATGAACCAGGACAGCGCCGCCGCCGCACGCCACGCGCAGGAGGTGTACGTCAAGACGCTCGAGTCGTTTGTCGAGGGCAGCGCCACCGTTGCCGCCGGCGGGGACGTGGTCGCCGCCCTGGAAGGCGCCGGCGGCTTGCCCCCACGGGGGGGGGGCCGGGGGGGGGGGGGGGGACGCCGGGCGTACCGCTGGGGGCCACCCCGGGCGCCGCCAGCGCGCGCGCCGCTGAGGCGGCGCGGCTGGCGGCCGAGCAGCAGCAGCTGCTGGCCAAGCGGGACAACCTCGCACAGGTGCAGGCGGGGCGGGAGCGGGAGCGCCGGGTGTTGGGCATTGCCCACCACCCACCACTGGGGAGGCGGGGGGGAGGGGAGGGGGGGGGCGGGCTCGCCGCGCCCAGCCGCGTGACGCCCATGGGAGTCCTCTACGGGGGGGGGATGGGCGACGATAGCCGAGGGGGGGGCATGGGTGGTGTCCGCAGCGGGTGGGGGGGGGGCTATGACCCGTACGGCCTGGCGGCGGGGCTGCACCCGCCGCCGGCGGCGGCGGGTGCGGGGAGCGGTGGCGGCGGTGGCGGCTATGGGGTGAGGCAGGGGGGGGGAAGGATGCCGGGCGGAGGGGGGGGGCGGGGCGGCTACCCGCCACTGCCCCTACCCCCGGCCGCCTCGGCGTATAGCGGCGGCGGGGTGGGGACGTATGGCGGCGGCGGTGCGGGGGGGGGGGGCGGTGGCATGGTGGGCGGCTATGGCGGCGGCGGCGGCGGCGGGGAGGGGGGGGGGGGGCGGATGGACTATGGCCACCTGGAAGGGTCGACCGGCATGCCCGCCGCCGCCGCCGACGGCGACGGTGGAGACTTCTACGCCGTGGTGCGGGGCGCCGGCGGGCGCGGCGTTTCGCTCTATGACGGCGGGTCTGTCGGTGGGAGGGTTGGGTACCCGCCCGACCCGGGCGCGACGGCCGGCGCATATACGTCGCTGGGCAGCAAGGGTGTCGGCGGCAGCGGCGGGGTCGGCGGCGGCGGCGGCGGGTACCACCACCTGTCCTTCCCGCCCCCCCCCCCCCCCCGCGGCGGCGCGGCCCCCCCCCCACCCCTCTGTGGGCACCCTCGGGAGCTGTGGCAGCAGCGGCGGGGGCATCCCTGGTGGGGTGCCGTACCCCCCCCCCCACCGCCCCCCCGGCATGAGCGGCCGCCCCCAGCAGCTACCACCCCCCCCCCCCCACCCCCACGACCACCCCCCCCACCGTCACCCCCACCGCCACCGCCACCCGCCGCTGCGGCGGTCCCATCCCCAATGAACTGGATGGCCAGCGCGCAGCGGCACGTGCAGCTGGGCCAGTCCCCCCGGGACTAGCCGCCGGCGCTGCCGCCAGAGCGGGGCCCCCCGCCGCTGGGCGGGAGGGCCGGCCAGGGGGATTCGGGGGGGAGGCGCGGCGGCGGCGGCGACGCGGCCGCCACCACCGCCGCCGAGTGGGGGGGGGGGGGGGGGGCTGCCGACGCGGCTGCCGCCGCGGCGGTTGCGGCGGCGGTGGGTGCCGCACGGGGCGGTGGTGGAAGGGAAGAGGGAGGGGGGGGGGAGGGGGGGGGGGGATGTCGGGCGGGCGGGCGGTGGGCGGCGCGCCACCCGCGCGGGGGGTGCCAGTGGGCGTTGGGGGGGGGGGGGTGGTGGACGCTGCAGGGGGAGGCGCCCTGTCTGCGTGCCGACCATTCCCCCCCGCCCCCCCATCCCGCTGCCGCGCCACGTGCCGCGCGGCTGACCGCCGCCGCCGGTGGGCGACTGGCCCGATGCGGCGCGTGACGGGTTGGCAGGTGGCGGCCGGTGCTCCCTGGGCTGGGCGTAGGTGTACTGTCCTGTAGGTACGGTACGTACGAGCGCCTCGGCTAGGGCAAGGGGCGGGGAGCGGCCGCGGTTGCTGGCAGTGGGCGGTGCGGGGCGGCTTTTCGGGCGCGTGCGTCATGCAGGGCTGGGAAGAGACAGAAGAAGAAGAAAAAAAAAGGTCGGGAAAGCCAAAGGGCACAAGACGGAGCGCGGTACAAGAAGGGTACAAGACCGGGGGACGTACCCGCCCGGGTCCGGCTGCCGCAAGCCAGCACACATCCAGGCAGAAGAGACCACAGAAAAAAAAAACGATATAAATGAGGCGGGTCCCTCACGCCCACCGTCGTGGGGTCCTCGCAACGGCACTCTTGGCGCGTGTGGCGCCACGACGGCGGCTGTGCTGCCCCTGAAGCGGGTGCGCCGCTCGTCAGCTCCCATAACCACCTACTCACCTCCCCCCTCCCCGTCCACACTCGCTGGACGCCGCCGCCCCACGGCCAGGGGGCACGGTGACCCGCCACGCTCTCAAGGCCGGCGACGCCGAAACGTGCGCATACCCGACCACCCCCGCGACGCCGCGGCCGGGGGCGAAAAGGGCGCCGCGTCAGTCACCCGCCGCACGAGCGTGCCGCCCGCCGTCTCGACGCGGGCGGCGACCACGTCCACCACCGCCAGTGCGAGCGCCAGCACGGGCGACGCGGCCGCACCGTCCCGCGCTGACGTAAACGATGGCGACAGAGGCACCTCCCGCGCTTCCGTGTCAATAATGGGCAGCGCCCGGGGGCGGGCGGTGCGGCGGCGGGGGACGGCGGGGGAGGTAAACGCCGCCGACCGCCACGCGGCGGCCGCGGCGGGGTCGGCGGTGGGCGTCGTCGGGGACGCGGCGGCCGACGACGCCCTACGCGGCCGCCGTCGCCGTGCCGACGGTGCGGGCCGCCGCGCCCGTGGCCGTCGCCCCGTCGAGGCGGTCGACGGGTTGGGCGTCACGTCCACGGTGGGGCCGGCGGTGAAGCCGACCGCCGACGGCCCGCCGCTGTCAATGGGGCCCGCCGCGCCTCGCGGGCGGGCACCCAGCTCAAACGCGTCGGCCATGGACGGGGAGAGGATGTGGGCGTCATCAAACGCCGCCGCGGCGTCGTCCCAATACTCGTACGACCCGGCGGCGTCGGCGGCGGGGTCTGCGCCACCCGGCGGCGCGCCCCGCGGGATGCGCACCGGCCGGCGCACCCGCGAGGCCGCGACCACCGCGTCGAGAGCGCGGACAGCGGTCGACGCGAGCGGCAGTCGCCCGCCCAGCGGCGTTGACCCGTTGCCAGCGGATGCACCCGCGGGGGGCACGTAGGCCTCTGGCCGAGACAGTGTCCGCCGACGTACCGTCTGCACCGCCGTCACCGTCGCGGCCGCGGCTGCGATTGTCACTGCAGACGACAGCAGCACGCCGCTGGTGGCGGCCAGGGCGGCCACCACCCCCACCACCGCAGCAGCCGTGACCGCTGACGGCGGCGGCCTGGACGACGACCTTGCGGCGCGGCTGCCCGCAGAGCGCCCACGCGCAGCACGGCGGGCGGCACGACGGGCGGCGCGGCCGCGCAGCGGCGGCGGCACGGTCCAGTCTGGGAGGGAGCCCGCAGGCAGCGCCGGCAGCGTCGCTGCAGACACGCCGCTTGGCAGGCCCGTTTGTAGCGCCGCGGAAGCGGCGGCCCAGGCGGCCGCCTCTGACACCCGTACCGCGTCGGCCACATCTGCCGGGGAGGGTACGCCCAGCACTGCCGCCGCCGACTGCAGGCGGTCGCCCACCGTCGCCCCGGGAGCGGCAACCGCAACAGCAGCGGCGGGTGCCCACGCAACGGGCACAGACGGGATGATCGCCAGGGAGGCGGACGCCGACATGGTCGCTGCAGCAGCAGCCCCTGCCCCCGCAGACGGCGCCACAAACGGCACGCTGCGGTGGCGTGCGTAGTCGCGCGCGTTTCGCAGCACCGCCGGCGGTACCGTCGAGCCACGCCCCCGCACCCGCGCCGTACGCGGCCGCGCAGCCGCGCGACCCGCGGCGGCCGCGACACCACCTTCGCGGCCGTTCCCACCGAAGACCGCCGATGCGGCCGAGGCCGCGGCTGCCGCCGACGACGGTGAGCCACCCGCCGTCCGCAACTGCCTCGCTGCCGCCCGCGCCGCCGCGGCGCGCGCAGCACGCATCGCACGGAGGCCGTCGAGCGTCAGGGCCGTCCCCGCGGGCGGGGTGGCCATGTAGGGTGCCAGCACCGCCAGTGGCGGGCGGCCACCAACAATAGTCGGGGTCGCCCGCCTCGACATGGGCGAGGCGGCACCCCACGACGAGGTGGTGGATGCCGACTGGCCCGCAAACCCCTTCATCACCGACCACGCCGCGACGGGCGGCGGTGCGCCTGCCGCCGCGGCCATGCTCGCTTCCGCCGCCCGCCGCTGCCCCGCGGGGAGGCGCTCAAACGCGTCGCGCGCACGGGCACCCGCGTCAAACGCAGATGCAATCACCCCATACAGCATCGCGTCGGCGGCGCCCATAGGCGGGCGGCGGCGGCGGCGGAGGGTGGCGGCCACCAGGGGCGCCTGGCGGTCGGCGCCGACGGGCAAGCGCGCAAGCGCCAGAGCCGTGGCCGACGCGATGGCCGTCTCGGCACCCGGGTCTGTGCCCGCTGCCGCCGACGCCGACGGTGGCAGCATCCCGACGGCCACGCTGGGGAAGCGCTGCAGGTCGACCGACGGCGGCGCAACCGCCACGCGAGCCTCCCCACCCGCGGTAAACGCGGCGGTGGCTATGTCCGTCAGCATGGCCGCGGCGGCGCCCATCAAGGCCGATCCTGCGGCGGGGATGCTCGCCGCGGCGCGACCGAGAGCGCTCACCGGCGCCCCACCGGGGGTGGGTCGAACGGCGGCCGCTGCCGGCCCGTCGTGGGACAGCCAGCGGCGGACGGTGCGGACGTCCCCGCGCAGCTGATCGACCCCATCGTCATTCGTTGTCGAGGTCGTCGCGTCGTTGTCATTCCGAAGCACCGGCTCGTCCTCACCCGTTTCCGGCAATGTGCTGGCGGATGATGGAAGAACTGCTGCCGTAGCTGCCGTCGCCGCAGTGGCCACAGTGGCCGCCGTCGCCGCTGTCGCCGCTGTCGTCGCCCGGGGGGTCCTCGCAACGCCTGGCGTGGACCCGTAGGGACTTGCCCCGGGGAGGGGCCCACTCGTCGACGCCGCCCCCTCGATCGACGCGCATGCCGCAGCGGTGACGGCCGCGGCCGCCCTCTCTGCAGAGCGGTTGGTGGCGGCGGCACCGCCGCCGCCACCCGTGGCCCCCCCCACCCCCCCCCAGACGGGCACCGGCGGCTGCGCAAACCACGGCGGCGGTTCGCCGCTGTGAAACGGCTCGGGAACCCGCGCCACCACCGGCGTCACCGCCGGTCGGCCGCCCACAGTGCTGCCACCACCACTATACCCGCGGCCGCTGCTACCACCACCGCCGCCGCCGCCGCCGCCGCCGCCGCCGCCGCCGCTGCCACCGCCGCTGCCGCCGCCGCCATCACCGACGGGCACCCCGCGCACGGGGGTGCCCCAGAGGGTGCCAACGCCCGGCCCCAACGGCCGGTCACCACCGCTGCCGCCGACGCTGCCGCCAATGCCGCCACCGCCGCGGCCGAGCAGCGGCGGCGGCGGCACAAAGCCGGCGGCCATGGGCGGATGGCGACGGGGGGGGGCGGGCGTCGGGGGCGGCATTGCCCCGCCGCCCAGCGCGGCCGCGCGCGCGGAGCGGGGCGGCGATCCCGGATGCCCGGGTGAGGGCCGCCCCGCAACGAAAAAAATAAAGAGGGGGGGGGGGGCGGGGGGGGGGGTGTAGGAGGGGGGGAAAGGGGGAGAAGGGGGAATGCGAGAGTGCGCTCGGGCAGCGGGGGGGTTGGTGGAGGGTGCGGGGAGATGGGGGCGGCGACGACCCGGCGCTTGACCCCGTTGCGGCGATGACGACGGCGGGCCACGCGGGGTGTCGTGCCGTCGCTGACGACAGGGGCGGGCGGGGGGGGGTTGGGGAGGGGGCCGCGTGGAGGCAGCGCCGACGATGAGGTGCTGGCGGACGCGCGCGAACGGGGTTGGCGGGCACTCACAACCTGATGCAGTCCACGTTCTGGTGGTGGAGGAAGGGGGGGGGGGGGGTAGTGGCCTGGGCGGTGGCAGGCGGGGGGGGGCGCTGCAGCCGCCAGCCGCCACTCCCTCCGCCGGCCGACGGCGGCGGGAGGGCGCGGCAAGCGCCGCTCGCCCCGCGTGGCCGCCGCGGGGCTGTCGCGTGAAGGGCAGGGCAGGCGCCTCCCCAAAATACCTCGGCAGCGGGGTCGCGGCGCTCGCGCCAACCGCCCCACTCTGCCAGCGGCGATGGCTGATTGGGCCCCCCCACCACGCGGGTGGGGGGACGTGTGCGTGCCGGGCGCACGCAGATATTGTGTCACGCGGGGCCAAAACGGGAGGGCGGCGGGCCGGCGCGGGACTTTTTCTTCCGCGCACTCTCTCAACTGTTCAAATCAAAGTACGAGCCATGTCGCCGATGAGAGGCGATCGCGAGAGCCCAGATCTTTGGTGTGTCTCGTGTCCTGTCCAGCGTGAGGGGGTAGGATGGAATGAAATCGAGTTGCGTGCAGTAGGAAGTGGAATAGAATTGATTTGCTGAAGGGAAAGTTGTAACTATCCTCGTGCACGCATGGTCATCCTGTCGAGATTGACTAGGCACCTGACCGAGGCGACTGAAGGATCAGGCGACCGCTGCCCCGGTGGGACGGGAGCGTGGCGGCGGCCCACGGGCGGCACACACCCCTCCCGCGGGGCCCGTACCGCCTGACCGGCGCTGCGTGTGTCCGCGGTGCAATAGGGGCAACACGCCGCGGCTCGTTGCCCCCGTCATCCTATCCGTCTGGTCCGCACCGGCGCGGTCCACGTCGCCACACACAACAGCAGCGGATGACCCTGCCTCCTCCGTCGACACGACGGCCACCACACCCATGCGCGTCGGGTGTCCCAACTTGCGGCAGTGCCCGCGGGGACTTGACGCAGCGACGGTGTCTCTCCACAGGGCATCCGTCGCACCGTGGGGTCCCCTCCCAGCAGGAGACTTCCTATGCACAGCACATACCGTTCGCCCAGGGCACACCGCGAGCCGTCCTCCTCTGTATGTACAGTATGTACTGTACTGCACATACACTGGACTATGCAAGTCGGCCACGTCATACACTCATAGGACAGGACACCGCTCGTTCATCTCCCTCACCCATTCCTCTGGCCAAAGGAAGCGGCTTTCACCGCGCGCGGTAGTCCCCATGAACGTGAGACCTGACCGCTAGCACCGTCGGTGGCCACCCACGCCCACACGCGCGCGCGCCCGTGGGGGCGACCGCGAGCCCTTCACCGCATCGCGCGACCGCCCCCGCCCTCGCCCCCCCTGCCGCCCAACCGCCGTACGGGCACGCCGAGGCAGGCGAGCACAAACGCCATCTCGGTCGCGTCGGTGGCCACCCCCCCCCCCCCGGCGCCCGTGTGCCCCGCCGTCGGGTGGAGGTCGAGCGTCAGGCGGGGCCACCCCCCCCCCCGTGCGGCCGCCGCGGGCGGCCGCCCCACCCGCGCCTGTGCGGCCGCCACCGCCCGCACCCACCGCACCACCGACGCGGCGGGGACGCGCGCGTCGGCCGCCCCCGCGGTGATGTGCACGGGGGGGCGGGCGGCGAGCCAGGCGGTATCGTCAGCGTCGCGGCGGGCGGGGCTGCCGCCGCTGCCATCCCCGCCCCCGCCGCCGCCGCCGCCGCCGTCCCCGTCGCTGCCAGCCGCCCGGGTGCCACCGCGCAGGGGCAGGCTGGCCGTCGGGCAGACGGCCGCCACCGCCGGGCCGGCGCCCCACTCGGCCGCCTCCCCCTGCCCCCCCCCGCCACCCCCGGCGGGTTCCCCCCCAACGAGGCCGACCAGGTCCACCAGCGGCGCCACCAGCAGCAGCCCCGCCCACGCGGCGGGCGCCCGCACCACCGCCCCTACCACGGGCACCGCCCCCGCGCTGGCCGCTGCGAGCACCACCGGCCCCCCCACCGCCGCGGCGGCGGCGGCAACGTCGGCGGCGGCGGCGGCCTTGCCGGCCACCCCCCGACCAGCGGCCGCGTGGCCGCCGTCGCCGCCGCCGCCGCCCCCTCGGGGGGACGCCCACGCCAGCGCCACCCCGCGGGCGAGCAACGACAGCCGGGAGGGGTCCCACGGGGGGGGGTCCGCCACGCCGTACGCCCCGTAGATGGTCAGGAGGGTGCCGCCGCCGCCACCACCGTCGCCGCCGCCGACGCCGCCGACGCCGCCGACGCTGCCGCTGCCGCGGGAGGGGGGCACAGGGGGCCTGACCACCGTCACGGGGATGGGCGGCGCGCCCGGCGACGCGGGCGTCGCCGCCGTATGGCAGACGGTACACGCGGCAAGGAGGGCGGCGTCAGCGGGCGCCAGCGGCGACGGCGTCCCCGGCGGCACGCCGAACGGTGATTGCACCGGCGCCAGCACCGGCTGCCGGCCGTGGCGCAGGTGCAGGGCGTACGGCGCCGGCGGGCAGACGGGCGACGCGAGCGTCACCGACAACGTCATGCCACCGTCCGACGTCGGTGGCGGCGGCCGCTGCCACGGCGGCGGCGGCGTAAAGGTCATACCACTGTACCCGCCACAGGTGACGTGAGTGATGGATGGCGGCAGGGGCACGGCAGTCAGGGGCACCCCATCCCCATCGGCGGGGTGATTGCCCGCGGCCCCTGCGACGGGTGCCGCGCCGCCGCTCCACGGGGCGCCCCCGGCGGCGGTGGCGGCGGCGACCAGCGACGGCAGGTGCCCCGCGGCAAGCGCCGGGCGCCCCCCCACCGCGGACTGCACCACCACCCAGTCGGCCACGACCACCACGTCCTCGAGGCTACCCCAGCAGCGCGGTCCCCCACCCCCGCCGTCGCCGCCGCCGCCGCCGTCGCCGCCGGTGGACGGCCACGCCCCCCCCGCCTCCACGCCGGCCGGCCCGCCGGGGCGGGGCCGCGGCGGCGGCGGCGGCGGCGGCGGCAGCAGCCGCACCCACTCCGCCCGCGGACCGACGCGCACGCCGCCGGGGGCAATGTAGACGGCGGCCGCCTCGGGCGCCGCCACCACCCACCCGCCCACCGCCGCCGCCCGCTCCACCGCCACCCGCCCCACCGCGCGGGCGTCGGGGGCGGCCAGCAGCGGGGCGTCAAAGGTGGGCACCCACCCCCAGCCGCCGTCACTGTCGCCGCCGCCGCCGCCGCCATCGCCGGCAGGGTCCTCCCGGGGGAGGCGCGCAACGTACACTGATGGCGCCCCGTGGCGACCGTTGTCCCCCCCCTCCCCGCCCCACCCGCCCCCCCAGGCGGTGAGCGTCAGCCACGCGCCGTCGGCGGTGACGGCCACCGCCGGCGGCACCCCCCCCCCCGCGGGGCCGCCGCCCCCCCCCGCCGCCGCGGGTGGCCACACACACGCCGGCGCCGCCGGCGCCGCCGCGGCCGCCGCGGCGGGCGCCCCCCCCCACGCCCGCTCGTACCACACGCCCCCGTCGGCGGTAGTGTAGACGCCGGCCGACTCGCCCACCCACACCACCGACGTGACGGCGGCGGCGGTGGGGGGGGTAACGCGGCGCCACCTGGGGCGCCGTCCCGCCGCTGCTGGGGACGCTGTCTCAGCCGTTTCCGCCGTTGCCACGCCGCCGCCGCCGCCGCAGCCGCTGTCGCCGCCGCCACCGCCGCCGTCACCCCTCGGCTGCCCAGTGACGCGGACGCGGAGCGCCCAGTGCTCGTCGCCCCCCCCACACGAGCGGAGCGCCACCCCCCCCCCCGCCGGGCTGACGGCCACCTCGGCCACGTCCACCCACGTGGCGGGGCGCCCCAGCCACGCCGGGTCCACCAGCACCTCCTCCACCCCCGTCGCCGCCGCCACCGCCGGCGCGTCTGCGGCAGCGTCGCCACGCCCACCGAGCCGGGCCGCTGGCGGCCGGCGGCGGGCATAGACGGGGGCCCCCGCCGCCGCCGGCGGGCCCGCGGCCGCGGCCGCGGCCGCTGCCGCCGGCAGGCGGGTGTAGTAGGCCCACCCGCCGTGGACGTCGGCGGGGGACACCCGACGGGCGGCGGCCAGCAGCCGGGCGGTGCGGGCGGCGGCCTCGGCGGCAATCACCCCAACGTCGGCGGGGGGGTGGGTGCCGGCAGGGGGGGGGGGGGGGGGGGGGCCTGTGCGGGGGCGGCGTCGTGGAGGCGGGGGGGGGGGGGCGCCGCCCGTGGCGCCGGCCGCCCCGTGCGCTGCCGCCGCCGTTGGGGCCATGGAGGGGGGGGGGGAGCGCTCCCGCCGCCGCCGCCGACGCCACCGCCACCGCCGCCGCCGCCACAGACGCCGCCGCCGCCGCCGCCGCCGTCGCTGTCGCTGCTGGCACAGAGGCCCGACGGGTAGAGGGCGTAGGCGCAGGGGGGGGGAGGAACCGCCAGACAGCGCCTGCCAGCGGCAGCGGCAGCGGCAACGGTAGCGGCAGCGGCGGGCGGGGGGGGGGAGTGGCAGCCGCCGCAGGCGCCGACGCCGCGGCGGCCGGCGGCCGGCGCCGCAGCAGGCGCAGCGACAGGGGGCTCAGGCGGTGCATGGAAAGCGAGTGGGGCGGGGCGATGGAAGTCCGTGGGAGGAGAGAAGGGGGGAGTGGGGGGGCAGAGGGGATGGGGATGGGGGGGTGGGAGGGTGGGGAACGGGGGGGAGGGACGGGGGCAGGAGGAACAGGTCGCAGGGCGCCCTATCCACCGGATTGCGGACGAAACTCTCCTTCACAGCGTGATCCGCCCACAAAGGGTTTTTGAAACCTTGCTGAAATGGGTCTGCATCATTCACATCTTGGACACGGGGGCGTGAGGACACCAGCGGGGCCCTCAGCTTCCAGAAACAAGCTTGTAACCACCGCTTTTTTCCAGCCACCAGCAGTCCATCCGTTCCGCAACACACGCCCACCACAGACGTGCAATGGCCACCCTGGACCTGGGTGACGGCTATCGTGGTGACGCCCCTGCTTCCCCACTCCCTGCTACACACGGGGCCACCACTGCGTCGCACTCCATGGCCACCGCCGCCACCCCCCCCCACGCCACCAACCCGGCCGCCACCGCCGCCGACGCCGCCACCCCCCCCCCTGCCCCCACCACCGTCACCGCCACCGCTACCGCCGCCACCAACAGCCACCCCCCGGCTCCGCGGGGACGCGCCGCCGACCAAGCCCACCACCCCGGCGCGCCCCCCCCCCCCCGCCCCCCCAGGCGGTGCCCCCAACGGCGGCGCCGGAGCCGCCGCGGCGGCCGCCGCCGCCGCCGCCGCCGCCACCCCGTCCACCGCCCGCAACGCCCGGGCGGTGGCCTCGAGGACCCGGCGCCAGCGCCGGGTCGTCGTGCGACCGCTGCCGCCCGCGGCGGGAGGCGCCGCGCAGGCCGGGCGGCCGCAGGCCGTACAGCAGGCCCCCGCCGGGGGGCTCCCCCCCCCCACCCCCACCACCCCCACCCCCATCGCCAACGCCACTGCCGCTGCCACTGCCACTGGTGGGCCCGTTGGACAGCGCCCCCGGCGACGACCGCGTCGTTGGCGGCGGCGGCGGCAGCGGCGGGGAGGGGACGGCGGGCGCCCCCCCCCCCCCCCCCCCCCCCGCCCCCCCCCGCCCCCCCGCTGGTGCCGCCGCCCACCCCCCCCGCCCACGGGTCATCCACCACCCGCCCGCGGGCGAGGCGCATGGCCACCGCCGCCGCCCCGTCGGGCGCGTCCACGGTGGCGGCGCGACCGCCGCGCGGCCGGCGGCGGGGGTGTAGCCCGACCAGCGGGCGCAGGTGCCAAACAGCCGCCGCCGGATGGACGCGTCGAGGAGGAAGAGGGCGCCGCTGCTGCCGCCCCCACCGCCGCCCCCCCCCCCCGCCGCGCCGCCGCCCAGGGACAGGTGGCGGTCGGCGGGCGACGACGCCGAGGACCCTCCCCCCTCGCTGCACGTGGTGGCCCCCTCCCCCCCGCCAACGCCCCCGCCGCCGGCACCCCCGCCGGCGCCGCCGTGGTCCCCACCGCCCCCCCCCCCCACGCCCCCGTCGCCACCCCCCCCCCCCAGACGGGAGCCACGCCCAGCAGCCGGCGTCCCCCCCCCCCCCCCCCCACTCCCCCCCCAACGGTCGCGACCAGCTCACAAAAGTGCAGCCGCGCCGCCGCCACCCCCCCCCCGCCCGTCCGCGTCGGGCAGCGCGTCGAGCGCCGCGTGCGTGGCCGCCAGGTGGCCCAGCAGCGCCGCCCGCAGGCGCGCCGCGGCGGGCGCGCCGGCGCCCACCGCCCCGCGCCGCGCCTCGGCGGCCAGCCGGGCGACCGCCGACCGGAACACGACGGTGAGGGGGGCGGCCGCCCACTGCGGGGGGGGGGGCGGGTAGCCCGTCACGCCCTCCTCCAACCCACGCCGACCCCAATCCACAAGCATGCTTCGCCTACTCATGAAAAAAACCGACACAGAACGAGGGGCGTCGTACACCGCGCGCGCGCCGCGCCCTCGCCGCCCCTTCCAATGTCCCACCCCAACCCATCCCCCCCCCCCGCCCCCCCTCTTCTATCCAACGTACCCCGCTCGTACGCCTCGGCCTCTGCCTTTGCCGCCTCCAAGCGCGCCTGAGCGGCGCCATACGCTCCAACACCAGCCGCCGCTCTTCTACCCCCCGCAGCTCTTTCGCCTCGGCCGCCCGCGTCGCGGCGAGGCGGTCGGCCGCCGCCGCCGCCAACGCCGCGGCAGTGTCATCCCCATTGCCGGCGTCAACGCCGCGGGGCGACCAACATCGCCGCCGCCTCCCCCCTCCGTTCCACGCATATCACGGAGCAATTCCCCCCCGCCGCGTGCTTCCCCGCTTGTCCCTCCCCGCGAAAATCCTACCGCCCCCCCCCTCCACCTGCCGCCGCAGCCGACGAAGCATCGTCTTGACATCGGCGCCCGCGGCGAGCAGCGCAGCGACCACCCCTGCCCAACAGCCCGCTGCGGCGGCGTGGTTTGGCAACTCCTCGCCCGCTGTCGCCGTGTCGATGGCCGCCACGGCCAGCCACGCCACCACCGCTTCCCCATCGGCGACCGCCGCGGCGGCATAAGTGGCGGCGGTGGTGGCCGCGGTGGTGCCGAAGAGGCTCGCGTCCGTCGCACTGGACCAGTTCGAGGGTCACCACGTGGCACCAGCTCGCCTGCCGCGAACGCCAGCTCGAGGGTCGCCACGTGGCAACGGCAGCCCGCTATCTGCGCCGGCGCTTCCCGACGCCTGCCCCGCAAATACCAAGTCAAAATGAAAAACAGGGGAGGAGGAAGAGGACGATGAGGTGTGCGGGAGCGCGAAGACCTCCCCCCCCACCTCATTTCCCCCCTCCTCCCCCCCGGGCCTCCCCCCCCCCCGTTCCTCGATCGGGAGTAGGACGCGAAAGGGGGAAGGGGCAAGCGAGAGGTTCAGGGCTCTGTAGGGAGGGCTGCTGCCCCACCACCCTACTCAACTACTCACAACCCCCCCCCAAACGGAGGTAGTAAGTGCAGGACGGGGGAGGCGGCTATGGTAGTGGCCACCGGTGCTTTTAGGTGTCGCGCATGGCTGGACGAGGGCGGGGAAGAAGCTGCAGAGAGAGACGGCAAGCGACGTCGACCAAAATATATGACCGACGGGGGAGGGCCCGGGGAGCTGTGGGTTGACAGGGAAGACGTTCGGCATGACCTCCCCTTTGCATCTGCTCCGCCGTGTGGAGCTCCGCTCGGAGGAAGCTGCGACGCGTGTCCAGGCTGCGTGGTCAGATGCGGAGCCAGTCTCCGTAAAGTGCCGATACAGCGGCGGCGATGCCCACCGCAGCCGCCGCTGCTCGTGTTGTAGGGTCTGTTCTCCCGCTCCACCCTTCCGCTGCTCTTCGAACCCATGGGACTGCCCGCAGTTCTGATGCTAAACATGTGTATGGCTGCACATCGCCTCACCCCCCCCCCCCCCCCCACGCCCAGTGTGCAGCCTCGTCTCGTCTACGCCGCGCAGCAGCCTGAGGGCGGCCAGTCGATGCCTGGGGCAGGGCAGTTGCTCTCCCGTGCCTTTCAGGAGTGGATATCCGTCGGTGCGGCCGAGAGAGGCGTTGGGGGCAGCTGGCTGCAAGGCAGAGGGGCCTCCCTCACCCGTCTCCGCCCACCCCTGCCGCCATTCAGCGGGGGGTGCCTCGGCAGCCAAGGTAGAACCATGGCACGACGCCGCTTCGGCAGCCGGAAAGCTGTATGATTGTGCCGCGCGCATCTCGAGACACAGCGGGCAACATGGTACGAGCACCTCATTGGCCGAGGAGTGGGGCCCAAAGGTTGTCCGAGAGCCGAGAAAAAAATGCTCCGTGTGTCTTTATTGAGCAACGTACCATACGTATCTAAGCTATCGATGGCAGCGCGGCTCCCTCGCGAGACGGGCGCCCACCGCTCCGATTGGGAGGCTTCCCCTCCTCCCGCGACTTCCATCGTCAGCATAATACTCTAGAGACGGTCAAGGACACCTACCGCTGACCGCCAGCTCCAACGTGCAGGTACGTGCTGCTCATAAATATCTCCCCCTGTACGACCCGGTCCTCCCATGACATCGGTGCAGGGTCTGATTACATTCCTCAGGCCCTGGGCGTCGGGCCCACTGAAACGCCTCTCACTCCTAGACCATTTACTGACTGAGAGACCATTCTACAGACTGTGAAGGACTGGTCCGCAGAGTACCTGAGGGTTTGGATCACAGAGCAGTCTGAAGGGGTGACCTGTCGGCGGCACCGCCGGGCCGTATGGCCCGGCCCACTCAGTTTAAATGTGTGGGCGTCTGGCCAGCCGAACGCAAGCGAAGTCCCCCCGAACACACTGCCCGCCGTGATCGTTTCACCACCCCTCTCGAGATGGCTGCGGCTCCGTCCCCCCCCCCCTCATCGCCCTCGCCGGGCGCCACGCCGGGGCCCCAAGACGCTGCGGGTACCCCCGGAGATATGCGTACCCCCCCCCCCCCCCCCCCCCCCTGACGCGTGCACCCCGACTCCATCGCCCCCCCCCGCCTGACGCCGCCACGAGCCCGTCCACGTCACCACGGGCGGCGGCAGCGGCGGCCGAGGCCGCGGTCTTGATGGAATATCCTGTCGTTCTCCCCCCAAGCGTCGCGCCGCCCCCTTGATGGGGTACACGTGGACGGGCGCGGCGCGCCGACGGGCGGGGATTGGCTGGCCGGCCGCGCGGGCCGGCGGAGATTTTCAAGGTGCACGGCGGCGAGGCGCCGAGGCGGGCCCCGACGGAGGGCTGCCCCTTGACTTACTGTCGTTTTGATTGGCTTGTATCTCTCTCGTGTCCCTCTCTCGTTAGCCAAATATTTTTAAGCCGCGCCAATTCAAATCAATGTCAATGGGCCATTGGGTGCCCGGTTGGCTCGCTCGAGGGGATACAGTAATATCCTCAGCGCGCCCCTGCCGGCTTAACCAGCTCGGCGGCACGGGGCGGGTGGCTCTTTTCGGGGGGCGCCACCACCCAGCGGGTTGAGTGTCGGTGGCGGCCGTGAGCCGTGCAAGCACGTGGCGCCGCGCGACGGCAGCTCCCGTCCGCGCGGAGACGGCCGCCTCCCGCCAGTGCTGTGCGCAGGCGCGTGGGGGGAAGCGAGCCCCCCCCCCCCTCTGGGCGCTCAACAGCGCCGCGCTGCCCAGCGGCTGTGCCCCGCGCCCGCGGCGGTCGCGGCAGGCGAGGAGACACACGCTCGCAGGGGGGGTGCGCGCCACGGGCAGCCGCCCGCCCCACCTCCACCCACTCACAACCGCAGTGCTCAGGGGGGAGCGGGGACCGAGGGGGGGATCGGGGGTCTTCCTAATTGGGTCTGAGTGGGGGGGGGGCGGCGGCGGGAGGAACGGGGGGGGGGGGGGGGGGGGGGGTGGGCGGGGACGCCACCGATGGCCTCGACACGGGCCGCAACGCGGCTGCCGATGACCCTGACTCCCGTGCAGGTGGCGGCGGACGCGGTCGACTACGTGGGCGCCTGCACGGGCGCGTCCATGTTTACGTGCCTGATGGTGCCGCTCAGCCTGGGCGTCGCGGGCGTGCTGCGCTGGCTCCACACCGCCGCCGCCCACGGGCCCCGGGGGGGGGCGGGCGGAGCGGATGGTCAACTGTCGCTACTGTGGGAGGCCATGTTGAGGGGGGGGGGGGGGACGAGGGTAGAGTGACCGCCGCGTGCACGAGCCTCGACTTCCCCTTTCGGATGGCCTGCCGGACCTCTCCCACCAACTCCCCCCCCCCGCGCCTCCCCTCTGCCGGGTGTGTGGCTTCCTGCTTCCCCCCCCCCCCCCCGGCCCGCAACCAGGGATGCCGCCCTCCCCACCCCCCCTCCGTCCGCCCCCCCTCCTCCGTCCTCCCCCCCTCCCCCCCGACGCCGTCCTGCTGATCATCATTGAGGGGCTGAGCGACACGGCGGTCGGCACCCTGGGCGGCGCCACCCCCCTCGCCGCGGCGGCGACGCCCAATCTGGACCGCCTCGCCCCCCGCAGGGCGGTAGGCCTTGTCGATCCGGTCGCCCCCGGCCTCGCATGCGGCACTGCCCACTTGTCCCTGCTGGGCGCGCCGCCGGCGGCAATGTACCGGGGGCAGGGGGCGTTTGGGGCGGCCGGCGCGAGCCTCCCCGTCTCCCCGGGGGACGTTGGTTACAAGTGTGTCTACGCGTGTGTGGACGACGCGGGGGTGGTCCTCCACCGTCCGTCGGGCGGCGGTTTACCACCGCCGACGGGGGGGCGCTGACGCGGGCGCTGGGGGGGCTCTCGCTCTCTCCCCTTCCCGACGTTCCGGTGGCGGTCGTCCAACGGCGGTTGCTCTCCTCGCTGGGCTTCCCGCTGGTGGCCGTGCCGGAGGCCACGGGCGGTATGGGCAGTAACCTGACCGCCAAGGCCGCCGCCGTAGCACGGCTGCTGTGTGCGCACCAGGGGGGGGAGCTGGCGGGTGGGGGGGGAGCGGCGCGCCTGCGGAGGATGGGGAGCGGCGCCCTGGCCCGGGTGGGGGCGACGATACTCCCGGCGGTGGCGTCAGTGGTGGCGACAGCGGAGGTGAAGACGACGCCTGCGACAGTGTCGGCGGTGGCTACGCCTACGACTTTGGCGTCCTCCATGTCAAGGCGGTGGACGACGCGGGCCACGCCAAGGACGCCGCCCTCAAGGTGCACACCCTGGAGCGCTTCCACGCCATAGTTGCTACCCTGCTGGACTATCTGGTCGCCGATTAGGGCCGCGTGCCGCCTCCGCGGCCGCCCCCGCGATCGCCCCCCGGGGCGGACCCCCCCCCTCCCGCCACACGCCCGCCTTCCGCCACTGCCGCTCACCGGCGGGTGGCACTGATGCTCACCGGCGACCACTCGACGCCGGTAGAGCGAGGGGACCACGGCGACGAGCCGATGCCACTGCTGCTCGTGACGGACCTTCTCGAGGCTTGGGGAAGCGGCTCGCCGCCGCCGCCATCTGGAGGAGGGGGGTGGGGGCGCGTGTGGAGTTGGGACGGGATGCGGCGACATTGGCGGCAGCGGCTTCGCTGGCGCAACCGCGGCCGCTGCTGCCACGACTACGTTTGACGAGACCGCCGCCGCGGCCGGCGTGCTGGGCCGGTTCCCCGGCAGCGAGCTGATGGGCCTCATCGCGCGGGTGTCGCAGGGGGCAGTAGCGTGATGCCTTGCTCTGCCGACGCTCAAGAGGGTTGTGGCGAGGAGGGCGGGGTGTAGGTGGGGGGGATAAGGGGCAAGGCGGCGCGCGCACAGGTGTTATAACGGACCAGGCGGAGTCCGCACCGGTGTGATATTTAAGGAGCTAGGCGAAGCCTAGCTCATTAGGGTCAGGTGTTCCTGACACTTCAATTCTCATGAATTGAATTTCCTTGACTTGTCTTCGGAGGAAAACCGCACACATCAAAAGAACGATACAAAGTCAGCCACCCCGCTGTGGGCGCTCCAGCGGCACCACGGCCACACATTGGCCGCGGCGCGCCATGACCCAACCGCCTACTTGCAACACGTCCCACAAGGACGCCAAGAACGCCATGTCTGGCGGGGGCCGCCGCGGCCGACAGCCACCCCGCGGGCCCAATAGGCGGCGGCGACTACCACAGCGCCAGCGGCTGGGCCTACGTGCACGCGGCTCGTGGCGAGTGTCGCAGCCCCCTGCCAAGCCCCATCTCATCCAGTCCCTTCATTGTGGTTCGCCCGGCCCCACCTTCCCAAGAGAGGGTGGCTTGTGCAAACAGACAGCCGCGTCGCGTGCGTCCGACGGGGCCTCGACCAAACGGTAGCGCAGGATTGGGGTGGCAGTTGGGAAAGACAGAGCCGAGTGCGGGCGGGCGCCCATCTGGAGCGTCCCCGCCCTGAAAACCCCGACAGGGGCGATCACAGGCGCTGGGGCAGGCCCCATTCGACCCACCGGCGGGCGGTCCCGCCGCCGCGTCCCCCCCTGCATCGTTTCGCCCCGGACAGAGACGCGTACGCGCGCGCCACCGTGGTGGGGAACCCTCCGCCGCCACCTCTTCCGTGCCCCACCCGCCCCCTCAAACGCAGTGCGTGCCCACTGTGGCTCAGAGCAGGATGGGGGAATAGGCCCCCACCACCTGCGGACTGCGTGGCTGGCTGACGCGGCGGGTGGGACTGGCCGCACGCTTTCCCTTTCTACCTGCCTGCTGCCGCACCTATTGCAGCGCGTGGGCGTCACGGTGGCCCCAGAGCGGGCGCGGGGCGGTCCCCGCCCGATCCGCGCCGCCGCGGGGGCGTCATAGGGAGCAGAGCGCGATTTTCTCCGGTCGTGGCCGCCGCCGCTACCGCCGCCACGCCCCCTCCCTCCCCCGTGGCGACCGCTGCCGTTGTCGTCATCAGCGGCCAGGTTGTTGCGCGCGTTGCCCGGGCGGTTGCGGGTCCTACACTTGGTCGTCTGGTCGTTGGAGCCCGACACGAGCAAGTGCCCCACCGGATGCAAGTCAATGTCCCACACCGCCGAGGCGTGGGGGTGGGGGATGCTTGCCAGCGGCGCGGGGCGCGGCGGCGCCCGCCCCGCGCACCGCCGCTCGGGAGGCAGAGACGTTTGAGGACGTTGAGGATGGTGGCCCGGTGGCGGCAACTGGGGGGAGGGGGGCTCAAGGGCGCCTCTGAGGTGGCGCCGCGGGGGGGGAAGGGGGCCAAGTGCCGGCCGGTAGCAGGGAGCGCCAAGCGGGAACAGGGAAAGACCGGCAAGGGGACTGGCGCAGGGGCCGGCAGAGGAGCCCAGGGGGGCGGCGCGCGGGTTGCCGCCGCCGGCGGCCGCGCCGTCGCCTCCCCAACCCAAACCCCCAACGGCGGCAAGGACGCCCCCGACAGCGATGCAGACATTGACGCCGACGGCGGCGCGGACTCTGCGGGCGACGACGCCACGCCCCCCGCAGACGGAGACACGGGCGGCGGCGGGGGCGGCGGCGGCAGCGGCGGCAGCGGCAGCCACGGCCAGGAAGAGAACGAACAGTCAAGGCGCGACGGACGGCATCGACGGCGACAGCAGCGGCGGCGGTGGCGGTGGCGACGGCGACGGCGACGCATCTGTGTTGCCGCTTCCAGTTCCAGCTCCAGGCGCAGTGGGGAGGAGGCGGCCCGAGCCGCTGCGTGATTCTTTTTTCGTTGTTGTTGTGCAAAAGACCAAAGCGTCAAAGCGGGTCCACGAAAGAAACGGGCTATCCTCGGGCATTTTTTTGTCTCCATTGTCAGGCTGTCGTCGGTAGCAGCGCGTGGTGCGGCGGCCTGGTGGTCGGCCGGGGGAGAAATCGGCCAAAAAGGGAGACGGCGGAAAGAAGAATGAGGAGGGGGCAGCGCCATTCCCTGACGGCCGTCGCATCACCGCCGCCGCCGCTGCCAGCCGTCACGGCTTCCCGTCGGTCTGAGCGTGGTCCACCGACGGGCACTCAAAAGTGGGCATAACCGCACGCCGCGGCGGCGACGGCAGCGGAGACGCGGTGCGGCGGCGGCGGCGGCGGAGGCGTGCTCCCCCGCTGCCACTGGCGCCACCGCCGGAAAAGGAAGCAGCAACGGAGAAGCACGGGGTGATGAACCCCTCGTGGCGGGCAGAGCCAACGCCGGGCGCACCGGCACCGAGATGGGGTGGCGGGCATCCCGCGAGGGCACCCCACTTGCGGCAGCGAACCCTGATAGCGGTGGTGCAAACGTCGCTGGAAGGGGGGGGGTGGGGGCCACGGAGGGGGTGGAGGAAGAATCTCCTGCCGCTGCTCTCGCGGGTGAGCTCCCTGCCGCCACCGCCGCCGCCGCTGCTGCCGCAGACGCCGCCGCCGCCGCTTCCGCTACGACAGCGGCAGGACTCGGGGGTCGGGATGGCCGCCGCCGGGCTGCTGCCGGAGAGCAGCGGCCCCGCCTACGTGCGGATGGTCGTTGCCCGCTGGCAGACGGCTGGCGGGGAGCAGCGGCTCCGCTCGTGCACCACGAGGGGTCTGTGCTCACAACCTGTGCAAGGGCTCTGGGCGTGGGACGAGCTCGGTGTGGGGGGCGGTGTGAGAGGACTCTAGACTGGTTTGCCCCCTCGCGGGGAGGGGAGAGGGGGCATCACGGGGCTGGCTTTTCGAGCTTGTCTCATCGCTCTTGTGTACGGCGGTCGGGCAAAGCCCGAATGGCGAGGGGCGCTGTGGCTATTCCTACGTACCTCACGGGCCTCGGACGGGCGGGCGCTCTCACTGCCTAGCGCGGGTGGCAGCTGCCGCCGACTGGGCCCGCGGCGCCCTCCGTCCTTCGACGTGGGGCCCCATCGGCGCCACGTCGACGTGGCGGCTCCCGTGTGTGGGTGTGGCGGCGGCGGCGGCGGCGGCGGCGGCGGCGCCTACCGCGACAGGCAGAAGGGTCGCTGGAGGTCAACGGGGGGGGACCGCCGGCGCGGCCGCCCGCCCACACCGCTCCCAGTCGACACTCCCGCGGCGGCGGCAGCGGCGTCGCCCGCAGTGGACGTCGGTTGGCCCTCCACGGTCGTTTGGGTGGGACGCCACTGGAAACGGGCGGGCGCACCACCTGCCAGGGAGGAGCCAGCGCCGCCCCGCGCAACAGTCGCGGTGGCATGGCGCAGAGGGATAGGCGAGCAAATCCAACGTATCGGCGGCGGCGGCGGCGGCGGCGGGGGCCCGACACCCGCAGCCACCTTAGGGCCTCCCCGGGCCCAGGGCGCCCACCCCGGCAGAGATCCTGCCGCCGGGGGACGACGCGGACCTCGCACCCTCCCGCCGCCCCGCGCGCCCGCCCCCTACCACGGCGGGCACGGTGTTGCTGACGGCGGGGACGGCGGCGGCGGCGGCGGCGGCGGCGGCGGCGGCGGCGTTGGCGGCTGCGGCAACCGCCGCCGCACCCACAGCCACGGTGGTCACTCCGTCACCCGTTGACGGTGCCACCAGCGCCTCCCGCACTGCGGCGGGCGCCGCGGCCAGGTTGGCGGCCCAGGCGGGCTCCGCCGCCGCTGCCGCCGCCGCCGCCACTGATGCCAACACCACCACCCCCGCCAATGCGGCTGACGTCGCCAACACTGGCCAGTGGCGACGGTGGCGGCCCCACGCTGGGATGGGGGCTGCCTCGGCGACGACGGGCGGCCCCGCGGTGGTTGCTTCCTCAAACGCTTGGGCGTCTATTTGGACCTCCGTCGCTGCCAGCACAGCCCGCAGTGCGAGTAGCAGGGTGTCCCGCAGCACCGTCGCCGACGCGCGGAGGGCGGCTGCATCGGCCGCCGCCGTCCAGCCAATGGCAGTGGCGAGGCGGGGCGCCGGCCCCGACGTCACGGGCAGCACCCCAGTGGCCTAAGGTGCCGAGTATGTGTGACCATGAGAGTTCCTGTTTTGCTCAGGAACACCAGGGCAGCCGCGTTGCAGCGCGAATGTGAGCTGCATGGGCTTGTCGCGTACGAGTTCACACAGTTCCACATGCAGTCTCTTGCTGTGACTGGAGAATGCCCGGCACCGAGTGCAAAGATGTGCCCGTCTACACATATCGGTCTATGTATGCCCGTATCCAAGTCGCCACGAGCTAGGAAGAAAAAAAAGAGAGTGACACACACTCTCTGTTCATATGTACAGTATACGCCCTCTCCAAGAGAGTTCTTCCAATACTGCGGCCACCACTCGGACGCCCAGCAAGCACGACGGCTCGACGAGAGCGCCACAAACCCCAGTGTCCCGTCCACCATGCTCGACGCGCAGCTGCGGGGGCTCTACACCGGCGGCACCGCCCCCGGCGTCAGGATGATCTGCAAGGCGTGCAGGTTAGCTGGTACGTTCAGCAGGTGCTGCGCCTGCGACAGGATGGTCGGGTGCGACGGGTTGACCGTTTCGATGAGCAGGCCAATGAAGAACCCGAGCATAGCAGACCGCCCCACCTGCCGCTCCGCGTAGGGGGTGAAGCCAATGTTGGACCAAAACGCCTTGGGGCTGATTTCCGCCTTGAAGTCCTCGACGTTGGCCGGCTTGCCCTTTTGCAGCCGCTCCATGTCGGCGCCCTTGCCGTCCCGCGGATCTGACTTCATGACCGGCGTCGCCGCTCGGCGAGGAGCGAACACGGCGGGGCGGCCGGCGCGGTGGGTGCCCAGGAAGCGGGTAGAGTTGGTGGACGACACGGTCGGAGCCGACCGGGGAGCCACTGCCAGCCCAACAGCGAAGGCCATCGTTTCAGGGGAAGGCGGAAGAAGGGCGGGTAGGAGAGGTCGAGCAGATAGACGTCCTGGGAAAGGTGCTTGTGTGCGGGGGACGGGTGGCAGGGTGGTGCAGCTGACAAGAAGGTGAGCGCGCCGACAAGAGGAGCCCAACTAACAGAACGCGCAGCCTAAAAGCTCACAGCTCCTGCTCGCGGTCCAGCCGTGGGCGGTACCGCGACGACGAGCGGCACGCGTCCCACGCGCCAGCTGCATGACTGCCGGCGCCGGCCGCATGCCAGCTGCGGGCACACTGGCACGCGCGGGGCTGCCCGCACCACTGCAGGAGGATGGCAACGTGCAAACAACAGACTGCACGCCCCGTCGTGGGCGGGGGCGGGAGAATGGACGGGCACACGACGGTGCACGCGGACCCCCCCTCCTTCCACGCTAGTGCCCGTGGCGGTCGCCGCCTGGGCTGAATGCAGTTGGGCGGCGGACCGCGGGTAGGTAGAGGCGTTTCATGTTGTCTGCGCAGCCCCGCAGCTGCTCGACGTGGAGGCGACACGAGGCCGCCGTCCGAGCCCAACGGCGGTTGGATCTGTGGAATGAAACGCGACTGACCAGGCACCGCCGCTTGCCCATCTGTATATTTGTCCACCGTTTTCTCCACCTTCCACTGGCACTTGCAGTTCAATATTCGTTGAAGATGCGGATCGTGGCCGTGTCCGACGGGAACAGCCGTCAGAATCTCCACCACTGACCGCGCCAGGACCGCGGCGGAGAGAAGGGAGGGGGAGGAGGGGGAGTGGCCTCAGTCGTGGCCGCCTCGGCCGTCAGGCTGCCGCCGCAGGGATGCCGCTGCCGCTGTCGGGGCTGTCTGCTCTACAATGGGCAGCCCCTCCCTTTCCCCCCGCCGCCGGACTGCTGGATGTATTGGGGGCCATCCGCTCTCCGCCGCTATTTCCACTGGACTGTCGGCGCCGCTGCTGTGGGTTTCGCTTCTCTCAGCCGCCACCCGCCGGGGGGGCGACGGCCAGCAGCTAGCGCTGCTGGCGGTAAGCCCTTCCCCCCCTGCCGGCCACCGAAGAACTGATGGCGCGGCTTGAGCCGGCTCCCCCGCACTCACTGCCGCCGGGCTGCTTCAGCACGGCTGCTGCTGATCATCACGCCCGCCCTGCGCTGTACAGTACATAATTTCGAAACGCGCAAAGAAAGAAAGAGTTACAGCGGCACGAACAGAGCGCTCGCTCCAAGGCGCATGCACGCACGGTTCTTTCGTGTCACACAGCACACTTCGGGCAGGATGGGCACCGCTGGGGCCATCTGAGCCCCGGAGATGGGCGACCGTATCCTCGGCACTCCCGCTGTCCGTGACGAGGGGGTGGTGCCCCTACCGCCGCTGGGCAGTCACTGGGCGGCGCTCCGCGGCGGGGCGCCTGCAGGTGGATGGCCGCCACACAGGTGCCGCCGCCGCTGCCGCCGCCGCTTCTGCCGCGCCCGCCGCTGCGGCAAAGTCTGCCACGGCGGGGTAGGCTCCGACAGGAGCGGTCAGTTCCGCAGCGCCAATGTCCATGGGGGTTGGCGAGGCGGCGGCGGCGGCGGCGGCAGAGGCGTCCCCGATGACACTACTTTTCGCACGCCGTCGTCCTGGCCTGCCGTCGGAACCACGGTGGAACCAGGATGGTTCCGGTCAGCCGTGACCAGGACGGGGCCAAACCGCCGCGACGCCTCCCACGGCCGTAGGCACTGCCACCCAGGGGGCGCACCACACCCCGCCACCACCTCCCGTACATTCGCGCCGTCTACATGCACTGGGCTGGTCAGTATGTTGGTGGGGGGGGGGTGGGGGGAGGGAACGAGGGGGAGAGCCTGTGAAAGTCCCGCCCGCCGTCCGCCCTACCTCCGGCAAACCCGCTGCCACCCTCGGGGGGGGACGTGGGCCCCTCTGTCTCCACCCACCAACATGGGCAAGGAAGCTTTATCATGTGACCCTGTCATCATGCCTGTCATATAATTGAGCCGCATATGACCGAATAAATACTGTACACACATGTTGTACTGTATTTCTGCTTGTACTGTGCAGTACATATAGTACAGTCGACAGTCACGAGAGGGCCACTCGACAGATGACGAGGTTGGGCACGAGGCACATTGGGGTCATTCCTGCGCAGCGGCACAGCGGTGCAGCGTCTAGACCAATGTCTGTGACGAGGCTATCGAGACAGCCTCGACGCAGGGGCAGCTCGCCACCCCCTCCCCCTCCGCCCTCCCCGCGCCTCCCACCCGGTGCTCCCTCACGGCGTACCCTGGGGTACCCGTGAGGGTGGGGAAGAGGCATCGTCTCTGCTGCGCCTGGTCGTCGCCGCGGCACCAACCTCCCTGGCCGACCCGTGCGCTTTCCACCATCTTCTTCCCTCTTCCAGTGGCAAACTGATTTGCATGTTGATAGGCCCTCCCAACGTCCCGACGTCCGCCCGCCCGCGTGGTTCCTCACAGTTCAGCCGGCCTCGTCCCTCCACCCTTCCCCCCCGCTCCCTCCAACCACCCCCTCCCCATCCCTCCCCGCCGTCGCCGCCTGACTTGCCCATCTGCAACATGCGCCGCCGCCGGTGCGCCCCCCCCCTGCGTCTCGTCCTTGCCGCAGCGCTGGTCGCCCTGGCGGCGGCCGGCCGTGCCCGCCGCCACCGTGCCACCCCCCTGTGGGGGGTGGCGGCGGCGCTGCCGTCCCGCCGCCCGCCCGGCGCCGACGGGTCCCCCCCCCCCGCCGGCTGGTCACGGCCCCCCCGCCTGGCCACCCGCCCTGACGGCACGTACGGCACCCCCACCCGGCGGCTGACGGACAGCGCCGCCACCAACGAGTTCACGCCCATCCTGCGGGCAGGCCTGCAGGTCGAGCACAGTGGCGGGGGGTGGGTGCTGCTCGACACACCGGCGGAGGCCGCCCGCGACAAGGCCTTTGGCGTTTTCCAAAGGGCGGACGGGCGGCCGCGGGAGCCGCGCCTCGATCCGCGCGGCGCGGCGCCCCACTGGGCCGCCGCGGGGGGACCCCCAGCGGTGGCGTTCTTTGTGGGGGACCTCTCTGCTGGCTCGTCGGAATCCCTTGAGCTCCGTACCGTTGACGTGGCGTCGGGGGCGGTGGCCGGCCTGGCGCGCCCCACCTCGACCGTCATTGATGGGTTCTCCAAACCGGTGGGTGGGGTGGGGCTGGCCCTCTTCTCCACCCACCGCAACGCCTACCTCCGCCACTGGTTCGGCACCTACCCGAGCCGGAATGGCCGGCGGTACGCCTGGTGGACGGACCAGGGCCCCACTACAAACACGGGTGGGGTGGCGGTCATGGATCTGGGCCCCGCCCCGCCCACCCTGCTGGGCACCCTCCTTGCCTGGCCACCCAGCAGGGGACGCATCCTCGGCGCCCGCATCACCCCCAGCGGCGGGGCGGTGCTGGTGCACTTTCAAGCCGCCGGCGTGTTTGTCTACGACACGGCCCTGACGACCGGGCGGCGTGTCATGGCCACCCGCCTGCTGGACGACGACGCGGCCGACGTGATGGTGGCGGCAGGCAGCGGCCACGACACGCTGGTGGCCATCAATGACGAGGAGGGCACAGAGGATGGGGGGTGGGTGGTGGCTGTGGACCTGGTCACCCTCGGGCGGGCGCCCCTCTTTCCCCTTCCTCGGGACGGGGGTGCCCGCGGCGGCCGCCCGCGGGTGACCGTGTCGGGCCAGGCGTACAACCGCCCC
This sequence comes from Pyropia yezoensis, assembly GCA_009829735.1. NCBI lineage: Eukaryota > Rhodophyta > Bangiophyceae > Bangiales > Bangiaceae > Pyropia > Pyropia yezoensis. Next base: position 19,092,529 of record CM020620.1, read on the forward strand.
GGCTGGGTGGTGCTGTCTGCCGACCCGTGCGACGCGGGCGCCGACGGGGACTGGCTGTGTGGCAAGGTGGTGGCGATGGAGGTGGCCTCCCGCCGGGTGGTGCCGCTGGCACACACCCACGCGTGTGGGGCGAGGCGGGAGAACCCGGGGGCGGCGGCGAGCCCCAATGTGGACCTCAGCCGCGTCTACTTTGCTTCCGCCTCGGGGCGGTGCCGGGGGGAGATGGAGCTGTTTGAGCTCACCACCGCGGGCCGGCTGGGCACGACGCCTGGGGGGGGGGCGCCGCCGCCGCCGCCGCCGCCGCCGCCACCGCCGCCGCCACCGCCGCCGCCGGCAGGCCGGCCGCCGGGCGAGCGCACGGCTGGCGGCAGGGGATCCGTGCCTACCCAGGATCTGAACGTGGGAATTGCCATCTAGATAGCAAGGGGTGGGGAGGGCGGGACCTCGGTGCGGCGACGCGCGCGACCCACCGTATGGTCTGCTGGCGGCGGCGCCCCCACCGGATGGCCTGCCGGCCGCAGCGTGTGTGGCCTTTGCGAATGCGGACGCGTAGAGGCAAAGACGCTTCGCCAACAACTTGCTTTCACAATATGACACGCCGTGCGTGGCCCACCACCACCACCACAAGCACTACAAACAGCCACCATGACCATCACTGCTCCCCATCGAATGGACACGGCACGGGGAGCGGAAAGCAACGGCAGCGAGCGGGCGTGTGCGGCTGTGGACGACAATATTTCTTTGGCTACAGCTCTACAGTATGAAAAACCCTTTTCTTCCGCTGTGGCTCACCAGAAGAAAATTAACCACAAAAAACAAGCACTGGGGGCTGCCGCCGCCGCACCAGAGACCACCGGCGAGGGAGGAGAGGGAAAAAGCAGGCAGCCGTCAGGGTCGCGACGAGAAAAGGAGGAGAAGCGGGGAGAGGGGGGGGGGGAGGGGAGAGGGCGAGGGCGGGGCGGAACGCAGACCGCTGCCACCCCCGCCCCTCGAGCCGCCGCTCTACTTGGCGCCCGCACCCGCCGGCGCCGTCGCAGGCGCCGCCGTCGCGGGCGCCCCCGCCGCCGGCGCGGCCGCGGCGGCCTTCTTGCTCGCCGCCATGTGCGCGTCGAGGTGCTTCTTGATCATGTCCTGGCGGGCGCCGACCACCTCGGCCACCTTCTTGCCGCCCATGTAGTAGTGGAAAGTGGGCATGGCCGACACACTGCACTGGGCGGCGAGCGTGTTGAGGCGGTCCACGTCCACCTTCAGGAAACGCACCCCGGCTTCCACCACGTCGGGCTGCTTGGACAGGTTCTCCAGGTAGGGGGCAATCTGGGACCGACGAAAAAAGACGGTGGGTGGGGGTTCATCGGCACCCCAGCAAGTAGGGGATGAGAGAAGCGGAGCCGAAAGACACAAATGGGAGTCGCGGGCGAAGCGTTCACACACCACCACGAAAAAACAACAACAATGGAACAAGGCGGCGGCGATAGCATCACCAGGGAGGCAATCAAACAGGGCGAACACGGTGAGAAACGGAACCAGACAGCGGGGAGGCATCGCACCCATCATCACACGCACAACCGCGCACGGAGGAAAACTTGCGATGACCGCCCGACGACAGCAAAAAGGAAAAAACGAAACGGGACACGATCGAACCGCGAGCACCAAACGTACCGCCCGGCAAGGTCCGCACCAGGTGGCGAAAAAGTCAACAACGACCTGTGAACAAAGAGCAGTCGACCAACAGGCACGACAGCACCCCCCCCCCACGGATCCACCCAGACCCAGCCACGAGCATGTAGCAAGGACAAAAATCAGACCACTCCACCGCCCGTCTCGCGTCGTGTCAGCAGCGTGTCCGTGTCGAGGCCCAAAAACGGGGGGCAGGAGACACCCGATGTCACCCGGTACTGACCGCCCCCACCACCCCCGCCAAACTCGTCGGGACGATGACCAAAACTATCAGACGGCAGCAGACAGCAGTTCCAGCAGGCTCATGAAAGGAAGGACCACCCGAGCAGCTCCCGTAAACGGCATGCAGGCCGCAGGAGAACATGCCCAGCAGAGGAGCAGCCCCAACACCAGGCATGCAGGCACCCATTCCCCCCACCCCTCGAAAAACACAACGTACCAGCGTCGGCCCCGCAATGGCGGCAGCAAACTCAGCCTCCGTGTTGACCACAATGACACCCATGATGGTAGACGGGAGCGGCAGCAAGAGGGAAAGATGGGGCAAGCGCGAAGGTGGCGGCAAGAGCTGAGGGGGATGGAAGCCCGGCGTCAAAGGTGGCAGCGTCGGCAACAAGGTGAGGGAATAAAACGACAAGGGGGACGGCAACGTGCAGGTTAACAAGACTGGTCGGGAGGGGTACGGCCGAACGGTGCTGGCGCCGGCACTACAAGTCAAGGCTAGGGTGCCGCGCGCACATGCTCTGATCGTACCAGAGCCGGAGAAATCGTCGAAACATGCTGATCCTGGTCGACTCAGTCATGTGAAAAGCCAGGTTCCACGTTCGTCCGCTTTCCATCCCTGGCTGGTCATCGTCGAACGTGTCGAAGGTTCAGAAAAAGGATGGAATGGATGGAACATCTACCATGGAAGGAGGGCAACAAATGGATGGAGTGCATCAACTTCAGGATTGAAAGGGAACCTTTCTCGAGCTATTGTTTACTTTCTCGCGCTGTGGGTTTTCTTTCGTGCGTCGTCACATGTCAAGAGAATCGCGCGCCTGATGTACGACTCTACCCTCTTCGTCTCTGGTAGGTTGACGGCCGCCTGACCGACAGGTGGCCAGTCCCAGGCACCACCCGCCTGGCATCCTCAGGCTCTACCGAGGGGAAGGCAGGACACTCCCTCATCCCCGTGGCTACGTGCCTACCCCCCCCTACGGGACACCTATGACTAACCGGCCTGTTTGTGTATCCCAGGCGTGCGACGAGCGTGACGAGGACATTATGCACGCCGTGGCGGCGTCGCAAAGAGCGGCGTCGCCACTGGCGGCGTCGCAAGCGCTTTGTGCACCCGTGGCGCCACCCGCACCGCCCGCACGGGCGTCTACCCTCCCCGAGGAGTTTGGGGGAGGAGCTGGACACTGGCCCACAGGCGTGCCCACCGGGAGAGGTCACCCAGCACCTCCCCTCTCTTGCGATGGGGACGGGGTGGAACCGCCCCTGCGGCGTGCCGCCACGAGCGGGGACTCCACGCGAACGGTGGGGGGTGGTGGACAGAGGCGGGGTGGGCGGCGACGGGGGCGACCCCGCAGTGGCGGCGACGGGGGCGACCCCGCAGTGGCGCTGACGGGGACGGCCGAAAGGTTGTTGGCATGCCTGCCACCCTGACCTGCGGTCGCCTCGTCCACCGGGAGACTGGCGGCGTCAGTCGGGGTCCGCCAGCGGCGGGGCGATGGCGCCCTCCCCGCCCTCCCCCGTCGCGGCCCCGCAGTCGCAGGGGGCCCCCATAAGAGGGGGGGCGGGGGGTCCGACATGGGGGGCGTCCTGGCCAAGGCACCCATGTGAGAGAACGACAAGGCACGCGCGCCCGCCCCATCACCCACCCCTCCCCCGACGGCGGCGCCTGGGGCGACGGCCTTGACCACCCCCCTTCTCCCTTCCTCCACCCTCGAACTTGCCGCGCTCCCCCCCCCTCCACCCCTCCCCCCCTCCCTCCCCCACTTGCAAGCCCACCGACTGTACCTTGCTCCAGTCTCCATGGCGGGCACCCGCCTCTGCATCCGACCGACGCGGGCGGTGCCCACCGTCTGGCTGCTGCTGCTGCTCGTCGTCGCCGTCGTTGCCGCGGCGGCGTCGCCCGCGCGGGGCTCGTGGCTCACGGCGGCGCTCGGGGCGGCCAGGCGGGCGGGGGATGACGGCGCCGCCGCCGCCCGGCGGCTGGTGCGCGACTACCGACGGCGGGCCGGGCGGACCATTCCGTGCGCGGTCGCGCACCGAGCGTGCAAGCGGTATTGCGAGGAGCGGCGGTCCCCGCTGCAGTGTATGGTGACCTGCAGGCGGACGGGCAGGGGGGCGTGCGCGTAAGAGGGTGAGGTGTTGTGTGGGGGGGCCACCCGAGCGGGAGGACGATGGGTGGGGGGGGGACAGGGATGGGAGTGCCCTCCGAGTGTTTGTCGTGGGGGGGGGGGAGCGTGGGTGCGGCGCCCTCTTCTCCCTCTGCCGAGGATGACAGGTTTGTAGTGCAGTGTCCATAGCCATAGTTTTCTTTTCCATAGTCATCGCCAATGGTCGCTATGAGCGGATGGACGGGTCCATGCGCCGCACTCCCGCCCGTGCCCAGTGGGTGGCACGCTGCCGCGGTCCCCGTGCGAGAGGCCACTTACCCTGAAGAGACGCTCCCGGGTCACCCCCCATCGACGCTCTGCCAACAGCTCGCGTGAGTTCCCCACCGCCGTCCACGACAAGCGCGTCGTACCTTCCGGCTGGCCCTCTCCGGGCCACCCAGCAGGGACAGAGGGCCGGTGCAACCGCTGGTGGGGTTGTCGAGGGGCACTTTCGACGCACGCCCCTCTGCGTGCACCCTCTTCTCTCCCAATCTACAGGCGTCCGTCGTCTTGGACGGGCACCGACTGCACTGCACGCACGCGGTCGGCGGCGCCGCAAACCAGTCTGACCAGGCCGCACAGGGGACTACATACTGCACGCCGCCACTGTCTCTGTCCTTGTTTGCCCTCCCTACTCACGACGTCCGTTAGGCTCGATTGACAACACTCCCGCTGGCGTTGGGGCGGCGCCGGCGCCGACGCCGAGCGCTCCCCCACTGCGATTTGCAACGGCAAAGACTCCGGCATCCTGCCGCTTTGCACGCATGACCCCGTGGGGTTGCAGGTGGCGTCCACGGGCGCCGCCCAAGAACAGGCGCCCCCCACTCGTGCAAGCTGAACCATACCAATGCTGTACGGGCGTCCACCCGTGGGGGAGGCATGCCTGCCCAAAACGCGCCCAGCGGGAATGGGCGGGCGGGGGGCGGGGCGGTCCATGCGGGCTCCTCCAGGCCGGCGCTGTCCGCATCGTTGAGGGAAGCAGCAAGGACCCCCCACCCCCCCTCCCCCCCCCGCCCCCTCCGCCATGAGCGGGCGCCGCCCCACCCACACCACAACCACACCACGCCACCCACCCACGCGCCGGTCCACCACACAGACCATCTATTGAACCTCTCGCTGGGGAACCCCGCCCTCCACTCCTCCCCCCAATGTATCTACCCACGGTGCACGCCTCTGGGGGCGCGTGACGTGACCACGCCGGGCCCGCCGCCTGCGCCTTGCCGCCCCCCTCCCCCCTCCCCCCCCGGTCCTACATCATTGTGATGGGGCATGATTCCCCCACCGCGCCCCGCTCGTGCCAGCAAGTCGCCGGCGGTCTACGTCAGCGGCCTCGTCTCTCCCTTTTGCCACCATCAAAACCCCTGCCCGTCGCACAGTTGCCACCACACGAACTCCCGTGGCAACTCTCACGGCGGGCGGCCCCCGCCACGCCTCTTCCCAGAGTCCCGCCCCCCTCCCCCCTCCCCCCCTCTTCCTCGTTTTTCCCGCACTCCCACACCTTTTCGTCGAACGCCGCCGCTGGACGGTTCGCACCGTGGTGACCAACCGACCGTCATTGTGCCCCGACACAGCACCCCGCCGCCGCGGGGCGGCCTCGTCGCGGGCCGACAGCCGCGCCGCGCCCCCCAACAGCCGCCGGCCGCCGACCTGGTGCGGCACACGGGGTGGTGCGTGTGTGTGCGTGCGTGTGGCCCGCAAACAGCAGGTCCCTCACGTGGGGCGGTGCCCACACACACACAGGGGTGGCGGGGACCCCCGCATCCCTTCCCTTGGGGAAGGGTCTCGCGAGGGCGGTGATATGCAGGTGGGTTG
>CM020620.1:19108729-19126018 GCA_009829735.1 Pyropia yezoensis
AGCCGCCCCACACACAGCACAAACACCGGCCGGCGCCGCGCAACCCAGGCCGCTGCCGCACCAACCGCCAAGCGAGGTCCCACCCCGCCAGCAGCACGACCCGCACCCCACACAACCCGGTAGCACCCCACGCACACGCAGCACCACAGCACCGCGCAGCAGCGCCGCGGGCGACACCCACGCGGCCGACCCCGGCCGACGCCGCCGCGCCGCGCCCAGCCGCCCCCGCCGCCCCGCCACACGCGCCAGCACCGCACACACGACCAGAGGGCACGCCAGCAGGGAGACCGCCCGACGCCGGGGCGCCCGCCGCCCGGGAAGCCGCACCCACCGCGCCACGACCCGGAAGGGGAGCAGAGGCACCCCCCCCGCCAGCCAAAGCCGCCCCCCCCCCGCCACCCGACGCCGCCCGGCCAGGCCGCGCGGCACACCCCCGCAAAGAGGGAGACAGGGCGGAGCCAGCCCAGCCGCCCCCCGGGGTAGAGCTCCCCGGGGGCGACCCAGGGAAGCCGACAAAGTCCGCCGCCCCCCCCCCAGGCGGTCCGACCCCGCCGTCACCCGGGGGAGGCGCAGAAGCCCTGGTTGCCAGTGCGGCTGACACCGCGATGGGCTCATCCCCCATCCCCTCATTGGCCCGTTCGGCCGCCGAAATCGCGCCCTCATTCGCCCGTACGCCCGCCGAAATCGCGCCCTCACTGGCCCGTACGCCCGCCGCAATCAGGCCCTCATTGGCCCGAATCGCGGCGGCGACAGCTGTAAGCACTCGCAACCGCTCCGCCGTCGTCGTCGCCCCGCCCAACGCGTCGACCACCCCCACAACCGCCCTCACCAAACACACAAAGCGCGCCCGATCCCCCTCCATACCGCCCTCCCGCGGCCCAGAAAAGCGATGGGGGGGTGACCCGCACCCCCCCCCACCGTCCTACCGCGAAAAAACGAGCACTCTCCCACCGGGATCGCCAGAGGAACCGATTGAACCCGGGTCTCCCGCGTGACAGGCGGGCATACTGACCACTATACTAGTTTAATTGGCGGTCCGAGGATCAACTCCCCCTGACACCCAATGACTACTCCCCAATTCTCTCACCCACCCCCACAAAGTCATCACGCGGGCCAAGTGGCCCCCCCACGTCCCCCGCCGGGACCTCCCCCCCAGTCCCAAAGCACCGGCTGTACCCAAGAGACACAGCGCGGGAGTGGGACCGCCACAAAGCAACAGACACCCGGGTCAGCAGGGTGGACCGCACCCCCGCAAGGGCCGGTCCCCGCATGGCCCCTCGCAGCCACTTGGCGGTGGCGGGGCCGATGCGCCCAAACGCCTCCCACACCAACGGTGTGAAGGTGTGGGAGGCGGCCGGCCCGGGGAGGGAGGTGGCATACTTTGCCACCTTGTCCCTCTCCCGCGTCTCGGCCGCAACAGCCCGCAGGGGGCTGGCGGCAGTCGGGGCGGTGGTGCGGGGGCCAAATGGCGCCGTCACCGACGCGTCCGCCCACACCACCGCCCCCGACGAGGCGTGCGTGGCGCGCAGGTCGGGGCGAAGCGCGCCCCGACCGCGGTCCACCACAGCCTCCACCTCCACCCCCCCCCCACGAGGGCGTGCGGCGCAGCGCCTCGGCCACCAGGTGCACCAGGTGGTGGTGGAGGCGCGCGTGCCCGGAGGACTGCTCCGGGCACGCCGACAGGAAGTGCCGCCCGTCCGCGTCCGCGTCGCGGCCGCAGCGACAGCGGGGCGCCGGCGGTACGGACCGCGGCGGCGCGCCCAGCCACAGCCGAGCCGCCGCCCGCATGCCGGCGCCGTGCATTGTGGTCCCGGTGGTCCCCAGCGTCGGCAGCGCCGACAGCCAGCGAGCCGCCCCACCCCCCTGGCATGCCGCCATGCCCGCGCGCCGCCAGAGCGATAGCTCGGCGTAGATGCGCGCGCGGGCGGCGGCATGGGCGGGGCGGGACAAGTCCCGCTGCGCTGCCGGTGCCTCCCCCCCCAGGAGAGACTGCCACGTGGGTGGCGAGTACAGCGCCGGGCTGTGTGGCCTGTCGGCCGAGGTGCTGTCGGTCGCACCGGCGCTGTACTCGGGGTAGTGGGGGGGGGGCGGCAGGGGAGGGGCCAGAGGGTCGGCGGCCTCATCGACCGCCGCGTTCGGCCCCCCCCTCGCCAGCGACCACAACAGGCCGCTGGCAGGGGCCGCGCAGTGCGCCTCGTGGGCCGCCAGCAGGCCCAGGAGGGCCTGCCGGAGAGCGCCGGCAGCAGGCGCGCTGGGGTCGGGGTCGGGGAGCGGTGGTGGCCGCGCACCCGCCGGCGAGTCACCCGCGGGCCCCCCACCGCCTGCCCCCGTCGGCCCCCCGGCCGCCGGCCCACTCCTGGCCGTCGCAGCAGCGGCGGCGGGCGGCAGCGGCCCACCGTCGGCCGCAACACGCGGCACCGCCAGGAGGCCGTCCGCCGTGGCGCGCAGCGTGGGGGAGTACGCCGCCCCCGCCCGCAGCGCGTCCACCCACGACGCCAGCAGGGCGGCGGGCACCACCCGCGTGCGGCCGCCGACGCCCAGACCGCCCATGGCGGGGGGGAGTGCCGCACGCTCCAGCACCGCCTCACGGGTGGCGGTGCTGTCGCGTGCGTCGCACAGCATCCCCCCCAGGGCGGTCTTGGCGTCGGCGTCGACCGCCGCAGCCAGCCGCGCGCCGGCCTCCAGCGGGAGGCAGCGCAGCCAGTAGTTGGCGCGCGGCCCCGCGCACAGGCGCAGCAGGAGGAGCTGCGACTGCAGCTCCTCCGCTGGCAGGGCCGCGATGGCCGCCACCAGGCGGCGCTGGTCGGCCACGAGGCCGTCAACGCCTGCCGACACAAAGGCGGCGCCGCCGAGGGGAACGGAGAACTGCACCACCCCCTCGGCGGCCCACTTCCCCCCCCACCCCGGCGGTGCCGCCGCACCAGCCGGCGACCAGCCGGTGCACTTGGCGGGGGCCAGCTCCGCGTCCACGCTGGCCCCCACCGTGGCCGCGTCAGCCATGACGGCCGCCAGGTCCTCCGGCGTGCCCGCCGCGACCACGTCATCGTGGAAAGCGCGGACGAGCACGCCGGGGTGGCCGTCCCGCAGACGCCGCAGGACCAGCCACAGGGCGGCCGCGTGCAGCAGCGGGCCGAGCGGGTCGCCCTGCTGCGCGCCCCGCTCGGCCCGCAGCGCCAAACGGGTGGGCGGTGGTGGGGGGAGCGGTACAGGCAGAGGGGGGGGACCGTCTGCCACCGGGGCCGCACCGTCGCCGCCGTCGCCGTCGCCATTGTCCCCGTCCGCCCGCCGCCAGCATCCCCGCCGTTGCCGCCGCCATCGTCGCCGCCGTCGCCGCCGCCATCGTCGCCGCCGTCGTCAGCCCCACCGCTCTCGCCCGCTCCCTCCGCCGCGGCCGCCCAGCCGTACACCGTCGGCGCCTCCTCCCCCCCATACACCCATTCCAGGTATGGGGCGAGGGGGGGGAGGGCGCGGCGCAGTACGGCTGCGGCGGCCGCCCGCGACACCAGGTTGAAGGCGTTGCGGTAGTCCAGCTGGACTACCGCATGCTGGGGGTGGTGGGCGAGGTGTGCCTCCAGCTCGTGCACGAGCCGCTCACACGCGCTCGGCACCCCCACCCCCAGCTGCGCCGGCGCCATCAGCTCTGCCGCGGCCCCGCGCACCGTCGCCGCCAGTGCCGACGCCGCCAGCTTGCGGAGGGTCTCGGGCATGCCGATGGGCCGAAGCCCGGGCAGCCCGTCCGGTCCGACCCCCCCCCGGCTTGGCCAGGAGCAGGAGGTCCGCGCCAGCGAGGGCGTGCGCCGCCGCGGCGGGCACGCGTGTGACCGCCGCCTCCGACACCAGCAGCTCCAACACCCCCACCAGCGCGTCCTGCCCCCCCCCCTCCAGCGCCCACAGGTGCTCGACCCGCAGGCCAGACGGGCCCGGCGCTGCGCCCCGGGGGGCTCTGCGGATGGCATCTGTCACCGCCTCCCGCGTCACCCCCCGCGGCACCGTGGCGGCGTCGCCAAAATCCGCCGCGTCGGCGAGAAGGTCGCCAAACTCGGCCTCCACCGACGCGGCGGAGGTAGGTGCAGACGCGGCGGGAGGGAAGAGGAGGAGCGCCTTCCGCCACACGGCGGCGCTGTGCGGCGCCGGCTCGTCGGCCACCAGGGCTCGGGCGGCGGCACTCAGCCGGCCGGCCCGCACCAGGCGCAGCGCCCGCCGCTGGGATGGCGCCAGCCCAGTCGCCGCCTGGTCCCCCCCGCGCACCACCCTCCGCCGGCCGTCCAAGCGCCGCCGCCACGACGGCCGCCACACCCCCGCATTGCGGTCGGCCAGGGCGGTGCTGAACTCGCCGTTCAGCACCGCCTCGGCACGCACGTGGTGGGTGAGCGGCGGCAGTGGCGCGTCGGGCGCGGTTGCAGGCGCCACAGCAGGGACGTGGAGGAGGAGGGAGGGCAGCAGCAGCAGCCACAGCCAGGCGTGCTGTTGCTCCGGCTCGCGGCGGACCCAGTCCAGGGCGTCCGCCGCAAGCACCCTCCAGGCGCCCAGCAGTGCCGCCGGCACGTGCGCCACCGTGCGGGCGCCAGACGCCACGAGAGGCGACCAATCGGCCGCTGTCGGCGCCGCGCGGCGCAGGAAGTCGGCCCGCGCCGCCACCCAGGCGGGGGGGTCGGCCGCAAACAGCGTGTGCCCTTCCCCCGCCGCAGCAGCCCCCTGTGCCGCACCTGCGCCGCGCGCGTCCCCCCCGTCCCCAGCTGCGGCAGCAGGCGCCGCTGCAGCCACCACACGGGCGCGTTGGCGACGGGGGTTGAGGCGGCAGAGAGCCTCATGGGCGGACAGAGAGCTCCGCCCACGAGGCCCCCGCTGCGCGCGGTACGGCCGCCCGCACCAGCGGCACCCGCCCAGCCCCAGCTCCGTGGCCGTAGCCGCGGGCACCTCGCCGATCACGTGGGCCTGACTGAGATGAGCCAGGCCCGCGCGATCGGCGACGGCCCCGCGGAGCACCACGCGGCAGCCCACCACCGGGCAGACGCCGGGGGGCACCGTGCCGCCCGCCGCCACCCCCGCTGCCGCCATCGGTGCCCCCGCCGCCGCTCCCGTCGCCTCCTCCGCCGTGGCCATCGCCGCAGCGCTTGCCGCCGCCGCCTGGGCCGTTGCGGCCTCCGCCGCCAAAGAGCCGCCCAGGGGGCCGGCGGCCACGGCCACACCAGCGCCCGCCCCCCCCCCCCGCTCGCCGACGTCGCCGCGTCGACCGCCGCCCCCCCCCCTGCCGGGAGCCGGCACGGTGCGTGATGGCACCGTGTCGGCACCCGGGCCCCCGCCCGCGCCCAGAGGGTCACTCATTGTGACCCTCGTCGCTGACGCGGGCCGCAGCCCCTGGCCGGTATGGCCCAGGGGTGGCGGGGAGGGAGGGCGGAAGAATCGCCGTCGTCGCAGCCCGACCCCCCCCCTCTGGCGGGGGGGATGCCGGAGCGGCGTTCTTACGGGCAGCGAGCTCCACAGCGCTCGCCGCGCGCGTGCGGCGGCACGTCTTGCGAATGGGCGACGCAAGTGCGTCGCCCAATCGCAACACAGCGAGCGCAGGACGCTGTCGCCGCGCCGGCCCAGGCGCATGGCCTGCAGGGGACCGCCGGCGGTCGGTGGCAGCGCGCCTGCGGGCGGCCACGCCGAGGGGAAGGGCCACAGACGCAGCAAACGCGGCCGAGCGTGCGGCACCAGGGGGCGGCCTGGTGGGTGGCGGGGGAAGCGGCGGGAGCCCAGCCGCAGCCCTCGGGACGGCGGCACGTTTTGGCCCACCTCCGAGGTGGAGTCGGGGCCGAGGGGCCGCCGAGGCAGCCACGGATTTTTGGGTCGGCGTGGCCGCAGGCGGGGCGGCGCCGCCCGCCGGCGTGACGCCATCCATGCCGTCGCCCAGGTTTGCCGGCACCCCCTTGGCGGGGGGGCCCGGCCCCGGCGCAGGCGGCGAGGGGGGGGGACAGGCCGTCGTGGCGGCAAGGTCGGGGGCGGGGGTCGCAAGGCCGTCAGCCGAGGCGGCGGGCTCATCCACGATCTCCATGCCCGCCGCCTCGGCGGCACCCCGCAGCCCCAACGACGCTGGCCCCGCCACACCCGAGCACGGGGGGGCCTCGGCGGGTGGCCCCCTAGCCGCCACATCGGCCGATCCTGCGGGGGCCACGGCAGGTGGCTCCTTAGCCGCCGCCCCAGTCTTTGGGGGCCGCCGGCGGTCCCCCTCTCCGCCGATAGACGCGACGGCGTCCGCTCCCCTTTCTGCGTGCGACGAAAGCATGCCCTCAATGTGGGCATGCAACGCCGCACGCAGGTGGGGGGGCATGGCCACACGGGCGGGGAGCTGGGCCAGCTTGGCCTCGAGGCGGCGGCGACAAAAATCGGCCGCCGCCTCGGCCGCGGCCGCAGCATCCAGGCCGCGCCGACGCGCGGCACCCAGGAGGGCCGGGGACCACGGGTCGGCGCCGGGCAGGAGGCGCAGCACAGTGGCCGCACGCCCCTTCCCCACCGCCAGCCGGAACGTGTCCGCCGCTGCAGCCACCACCGTCACGGCGGTGGTGGCGCCGAACCGGTCGACGTCCACAAAATTGTGGGCGTCGACCCCCGTGACGTCCGCCAGCAACGCGCGCATGCGGTGCTGACGGACGTCACGAGACACCCCCGAGACATACACTGTCTCGAGGGTGGGGGCGTCGATGGTGCGGCGGCGGACCCGGCACAGCTCCGCCGCGGCTGTGGCGGCGCGGGCGTCGGCGTCGGCGTCGGCAGCAGCCCGCCCCCCACCCTGTCCGGCGCCCGCAGCCCCCCCGCCAGCAGACTGCCCAGCACCCCTCCCAGCAGCTCCACCAGCACGGCCACCAGGAGCGCCACAGTCCCCGCCCGCCGAGGCGGCACGACCGGCCGCAGCCGCAGGACCCACCCCAGCAGCACCCCCACCACCGCCAGAGGCGCGGGCGTCCCGCCCGCCTGTTCTTGTCAGCCCGCCTTGGCCGCCCGCGAGGGTGGGTGACATGGACGCGTGGGCGTGGTTGCCAAGACCGCGCTGCACCGCCGCCAACCAGCCGCCCGTTGCCCCCCCGGCGGCGGCAGCCCCGCCTGCAGGCGGAGCCGCCAGCGAGGGGTCACGCGGGGCGGCAAGAGGGGCGGCAACAGCGCGACCACCGGCCGCACCTCGCCCACGCGCCCCCACACCCGCCCCCTCACCCTCGCACACTCGTTCCCCCCCCCCCCCGTGTCCTTGTCCTAGAGGTAGAGCGTGTAGACCTTGAGGTAGTACCGGTTGAGCAGGTAGTCCAGGTAGACCTTGACCCGCTCCGCCCGGTCCACCTTGCCGACCGCCACCGAGACCCGCTGCCGCCTCCCCCCCAGCCGCCCCACACACAGCACAAACACCGGCCGGCGCCGCGCAGCCCAGGCCGCTGCCGCACCAACCGCCAAGCGAGGTCCCACCCCCGCCAGCAGCACGACCCGCACCGCCACACAACCCGGTAGCACCCCACGCACACGCAGCACCACAAGCACCCGCGGCAGCAGCGCCGCGGGCGACACCCACGCGGCCGACCCCGGCCGACGCCGCCGCGCCGCGCCCAGCCGCCCCCGCCGCCCCGCCACACGCGCCAGCACCGCACACACGACCAGAGGGCACGCCAGCAGGGAGACCGCCCGACGCCGGGGCGCCCGCCGCCCGGGAAGCCGCACCCACCGCGCCACGACCCGGAAGAGGAGCAGAGGCACCCCCCCCGCCAGCCAAATGCGCCCCCCCCCCGCCACCCGACGCCGCCCGGCCATGCCGCGCGGCACACCCCCGCAAAGAGTGAGACAGGGCGGAGCCAGCCCAGCCGCCCCCAGGGGTAGGGCTCCCCGGGGGCGACCCAAGGAAGCCGACAAAGTCCGCCGCCCCGCCCCCAGGCGGTGCAATCCCGCTGTCACACGGGGCGCCCTCGGGGCCAGGACACGGGGGCGGTGGGGAGGGCTGGCCCGCCGCGGCCTCGTTGCCTGGGAGGGGAGGGGGGGGGGAAAGAGGGAGGGAAAGGCGCGACACGAGCGGGACAGGGGTGGGATGCGGTTGACCGGGAGCCCGGTGCGGCGCGAAGGCCCCTTTTTCCCACACGGCCGCGCGCCTCGTGCCGCTGCGGCGGGTTCACAAAAAGGGGCTAGACAACGTAGGCGACACGGTGCGGCTCGCGCTGCTCTACCAGCTGGCCTTCTGGCGCAGCAACCCCGCCAGCGGCGGCGGCGGCCGCCCCAACCCGGTGCGGGGTGGGCGGAGCGGCGACCAAGAAACACAACATCAAGAACAGCCCAAAAAAGGGCCGGGGGGGGTCAGGAGAGGGGGACCCGGCCGCCGCCGGCAGAGGAGTGGGGACAAATAAAAACCAAAACAACGAGTGGCCGCACGCACAGAGCAGCCGCCACAGCTGTGGGCGCCGCCGGCTGGACACGCAGCACCACAAACACCCACGGCAGCAGCGCCGCGGGCGACACCCACGCGGCCGACCCCGGCCGACGCCGCCGCGCCGCGCCCAGCCGCTCCCGCCCCCCCGCCACACGCGCCAGCGCCGCACACACGACCAGACGGCCCGCCAGCAGGGAGACCGCCCGACGCCGGGGCGCCCGCCGCCCGGGAAGCCGCACCCACCACGCCATGACCCGGAAGAGGAGCAGAGGCACCCCCCCCGCCAGCCAAATGCGCCCCCCCCCCGCCACCCGACGCCGCCCGGCCATGCCGCGCGGCACACCCCCGCAAAGAGTGAGACAGGGCGGAGCCAGCCCAGCCGCCCCCAGGGGTAGGGCTCCCCGGGGGCGACCCAAGGAAGCCGACAAAGTCCGCCGCCCCGCCCCCAGGCGGTGCAATCCCGCTGTCACACGGGGGAGGCGCAGAAGCCCGCGTTGCAAGTGCGGCTGACACCGCGATGGGCTCATCCCCCATCCCCTCATTGGCCAGGTCGGCCGCCGAAATCGCGCCCTCATTGGCCCTTACGCCCGCCGAAATCGCGCCCTCACTGGCCCGTACGCCCGCCGCAATCAGGCCCTCATTGGCCCGAATCGCGGCGGCGACAGCTGTAAGCACTCGCAACCGCTCCGCCGTCGTCGTCGCCCCGCCCAACGCGTCGACCACCCCCACAACCGCCCTCACCAAACACACAAAGCACGCCCGACCTCCCTCCATACCGCCCTCCCGCGGCCCAGAAAAGCGATGGGTGGGTGACCCGCACCCCTCCCCACCGTCCCACCGCGAAAAAACGAGCACTCTCCCACCGGGATCGCCAGAGGAACTGATTGAACCCGGGTCTCCCGCGTGAGGGGCGGGCATACTGACCACTATACTAGGTTAATTGGCGGTCCGAGGATCACCTCCCCCTGACACCCAATGACTACTCCCCAATTCTCCCACCCACCCTCACAAAGTGATCACGCGGGCCAAGTGGCCCCCCCACGCCCCCGCTGGGACCTGCCCCTCCGTCCCAAAGCACCGGCTGTACCCAAGAGACACAGCGCGGGAGTGGGACCTGTGGTATAAAACTCGATCCTCTCAGACACGTGTCAATATCCCTCGGGGGAAAGGGACAGGTAACACAGAAAGGGGAACTACGAGAATGGTATGCCTGTTGCCTCACGTGCCTGCTCGCAGAGCGAACAGATACGCACGGTAGTGCACACGGGGAAGAGGAAAGCAAACGCGCAGTTGTCTTTTTCCTGAGGGCGCGGGCCAAGGGCGCCTCGCTGTCCCTCTTAACGTGCATCTGGAAGAGCCTCGGCACGTTGGCCAGGTAGCCCCCCCCATAACCCCGAGTGGCCCCGACCCGAGTCTAACCTCGTCAGGTCGGGGGCCACTAACACTACTAATTCTATTCCCACTCACTAATCTCACACTCAATTTCTCTCAAATCAAGTCCCTCACAAGTATGCAAAAACACATCAGAAATCCCTCTCTCGCGTGTGGATAGCGTAGTCCACCGCATCCCAGTGCCGGGCACGGGCCACGACCGCCAACCATCACCACACGGCGGGCGTGTACTGGCACCTGGTGCCCTCTGGTTGCAGTCCCGGGTCGGCGCCAAGTCGGGGCCAGGGATGCTACATAGCTCCCTCCCTAGTCCGGCACGTCCTCGGGCCGAACCAGGTGCCACCGTGCACAGCCTCGAGCACGTCCACACCGGTGCCGAGGTCGAGCGTCTTCCCCCTGGTCACGATCACCTGCTCCGGTTCTGCCCCCTCCCCTTTCTCCTTCACCTTGGCCCTCTCGTTCCCCCCCCCAGAGCCTAGACGTCATGTCCAGTTCCGAGATTCAAGCTGGGCCCGTGGTTCCGGCGGCGAGCAATGCGGAGGAGAACTCGGGTAGTCGCGCCCTTCTCCTGCCTCCGGTTCCTCGGGTGTCGGTGCCGGCGCCGGCTGCTACGGCGGAGACGGATCGGGTTCCCCCGGCTTCTGCGTTGCACCCGGTCGAGACCCCCCCGGTGGGTCTCCCGGAGATGCTTCTTGGGCAGGACCCCCTGGCGGCCCGGCGTTACTCCACGGTGGTCGGCAACGCCGGCGCGGCCCAGTGCCAGCAGGATTGCTTGGACCTCTGGCGCAAGGAACTCCAGCGCGGGGTCTTGACCGAGATGGATAAGGCTCGTCTTCACACGGCGGACCAGATGCGCCTGGCACAAGACCGCTCCCAGAGCTTTTCGGGTTCCTCTTGGGTTGCTCGTCTGGAGGATCTCCCCTTCGCGCTGGTGCTGGATCTACCTTTGACCGAGCGTCGCGTGCCCGCGTCCGTTCTCCGGTGGCCGGAGGAGGAAGGGTACGTCCACCGGGCACTCATGGTCTGGGACGAGGCGCTCAAGGGGTCGGGGAGCCTGAACTGCGATCCCCGTCCGAGTATGGTCGCTCTGGAGCCGCCCTTCCTGACCCGGAAGTACTCCAAGTTGTCGCCGGCACGGGAGCAGGGTGAGCGACGCGGACGTCAGCGTGACTTCCTCGTGAGCTGCAACCACCAAGAGTTCTGGAAGCTGGACAAGGCTAACCGGGCGGCGTACTACTTCAAGGTCATCCCGCAGCAGCAGGAAGTCGAGATCCCGGTCGGGTTTGCTCCTTCTAGCATCCCCTTCACCTGGTACTTCTTGGACGCCTTGACCCAGGCGTCGATCAAGGGCTTCTTCCACTCAATCCCGTACATGATGTACACGTCCGAGATGACAGTCTTGGCGGCCAACCACTGGCTTCACGAGGTCCTGGTGTCCAACCGGCTTTGGTTTCTCCCCGACCTCCTGATGGTCTGGATTGTCGACAAGTTGACCGTCGACTTCCTGTGCAGCCAGGACGAGGAGTATAAGGGGCTCTTCCAGGCGATGATTGACTTCCGGCGTCTAGTGCCGGTGCATGACCGGAACTTCTTGAACGCGATTGCCGACCAGAACCGCCCGCGTCGGGATGGCTTCGGTTGGGCGCAGGTGGTCTACCAGTCTTCTCCGGCCAAGGTGCAGCTGGCGACGCCGCTTCCGGCGTGGCCGCAGCTAGGTAGCTTTCCTGCCCCGGCCGCCCTTGATCTTCTGCCAGTTGGGCCGCCGGTGCAGGAGTCGGGATGGGCCGCGGCGGTCGGTCAGGCGTCTGCGGCGGCTCCGCTTCCTCCTGTTGCACCTGTCGCCCCGGTGGCCTCGCCTGAACCGTCGCCGGCGCGTTCACGCCTTGTTCCGGCTGTGCCGGTACTTCAAGCTCCTCCGGCACCGCGCCTGTCTGCGGCGAGTCTGGGGGTGACCGTGCGGTCGCCTACCACTCCGGCCGCTCCGCCTCGGACGCCTTCTTCCAACGCCGGCGGCGCTGTGCCTCCGCTGGAGTTAGGTACTCCGGTTTCGGGGGCTGTTGTGGACCGTCCGGTGGTGTCATCCTCGGGGCGGTTCGAGATTCCGGCGCCGACTCTGCGCCTTACCCGCTTCCGGGTGCCTGACTGGTACCTGATCCAAGGTGGTCCGACATGCGACCAGTACGACGTCGGAATGATTGAAGACCAGCTGGGTCGTCTTCCGGTGCAGGTTGAGGGCGTCGGGTCTTCCCTGGTGCTGGGCACTTACGCCAGCGTCTTGAACAACGTGGTTGACCGGGTGTTTGCTTGCGCGGACAGCGGCCAGATGTCGAACAGCCCGGTGGTTGGCGAACTTCTGGCGACCTTGACGCGGCATGGCTTGGCCCAGCAGTGGTCCGAAACCTTCACTGGCTTCCAGGGGCGCCGACGGGCATATCTGGATGAGCGGGAGCCCCCGGCAACTACCGGTACTACTCCGATGGCGTCATACCGGGATGCACCGCGTCCACCGCACTACGTCATCCCGTCTTCCTCCGGTTCCCGTCGTGCCGCGGAGGCAGCGCTGGAGGACACTCCCGCGGCTCAGCGTCCGCGCCGGGAGTAGTAGTTGGAGGCAAGGAGGGTGAGGGTCTTGGGAGAAGCGAGGAGGGAAGAGGCGGAGAGAAGGGTTGCCCGAGCGGGTGCTTGTTTTCCTTGATTGTTCCATGCTTGTATTGCGTGTTCTCCTTGATATACCCGTTCCCTTCTTCTCAATCCTCTTGTTCCGCATCCGTTGCGAATGAACTCAGCTCGTCCCGAGGGTCTTGGTTGGCCCCATCCTCTTGGTCCTCCTCCGAGTCCGACTCCAGAATCTTGCCGGCTCTGGCCACTGGAGTGCCCTCTATCCCGTTCCGTCGCGTGTAGGCACAGACATCCGCGATGGGTAGCCGGTTTGAGGGTTCCCATGTATCATCTGCCGGGTTAAAACCGAACCAGCGTACTCGCAGGTACAGGCGTCCGTCTCTCCAGGCATGGTCCACAAACTTGACGTAGACATATTCCCGACCTTCTTCTTGGGATAGCCAGGGTACTGCGGCCCGCTTGCGCCGGGTCAAGTCCCGTTGGCTTGGCGGTGGAGCTCGGGTGACATGGTCGCTGCTCACGCGGTACGGGGAGCCATCCACGTCTAGAAGAAACGTCCAACCGTCCGTATTCAGGATCTCATAAGGTCCATCCGTCTTCGAGTCCAGCTTCCCCCGGGCCTTGCTATGGTTGTCCACAAAAACCCAGTCGCCACCACCCAGTTCCTTGTTCTTTTCCCGAACGCCCTTGTCATAGTCCCGTTTGTAGCGCTCCTGGGTCTTCGAGATTGACTCCTTGACTCTTGGGAGCAGGAGCTTCAGTTGTTCCAGGAACTCATCCTTTGCCTTGGGACCTGACTTCAGTGCAGGCTGGAGACCGTCTGGTATTCTTTCCAGGAAGAAGTTGGTCAGCCGCCTTGGGGTGACAAAGTCGAGTGGAGCGACCCCCGTTGTCCGGTGAACTCGGGAGTTGTAGGCTAGAGTGAGGACAGCCAGGAGCTCGTCCCAGTCTTCTTGGTGCTCCTCCACGTAGTGCCGTAGCATGTCTACTAGGGTCCGGTTGAATCGTTCCACCTGGCCGTTCGTTTGAGGGTGATACGTCGTAGTGTACAAGTTCTTGATGCCCATCAGGTCACAGACTCCTTGGAAGAACAGGGATGCAAACTGGGGACCGTTGTCGGTCAAGACGGAGTCTGGAGGACCGTAGGCAGCTATCCAGTACTCGCAGAAGGCTGACGTAACATCCAGAGCCGTGATGGTCCTCAGCGGGATTGCTCGAGTGAACTTGGAGAACCGGTCACATATGATGAGCAGGTATAGGTTGCCACTGGATGTTTCAGGTAGGGGCCCCAGGATGTCCATGCTCAAGCTTGCAAAGGGCTCCGCCGCAGGGAATAGGCGTAGCTTAGAAGTCTTCTTCCTCTGGGACAACCGGTTCCTTGCACACGAAACACAAGCCTCCAGGTACTTATGGACGTCACTGGCCATGGTTTCCCAGTAATAGTGTCGTCTCATGGAAGCATACATCCGATTGATACCAGGATGTCCGGCCTGGGGAGACGAGTGCTCCAGGCGTAGGATGTCAGCTCGTAGGCCCCGGGGTACGTAGACTTGAGTGGCCCCATCGAAGGGTGACACCCGTACTAGGAGTCCGTCCGTAGACTCGGAGAAACGACTGTTCCGGTTCAGGTCCATTTGGTGGCGAAGCTCCAAGCATTGAGGATCCGTCAGTTGTGCCTCCAGCATCCGGTGAATGGTCACCGGTTGATGAGCCTCAGGTGTCTCATACAGGGGAGCGTGCCAGCCACGTCCGACATTCGGGAGGATGAAGCAAGGTATTTCCTCCGGGATAGGACCGGTATCGGCTGCAGGAGTCTCCAGCCGGGACATGGTGTCGGCGCAGTGGTGCTCCCTCCCTGCTCTGGTGCACACCTTGTACTTGAACTCCGAAAGGCGTAGGCGCCACCGGGCTACCCTTCCTTGACTGCTGTCCATACATAGCAGCCACCTTAGGCTGGCGTGGTCCGTCCGGATGAGGAACTCTTGTCCTTCAAGATATGGCCGTAACAGGAAGCAAGCCCAGACGACTGCCAAGCACTCGCGCTCGGTCGTGGAATAGTTCTTCTCAGCTGGAGTCAAGACGCGACTGTAGTAGCCTATCGGGAGAAAGTGCCCATCAGGTTGCTGCTGGAGTAGTGAGCACCCCACCTGGACGCCACAGGCATCCGTCTCCAGAACAAACTGGCCCTCCCGCTTGGGTAACGCCAGTACTGGAGTAGTGGTCAGGCGCTTCTTGAGCTCTTCGAAGGCCGCCGTCTGCTTCTCGTCGAACACCGGGAGTTGTGCGGGAAGCTTCTTGCTGGTCAGCTTGGTCAGTGGCCGGGCAATCAGAGCATAGTCCCGTACGAACCGGCGATAGACGTTGCACATACCCAGGAAGCTCTTGAGTTCCGTCTGGGTTTTGGGTTGCCGTGCATGCCGGAGGGCCTTGATGTTCTTCTCATTGACTCGGAGCTCCCCCGGACTCAGCACGTGCCCCAGATACTCCACCTCAGTCTCAAACAGGTGGCACTTCTCGGCCTTGAGGGTAACTCCAGCCTTGGACAGGAGGGCCAGGACCTCCCGAAGGTGCTCCAGGTGTTCCGCTGGGGTCTTGGAGAAAACGATAATGTCGTCCAGGTAGACCAAACATGTTCTCCACCTTAGCCCGGACAGGATGATGTCGATGGCTCTTTGGAAGGTTGCCGGAGCATTGGTGAGACCAAAAGGAAGACGCTTGCACCGAAATAGTCCCAGGTGGCACGTGAAGGTGGTCTTGTCCTTGTCCTCGTCAGCCAGAGGGATCTGCCAGTAACCGGCATTACAATCCAGCGTCGAGAAGAGGGTGGCATCACCAAGAAAGTCGAGGCAATCATCCATCCGGGGTATCGGGTATACGTCCTTGACTGTCATCTCGTTCAGGCGCCGGTAGTCAACGCAGAAACGGAAGTGACCGCCGGTTTTCGGGACGACTACCACCGGGAATGCCCACTCGCCATCAGACGGCTCGATAACATCCATCTTGAGCATCTTGTTAACCTGCTTCTCAATCTCATCCCGGCGATGAGGTCCGGCCCGATATGGTTGCATGTGCACTGGCTTAGCTTCCGGCTTGAGTTGAATCCGGTGTAGAGTGGCGTCCATCTTGCCCAGCTCTCCCGACCACAGGTGCCGATATTCCTGGAGAAGCTTCTCCAGTGCCTCCTTCAAGTCGGGAGGGACTTTTTCTTGCTTGACCTTCGGCATCCCGGGTGGTGCTTGTTCGGGTTTTGGAGTAGCGCTGCCAGCCTGCTCTTGTTTCGGAGGGACGTCTAAGGCCGTCAAGTTGGATGCCAGTTCTTGCTGCAGGTTCAGGAGGTCTTCCTTGCTCATAGCACGGGCGGACCCCCGGTAAGGCTCCGCTGTACCAACTCGGGTGCCCTTGGCGAGGGTTATTGGCTTCCGGCTCACGTTGACGATTAGCACCGAGATCGGGGGTGTGCCTTTCTACCTTCTTGTGATGTCCGTGGGCCAAGTATAACCGGTGTTTCGCCAGAAATTCCTTACGTCCGTAGATCAGGCATTGACCTGCAATCCGGGTCGTTACTTGAACCTTGGTCTCCGAGCGAGGGGGTAGGAGCACCGGTTTGAAGAGAGTCAAGGTAGAGGGTGGGATGCGTTCCCTCTTGCCCTTGGCTACACGAACCTTGGCGTCCAGATGCTCCAATACCGGTGACACAAACCCATGGTTGAACTGGACCTTCCCTTCTCCGGGTAGGATGCTCTTGACATGCTGCTTCTGGAAGTCCCAGCCTAGGATGAGGGGGACTGATAGGGTCTTGACTACCAGAAAGGGAAAAAGCATTGGTTCATTGTTGACATAGATGGCGACAGGAAGACGGCCAAGCGGTCGTAGGGTTTGACCCGAAGCGTCGACGATATGGGTCCGGGTAGGCGCTCTCCAGGCATGTCGACGCCAGCCCGGAGGTAACAGGTTCTCAGTGATGACGCTTGGTCCGGCTCCCGTGTCAACCACCGGCGTAACAGCTTGGGGGAGGCTATCCCCCACACGCATACGAGCATTAATCTTGAGGTTTTCTTTACGCAGGACGAGCAATGTCCCCTTGAACACACAGGGTGTCCAGGCGGCTACCGGTTGAGCAGGTAACCGCCGTCCTTTCTCCCGGCACGCAAGGGGAGAACAGGTAGAAGTACCCTGCCGTCGGAGATTTGGGAAGACACTTGGGGAGAGCGCCTGCCCTACTCGTTT
This sequence comes from Pyropia yezoensis, assembly GCA_009829735.1. NCBI lineage: Eukaryota > Rhodophyta > Bangiophyceae > Bangiales > Bangiaceae > Pyropia > Pyropia yezoensis. The sequence goes on from CM020620.1 coordinate 19,125,351, forward strand.
CCCGGGTCCGAGGAGTCCTTAGAGGTTTCGGTCTCCAGGTCGAAGTCCGTAGGAGCTTCCCTTGCCAGAGCCTCCGTGATGCTCTGTAAGGTTGCCACTCGGATTGCATGTACCTGTGCCTTGTCCATCTTGGAGGGTGCCCGCCGGTCAGCCCAGTTGACCGCCTTTGCAAACACCAGTCCTTGACGCTTGAGTTTCTCCTGGAGGTCCTTGGGAATGGTCGGGCACTGGTAGGACATGTGATCCTCCTTCTGGCACAGCCAGCAAGACCGGAACCGCTGGTTCTTGACTTGCTTGGGGGCGACCAGGGATGGTTGCTCCTTAGAAACGAAGCCGCCCTACTTGTCCCCTGACCCCATGGGTGAGGCCTCGCCAACTGCGAGTACCGGTACAGGGCTATCACCTCCCTTATACTTGTCGGGTCCGGGTCGAACTCGCGACAACGGCTTGGGGGTTGATACCATGGGAGCTTGGAGGGCCCTGGCTTGCCGGTGCTTGCCCTGGGTGTAGGCCATCAACTGCTGGAAGGTATGTTTCTTGATGTTCCTGGTTGTAGTTCTCCGCATCCACTTGAAGATATTCAGGAAGCCCTTCCGAGAAGATCATCTTGAGCCTGTCCTCGGGGTAAACGTTGCCACAAGCATCGCTCATTCTCCCGGACACCTCGG
>CM020620.1:19132019-19230368 GCA_009829735.1 Pyropia yezoensis
TGGCTCATCTCAGTCAGGCACACGTGATCGGCGAGGTGCCGCGCGGCTACGGCCACGGAGCTGGGGCTGGGCGGGTGCCGCTGGTGCGGGCGGCCGTACCGCGCGCAGCGGGGGCCTCGTGGGCGGAGCTCTCTGTCCGCCCATGAGGCTCTCTGCCGCCTCAACCCCCGTCGCCAACGCGCCCGTGTGGTGGCTGCAGCGGCGCCTGCTGCCGCAGCTGGGGACGGGGGGGACGCGCGCGGCGCAGGTGCGGCACAGGGGGCTGCTGCGGCGGGGGAAGGGCACATGCTGTTTGCGGCCGACCCCCCCGCCTGGGTGGCGGCGCGGGCCGACTTCCTGCGCCGCGCGGCGCCGACAGCGGCCGATTGGTCGCCTCTCGTGGCGTCTGGCGCCCGCACGGTGGCGCACGTGCCGGCGGCACTGCTGGGCGCCTGGAGGGTGCTTGCGGCGGACGCCCTGGACTGGGTCCGCCGCGAGCCGGAGCAGCAGCACGCCTGGCTGTGGCTGCTGCTGCTGCCCTCCCTCCTCCTCCACGTCCCTGCTGTGGCGCCTGCAACCGCGCCCGACGCGCCACTGCCGCCGCTCACCCACCACGTGCGTGCCGAGGCGGTGCTGAACGGCGAGTTCAGCACCGCCCTGGCCGACCGCAATGCGGGGTGTGGCGGCCGTCGTGGCGGCGGCGCTTGGACGGCCCGGCGGAGGGTGGTGCGCGGGGGGGACCAGGCGGCGACTGGGCTGGCGCCATCCCAGCGGCGGGCGCTGCGCCTGGTGCGGGCCGGCCGGCTGAGTGCCGCCGCCCGAGCCCTGGTGGCCGACGAGCCGGCGCCGCACAGCGCCGCCGTGTGGCGGAAGGCGCTCCTCCTCTTCCCTCCGCCGCGTCTGCATCTACCTCCGCCGCGTCGGTGGAGGCCGAGTTTGGCGACCTTCTCGCCGACGCGGCGGATTTTGGCGACGCGCCACGGTGCCGCGGGGGGTGACGCGGGAGGCGATGACGGATGCCATCCGCCGAGCCCCCCGGGGCGCGGCGCCGGGCCCGTCTGGCCTGCGGGTCGAGCACCTGTGGGCGCTGGAGGGGGGGGGGCAGGACGCGCTGGTGGGGTGTTGGAACTGCTGGTGTCGGAGGCGGCGGTCACACGCGTGCCCGCCGCGGCGGCGCACGCCCTCGCTGGCGCGGACCTCCTGCTCCTGGCCAAGCCGGGGGGGGTCGGACCGGACGGGCTGCCCGGGCTTCGGCCATCGGCATGCCCGAGACCCTCCGCAAGCTGGCGGCGTCGGCACTGGCGGCGACGGTGCGCGGGGCCGCGGCAGAGCTGCTGGCGCCGGCGCAAGCTGGGGGTGGGGGTGCCGAGCGCGTGTGAGCGGCTCGTGCACGAGCTGGAGGCACACCTCGCCCACCACCCCCAGCATGCGGTAGTCCAGCTGGACTACCGCAACGCCTTCAACCTGGTGTCGCGGGCGGCCGCCGCAGCCGTACTGCGCCGCGCCCTCCCCCCCCTCGCCCCATACCTGGAATGGGTGTATGGGGGGGAGGAGGCGCCGACGGTGTACGGCTGGGCGGCCCCGGCGGAGGGGGCGGGCGAGAGCGGTGGGGCTGACGACGGCGGCGACGATGGCGGCGGCGACGGCGGCGACGATGGCGGCGGCAACGGCGGGGATGCTGGCGGCGGCGACGGCGGGGACAATGGCGACGGCGACGGCGGCGACGGTGCGGCCCCGGTGGCGGACGGTCCCCCCCCTCTGCCTGTACCGCTCCCCCCACCACCGCCCACCCGTTTGGCGCTGCGGGCCGAGCGGGGCGCGCAGCAGGGCGACCCGCTCGGCCCGCTGCTGCACGCGGCCGCCCTGTGGCTGGTCCTGCGGCGTCTGCGGGACGGCCACCCCGGCGTGCTCGTCCGCGCTTTCCACGATGACGTGGTCGCGGCGGGCACGCCGGAGGACCTGGCGGCCGTCATGGCTGACGCGGCCACGGTGGGGGCCAGCGTGGACGCGGAGCTGGCCCCCGCCAAGTGCACCGGCTAGTCGCCGGCTGGTGCGGCGGCACCGCCGGGGTGGGGGGGGAAGTGGGCCGCCGAGGGGGTGGTGCAGTTCTCCGTTCCCCTCGGCGGCGCCGCCTTTGTGTCGGCAGGGGTTGACGGCCTCGTGGCCGACCAGCGCCGCCTGGTGGCGGCCATCGCGGCCCTGCCAGCGGAGGAGCTGCAGTCGCAGCTCCTCCTGCTGCGCCTGTGCGCGGGGCCGCGCGCCAACTACTGGCTGCGCTGCCTCCCGCTGGAGGCCGGCGCGCGGCTGGCTGCGGCGGTCGACGCCGACGCCAAGACCGCCCTGGGGGGGATGCTGTGCGACGCACGCGACAGCACCGCCACCCGTGAGGCGGTGCTGGAGCGTGCGGCACTCCCCCCCGCCATGGGCGGTCTGGGCGTCGGCGGCCGCACGCGAGTGGTGCCCGCCGCCCTGCTGGCGTCGTGGGTGGACGCGCTGCGGGCGGGGGTGGCGTACTCCCCCACGCTGCGCGCCACGGCGGACGGCCTCCTGGCGGTGCCGCGTGTTGCGGCCGACGGTGGGCCGCTGCCGCCCGCCGCCGCTGCTGCGACGGCCAGGAGTGGGCCGGCGGCCGGGGGGCCGACGGGGGCAGGCGGTTGGGGGCCCGCGGGTGACTCGCCGGCGGGTGCGCGGCCACCACCGCTCCCCGACCCCGACCCCAGCGCGCCTGCTGCCGGCGCTCTCCGGCAGGCCCTCCTGGGCCTGCTGGCGGCCCACGAGGCGCACTGCGCGGCCCCTGCCAGCGGCCTGCTGTGGTCGCTGGCGAGGGGGGGGCCCAACGCGGCGGCCGATGAGGCCGCCGACTTTCTGGCCCCTCCCCTGCCGCCCCCCCCCCACTACCCCGAGTACAGCGCCGGTGCGACCGACAGCACCTCGGCCGACAGGCCACACAGCCCGGCGCTGTACTCGCCACCCACGTGGCAGTCTCTCCTGGGGGGGGAGGCACCGGCAGCGCAGCGGGACTTGTCCCGCCCCGCCCATGCCGCCGCCCGCGCGCGCATCTACGCCGAGCTATCGCTCTGGCGGCGCGCGGGCATGGCGGCATGCCAGGGGGGTGGGGCGGCTCGCTGGCTGTCGGCGCTGCCGACGCTGGGGACCACCGGGACCACAATGCACGGCGTCGGCATGCGGGCGGCGGCTCGGCTGTGGCTGGGCGCGCCGCCGCGGTCCGTACCGCCGGCGCCCCGCTGTCGCTGCGGCCGCGACGCGGACGCGGACGGGCGGCACTTCCTGTCGGCGTGCCCGGAGCAGTCCTCCGGGCACGCGCGCCTCCACCACCACCTGGTGCACCTGGTGGCCGAGGCGCTGCGCCGCACGCCCTCGTGGGGGGGGGTGGAGGTGGAGGCTGTGGTGGACCGCGGTCGGGGCGCGCTTCGCCCCGACCTGCGCGCCACGCACGCCTCGTCGGGGGCGGTGGTGTGGGCGGACGCGTCGGTGACGGCGCCATTTGGCCCCCGCACCACCGCCCCGACTGCCGCCAGCCCCCTGCGGGCTGTTGCGGCCGAGACGCGGGAGAGGGACAAGGTGGCAAAGTATGCCACCTCCCTCCCCGGGCCGGCCGCCTCCCACACCTTCACACCGTTGGTGTGGGAGGCGTTTGGGCGCATCGGCCCCGCCACCGCCAAGTGGCTGCGGGGGGCCATGCGGGGACCGGCCCTTGCGGGGGTGCGGTCCACCCTGCTGACCCGGGTGTCTGTTGCTTTGTGGCGGTCCTACTCCCGCGCTGTGTCTCTTGGGTACAGCCGGTGCTTTGGGACTGGGGGGGAGGTCCCGGCGGGGGACGTGGGGGGGCCACTTGGCCCGCGTGATCACTTTGTGAGGGTGGGTGAGAGAATTGGGGAGTAGTGATTGGGTGTCAGGGGGAGTTGATCCCTGGACCGCCAATTAAACTAGTATAGTGGTCAGTATGCCCGCCTGTCACGCGGGAGACCCGGGTTCAATCGGTTCCTCTGGCGATCCCGGTGGGAGAGTGCTCGTTTTTTCGCGGTAGGACGGTGGGGGGGGGTGCGGGTCACCCCCCCATCGCTTTTCTGGGCCGCGGGAGGGCGGTATGGAGGGGGATCGGCGCGTTGTTGACCTGGTGGTCCGCGGCGTCGACGCTGTCGTCGACGTCGCGGTCGGCCCGGCGTCGGAATTTAATTTCCGGCGTCGCGGCCAGATGCTTACGGCGGTATTAACCCGCTTGATGGCCAACCACGAGTCGGCGATTGGCGCCATCGCGGTGTCAGGAGGAGTTCTGGCGGGAGTTGCACACGCTTCTGCCCCGTTGTCGGGAGGTGGTGCTTCCGTCCCGCCGGTCACGGCGCCGGCGGACTTTGGCGGCCTCTCGGGGTGCCCCCCGGGGAGCTCATCCCCTGCGGTTTGCGGCGCTGGCTCGGCGCCAGCGCCCTGTTTGTCTGGGTGTGCGGCGCGGCCGGCAGCGGCGGCGGGGCGTGGCGGTGGTGCGGCGGAGGTCGCTGGTGCGGGACCCCCCTCTGCCCTCCTTTCTGCCCTCGCGGCGGCTGCGGCGGCTTCTCGGGTGCCTGGCGCCGCGGCAGCGGCTGGGGGTGCTGCTGCTGGGCTGGGCCGGGCGGTGGGTGGCCACGGAGCCACGAGCGCTGTGGGTGCGGAGGCTGGGCGGACTGCCGCAGCGTCGGCCGCCGTCGGCCGCACGGGCGCGGGTGACGGTGTCTTCCCTCGTGTCGGCGGTGGTGTGTCGGGCGGTGGGGACGGCGCTGGACAGTTGGGTGGTACGGGAGGAGGTGCGGCGCGTGGAGGTGCGGGTCTCGGTGGCGGTGGACAAGGTGGACGTGCTGGAGCTGGTCAAGGTCTACCGGTACTTCCTCAAGGTCTACCGGCACAACCTCGACAAGGACAACAGGGCGGTCAAGGCGGCCAAGGTCGTGGTGGGGGGGGTGGATTGTGTCTGCCTGGGTGTGGGGGGGGGTGTGTGGCGGGTCGTGGCGTGGTGGGTGGCCGCGCTGCTGCCGCCCCGCTTGCCGCCCCGCGTGACCCCTCGCTGGTAGCTCCGCCCGCTGGCGGGGCTGCCGCCACCGGGGGGGCACCGGGCGGCTGGTTGGCGGCGGTGCAGCGCGGTCTGAGCCACCACGCCCGCGCGCCCATGTCACCCACCCTCACAGGCGGCCAAGGCGGGCTGACAAAAACAGGCGGGCGGGACGCCCGCGCCTCTGGTGGTGGTGGGTGTGCAGCTGGTGTGGGTCCTGCGGCTGCGGCCGGTCATGCCGCCTCGGCGGGCGGGGACTGTGGCGCTCCAGGTGGCCGTGCTGGTGGAGCTGCTGGGGGGGGTGCTGGGCAGTCTGCTGGCGGTGGGGCTGCGGGCGCCGGACGGGGTTGGGGGCGGGCTGCTGCCGACGCCGACGCCGACGCCCGCGCCGCCACAGCCGCGGCGGAGCTGTGCCGCGTCCGCCGCCGCACCGTCGACGCCCCCACCTTCGAGACAGTGTATGTCACGGGGGTGTCTCGTGACGTCCGTCAGCACCGCATGCGCGCGTTGCTGGCGGACGTCACGGGGGTCGACGCCCACAATTTTGTGGACGTCGACCGGTTCGGCACGACCACCGCCGTGACGGTGGTGGCTGCGGCGGCGGACGCTTTTCGGCTGGCGGTGGGGCGTGGGCGGGCGGCCACCGTACTGCGCCTCCTCCCCGGCGCCGACCCGTGGGCACCGGCCCTCCTGCGCGCCGCGCGTCGGCGCGGCCTGGGTGGTGCGGCCGCGGCCGAGGCGGCGGCCGATTTTTGTCGCCGCCGCCTTGAGGCCAAGCTGGCCCAGCTCCCCGCCCGTGCGGCCATGCACCCCCACCTGCGTGCGGCGCTGCGTGCCCACATTGCGGGCATGCTGGCGTCGCACGCGGGTGGAGGCACAGCCCCGGCGTCACCTGGGGGCCCCACCCCGAGCTGCCAACCGCCACAACACGGTGATTTGGCGGCCGGCCGGCAGCCGCAGCAGCCGGCCCGCGGCGCTGTCGCCGAGAACGGCATGGCGCCGCCACTCGCAACGACAGCCCAGCCGGCTGCCGCCCCAGAATCTGCCGCGAAAGGAGCCGCCCGGCTGGCCGCGGCGGGGACGGCGGGGGGCGAAGCTGGCGTGGCTGCGGCGGGCGGCGACGCAATGGACACCTCGCCGGCCGCCTCCTCCGACACGTGCTCACCCCCGCCGCCTGACCCGGCCACTACGGCTGGCCCCCGCCTGCCCCCGCCCGCTGGCCGCTTCGCGGCCGCTCCCGCCGACCTGGAGTTGCCGGTGGTCGGCGGTGACATGGCCGGCGTGACGGGGGCGGCCGTGGACGGCCATTTCGCGGTGGGCCAGGGGGCCGTGTGGCCGAGCCGCAGCCCAGGCGCTGCCCAGGTGGCACCCCCCCTCGCGCCTGCCTTGCCGCCCTCCGCTGGCCCTCCCATCCGCCGGAGCTGGGTCCGGCGAGCCCCCCCCGTGGCACAGCCGCCGGGCACAGGTACGCTGGCCTGCGGGGAGCTCCCGCCGCTCCCTCCGCCGCCGGCCTCGCCCCCCCTGGGCGCGGTTCGGGCAACCGCTTTTGCGGCCTCGGTGGCGCTGCCGCTCGAGGTAGCCGCCCGCAAGCGGGCCGCGACCGAGCGCAGCCGCTCGCCTGCGCCCCGCCCACGGGCGGGACGTGGGCAGGCGCGTCAGGCGCTGGCAGTTTCGCGCCTCGGCGGCGCGCCCGCGTCGCCTGGCCGCACGGCCGGCTGCTGCACACGGGCTGCGCGGTCGGCCGCGCGCGCCGCTGTCGCACAGCAGGCCGGTCGCCCCTCTGCCCTCAAACGCGCCCGCCGCGCCGCGGCGGCGGCCTTCCCACCGCCACAGACGGGACCTGGGGCCGCCACCGTCGCGTCGACGTCGGCAAGTGTGCCCTCCTCCCCCGCCACCCCTGGGCCATACCGGCCGGGGGCTGCGGCCCGCGTCAGCGACGAGGGACACAATGAGTGACCCTCTGGGCGCGGGCGGGGGCCCGGGTGCCGACACGGTGCCATCACGCACCGTGCCGGCTCCCGGAAGGGGGGGGGGCGGCGGCCGACGCGGCGACGTCGGCGAGCGGGGGGGGGGGGCGGGCGCTGGTGCGGCCGTGGCCGCCGACCCCCGGGGCGGCGCCACGGCGGCGGCGGAGGCGACGGCCGGGACGACGGTGGCAACGGCGGCGGCGACGGCGGCGGGGGAGGCGACGGCGGGGACGGCGGCGGCGGCACCGGCAGCGGCGGTGGCGAAGGCGGATGGCGGTGCAGCGCCTCCCTGCGTCTGCCCGGTGGTGGGCTGCCGCGTGGTTCCCCGCGGGGCCGTCGCAGATCGCGCGGGCCTGGCTCATCTCAGTCAGGCCCACGTGATCGGCGAGGTGCCCGCGGCAACGGCCACGGAGCTGGGGCTGGGCGGGTGCCGCTGGTGCGGGCGGCCGTACCGCGCGCAGCGGGGGCCTCGTGGGCGGAGCTCTCTGTCCGCCCATGAGGCTCTCTGCCGCCTCAACCCCCGTCGCCAAGGCGCCCGTGTGGTGGCTGCAGCGGCGCCTGCTGCCGCAGCTGGGGACGGGGGGGACGCGCGCGGCGCAGGTGCGGCACAGGGGGCTGCTGCGGCGGGGGAATGGCACACGCTGTTTGCGGCCGACCCCCCCGCCTGGGTGGCGGCGCGGGCCGACTTCCTGCGCCGCGCGGCGCCGACAGCGGCCGATTGGTCGCCTCTCGTGGCGTCTGGCGCCCGCACGGTGGCGCACGTGCCGGCGGCACTGCTGGGCGCCTGGAGGGTGGTTGCGGCGGACGCCCTGGACTGGGTCCGCCGCGAGCCGGAGCAGCAGCACGCCTGGCTGTGGCTGCTGCTGCTGCCCTCCCTCCTCCTCCACGTGCCTGCTGTGGCGCCTGCAACCGCGCCCGACGCGCCACTGCCGCCGCTCACCCACCACGTGCGTGCCGAGGCGGTGCTGAACGGCGAGTTCAGCACCGCCCTGGCCGACCGCAATGCGGGGGTGTGGCGGCCGTCGTGGCGGCGGCGCTTGGACGGCCGGCGGAGGGTGGTGCGCGGGGGGGACCAGGCGGCGACTGGGCTGGCGCCATCCCAGCGGCGGGCGCTGCGCCTGGTGCGGGCCGGCCGGCTGAGTGCCGCCGCCCGAGCCCTGGTGGCCGACGAGCCGGCGCCGCACAGCGCCGCCGTGTGGCGGAAGGCGCTCCTCCTCTTCCCTCCCGCCGCGTCTGCATCTACCTCCGCCGCGTCGGTGGAGGCCGAGTTTGGCGACCTTCTCGCCGACGCGGCGGATTTTGGCGACGCCGCCACGGTGCCGCGGGGGGTGACGCGGGAGGCGGTGACGGATGCCATCCGCCGAGCCTCCCAGGGCGCGGCGCCGGGCCCGTCTGGCCTGCGGGTCGAGCACCCGTGGGCGCTGGAGGGGGGGGGGCAGGACGCGCTGGTGGGGGTGTTGGAGCTGCTGGTGTCGGACGCGGCGGTCACACGCGTGCCCGCCGCGGCGGCGCACGCCCTCGCTGGCGCGGACCTCCTGCTCCTGGCCAAGCCGGGGGGGGTCGGACCGGACGGGCTGCCCGGGCTTCGGCCCATCGGCATGCCCGAGACCCTCCGCAAGCTGGCGGCGTCGGCACTGGCGGCGACGGTGCGCGGGGCCGCGGCAGAGCTGCTGTCGCCGGCGCAGCTGGGGGTGGGGGTGCCGAGCGCGTGTGAGCGGCTCGTGCACGAGCTGGAGGCACACCTCGCCCACCACCCCCAGCATGCGGTAGTCCAGCTGGACTACCGCAACGCCTTCAACCTGGTGTCGCGGGCGGCCGCCGCAGCCGTACTGCGCCGCGCCCTCCCCCCCCTCGCCCCATACCTGGAATGGGTGTATGGGGGGGAGGAGGCGCCGACGGTGTACGGCTGGGCGGCCGCGGCGGAGGGGGCGGGCGAGAGCGGTGGGGCTGACGACGGCGGCGACGATGGCGGCGGCGACGGCGGCGACGATGGCGGCGGCAACGGCGGGGATGCTGGCGGCGGCGACGGCGGGGACAATGGCGACGGCGACGGCGGCGACGGTGCGGCCCCGGTGGCAGACGGTCCCCCCCCTCTGCCTGTACCGCTCCCCCCACCACCGCCCACCCGTTTGGCGCTGCGGGCCGAGCGGGGCGCGCAGCAGGGCGACCCGCTCGGCCCGCTGCTGCACGCGGCCGCCCTGTGGCTGGTCCTGCGGCGTCTGCGGGACGGCCACCCCGGCGTGCTCGTCCGCGCTTTCCACGATGACGTGGTCGCGGCGGGCACGCCGGAGGACCTGGCGGCCGTCATGGCTGACGCGGCCACGGTGGGGGCCAGCGTGGACGCGGAGCTGGCCCCCGCCAAGTGCACCGGCTGGTCGACGGCTGGTGCGGCGGCACCGCCGGGGTGGGGGGGGAAGTGGGCCGCCGAGGGGGTGGTGCAGTTCTCCGTTCCCCTCGGCGGCGCCGCCTTTGTGTCGGCAGGCGTTGACGGCCTCGTGGCCGACCAGCGCCGCCTGGTGGCGGCCATCGCGGCCCTGCCAGCGGAGGAGCTGCAGTCGCAGCTCCTCCTGCTGCGCCTGTGCGCGGGGCCGCGCGCCAACTACTGGCTGCGCTGCCTCCCGCTGGAGGCCGGCGCGCGGCTGGCTGCGGCGGTCGACGCCGACGCCAAGACCGCCCTGGGGGGGATGCTGTGCGACGCACGCGCTAGCACCGCCACCCGTGAGGCGGTGCTGGAGCGTGCGGCACTCCCCCCCGCCATGGGCGGTCTGGGCGTCGGCGGCCGCACGCGTGTAGTACCCGCCGCCCTGCTGGCGTCGTGGGTGGACGCGCTGCGGGCGGGGGCGGCGTACTCCCCCACGCTGCGCGCCACGGCGGACGGCCTCCTGGCGGTTCCGCGTGTTGCGGCCGACGGTGGGCCGCTGCCGCCCGCCGTCGCTGCTGCGACGGCCAGGAGTGGGCCGGCGGCCGGGGGGCCGACGGGGGCAGGCGGTGGGGGGCCCGCGGGTGACTCGCCGGCGGGTGCGCGGCCACCACCGCTCCCCGACCCCGACCCCAGCGCGCCTGCTGCCGGCGCTCTCCGGCAGGCCCTCCTGGGCCTGCTGGCGGCCCACGAGGCGCACTGCGCGGCCCCTGCCAGCGGCCTGCTGTGGTCGCTGGCGAGGGGGGGGCCCAACGCGGCGGCCGATGAGGCCGCCGACCCTCTGGCCCCTCCCCTGCCGCCCCCCCCCCACTACCCCGAGTACAGCGCCGGTGCGACCGACAGCACCTCGGCCGACAGGCCACACAGCCCGGCGCTGTACTCGCCACCCACGTGGCAGTCTCTCCTGGGGGGGGAGGCACCGGCAGCGCAGCGGGACTTGTCCCGCCCCGCCCATGCCGCCGCCCGCGCGCGCATCTACGCCGAGCTATCGCTCTGGCGGCGCGCGGGCATGGCGGCATGCCAGGGGGGTGGGGCGGCTCGCTGGCTGTCGGCGCTGCCGACGCTGGGGACCACCGGGACCACAATGCACGGCGCCGGCATGCGGGCGGCAGCTCGGCTGTGGCTGGGAGCGCCGCCGCGGTCCGTACCGCCGGCGCCCCGCTGTCGCTGCGGCCGCCACGCGGACGCGGACGGGCTGCACTTCCTGTCGGCGTGCCCGGAGCAGTCCTCCGGGCACGCGCGCCTCCACCACCACCTGGTGCACCTGGTGGCCGAGGCGCTGCGCCGTACGCCCTCGTGGGGGGGGGTGGAGGTGGAGGCTGTGGTGGACCGCGGTCGGGGCGCGCTTCGCCCCGACCTGCGCGCCACGCACGCCTCGTCGGGGGCGGTGGTGTGGGCGGACGCGTCGGTGACGGCGCCATTTGGCCCCCGCACCACCGCCCCGACTGCCGCCAGCCCCCTGCGGGCTGTTGCGGCCGAGACGCGGGAGAGGGACAAGGTGGCAAAGTATGCCACCTCCCTCCCCGGGCCGGCCGCCTCCCACACCTTCACACCGTTGGTGTGGGAGGCGTTTGGGCGCATCGGCCCCGCCACCGCCAAGTGGCTGCGGGGGGCCATGCGGGGACCGGCCCTTGCGGGGGTGCGGTCCACCCTGCTGACCCGGGTGTCTGTTGCTTTGTGGCGGTCCCACTCCCGCGCTGTGTCTCTAGGGTACAGCCGGTGCTTTGGGACTGGGGGGGAGGTCCCGGAGGGGGACGTGGGGGGGCCACTTGGCCCGCGTGATCACTTTGTGAGGGTGGGTGAGAGAATTGGGGAGTAGTCATTGGGTGTCAGGGGGAGGTGATCCTCGGACCGCCAATTAACCTAGTATAGTGGTCAGTATGCCCGCCTGTCACGCGGGAGACCCGGGTTCAATTGATTCATCTGGCGATCCCGGTGGGAGAGTGCTCGTTTTTTCGCGGTGGGACGGTGGGGAGGGGTGCGGGTCACCCCCCCATCGCTTTTCTGGGCCGCGGGAGGGCGGTATGGAGGGAGGTCGGGCGCGCTTTGTGTGTTTGGTGAGGGCGGTTGTGGGGGTGGTCGACGCGTTGGGCGGGACGACGACGACGGGGGAGCGGTTGCGAGTGCTTACAGCTGTCGCCGCCGCGATTCGGGCCAATGAGGGCCCGATTGCGCCGGGCGTACGGGCCGGTGAGGGCGCGATTTCGGCGGGCGTACGGGCCAATGAGGGCGCGATTTCGGCGGCCGACCTGGCCAATGAGGGGATGGGGGATGAGCCCATCGTGGAGTCAGCCGCACTGGCAACGCGGGCTTCTGCGCCTCCCCCGTGTGACAGCGGGATTGCACCGCCTGGGGGCGGGGCGGCGGACTTTGTCGGCTTCCTTGGGTCGCCCCCGGGGAGCCCTACCCCTGGGGGCGGCTGGGCTGGCTCCGCCCTGTCTCCCTCTTTGCGGGGGTGTGCCGCGCGGCCTGGCCGGGCGGCGTCGGGTGGCGGGGGGGGGGCGGCTTTGGCTGGCGGGGGGGGTGCCTCTGCTCCTCTTCCGGGTCGTGGCGTGGTGGGTGCGGCTTCCCGGGCGGCGGGCGCCCCGGCGTCGGGCGGTCTCCCTGCTGGCGTGCCCTCTGGTCGTGTGTGCGGCGCTGGCGCGTGTGGCGGGGGGGCGGGGGCGGCTGGGCGCGGCGCGGCGGCGTCGGCCGGGGTCGGCCGCGTGGGTGTCGCCCGCGGCGCTGCTGCCGCCGGTGCTTGTGGTCCTGCGTGAGCGCGGGGTGCTGCCGGGTTGTGTGGTGGTGCGGGTCGTGCTGTTGGCGGGGGAGGGACCTCGCTCGGCGGTGGGTGCGGCAGCGGCCTGGGTTGCGCGGCGCCGGCCGGTGATTGTGCTGTGTGTGGGGCGGCTGGGGGGGAGGCGGCAGCGGGTCTCGGTGGCGGTCGGCAAGGTGGACCGGGCGGAGCGGGTCAAGGTCTACCTGGTCTACCTGCTCAACCGGTACTACCTCAAGGTCTACACGCCCTACCTCGAGGACAAGGACACGGGGGGGGGGGGAACGAGTGTGCGAGGGTGAGGGGGCGCGTGTGGGGGCGCGTGGGCGAGGTGCGGCCGGTGGTCGCGCTGTTGCCGCCCCTCTTGCCGCCCCGCGTGACCCCTCGCTGGCGGCTCCGCCTGCAGGCGGGGCTGCCGCCGCCGGGGGGGCAACATGCGGCTGGTTGGCGGCGGTGCAGCGCGGTCTTGGCAACCACGCCCACCCTCCCGTGTCACCCACCCTTGCGGACGGCCCCGGCCGGGCAACGACGACAGACGGGCAGGCCGCCCGCGCCGCTGGCGGTGGCGGTGCTGCTGCGGGTGCGCGTCGTGCGGCGGCGGCTTGGGGTGCCCTTGCGGTAGCCGGGGAGTGTGGTGCCGCTGGTGGCCGTGCGGGGGGGGCTGCCGGGGGGGGTGCCGGGTGTGCTGGCGCGGGTGGTGCTGTGGGAGCTGGCTGGGGTGCGGGAGGCGCTGCCGTCGGCGCCGACGCCCGTGCCGCCGCAGCTGCGGCGAAGCTTGGCCGTGTCCGCCGCCGCTCCGCCAACGTTCCCACCCTCGAGACAGTGTATGTCTCGGGGGTGTCTCGTGACGTTCGCCAGCACCGCATGCGCGCGTTGCTGGCGGACGTCACAGGGGTTGACGCCCACATTTTTGTGGACGTCGACCGGTTCGGCGCCACCACCGCCGTGACGGTGGTGGCTGCAGCGGCGGACACCTTTCGGCTGGCGGTGGGGAAGGGGCGTGCGGCCACTGTGCTGCGCCTCCTCCCCGGCGCCGACCCGTGGTCCCCGGCCCTCCTGGGTGCCGCGCGTCGGCGCTGCCTGGGTGCTGCGGCCGCGGCCGAGGCGGCGGCCGATTTTTGTCGCCGCCGCCTCGAGGCCAAGCTGGCCCAGCTCCCCGCCCGTGTGGCCATGCCCCCCCACCTGCGAGCGGCGTTGCATGCCCACAGTGAGGGCATGCTTTCGTCGCATGCAGAAAGGGGAGCTGACGCCGTCGCGTCTATCGGCGGAGAGGGGGACCGCCGGCGGCCCCCAAAGACTGGGGTGGCGGCTGGGGAGCCACCTGCCGTGGCCCCCGCGGGATCGGCTCATGCGGCGGCTGGGGGGCGACCTGCCGAGGCCCCCCCGTGCTCGGGTGTGGCGGGGCCAGCGTCGTTGGGGCTGCGGGGTGTCGCCGAGGCGGCGGGCATGGAGATCGTGGCTGAGCCCGCCGCCTCGGCTGACGGCCTTGCGACCCCCGCCCCTGACCTTGCCGCCACGACGGCCGTTCCCCCCACCTCGCCACCTGCGCCGGCGCCGGGCCCCCCCGCCAAGGGGGTGCCGGCAGACCTGGGCGACGGCATGGATGGCGTCACGCCGGCGGGCGGCGCCGCCCCGCCTGCGGCCACGCCGACCCAAAAATCCGTGGCTGCCTCGGCGGCCCCTCGGCCCCGACTCCACCCCGAAGGCGGGCCAAAACGCGCCGCAATCCCGAGGGCTGCGGCTCGGCTCCCTCCGCTTCCCCCGCCACCCACCAGGCCGCCCCCTGGCGCCGCACGCTCTGCCGCGTTTGCTGCGTCTGTGGCCCTTCCCCTCGGCGTGGCCGCCCGCAGGCGCGCTGCCACCGACCGCCGGCGGTCGCCTGCACGCCGTGCGCCTGGGCCGGCGCGGCGACAGCGTCCTGCGCTCGCTGTGTTGCGACTGGGCGACGCACTTGCGTCGCCCATCCGCAAGACGTGCCGCCGCACGCGCGCGGCGAGCGCTGTGGAGCTCGCCGCCCGTAAGAAGGCCGTCCCGGCACCCCCCCCGCTAGCGGGGGGGGGTCGGGCTGCGACGACGGCGATTCTTCCGCCCTCCCTCCCCGCCACCCCTGGGCCATACCGGCCAGGGGCTGCGGCCCGCGTCAGCGACGAGGGTCACAATGAGTGACCCTCTGGGCGCGGGCGAGGGCCCGGGGGCCGACACGGTGCCATCACGCACTGTGCCGGCTCCCGGCAGGGGGGGGGGCGGCGGTCGACGCGGCGACGTCGGCGAGCGGGGGGGGGGGGCGGGCGCTGGTGTGGCCGTGGCCGCCGGCCCCCTGGGCGGCTCCTTGGCGGCGGAGGCCGCAACGGCCGAGGCGGCGGCTGCAAGGGCTGCGACGATGGCCACGGCGGAGGAGACGACGGGAGCGGCGGCGGGGGCACCGATGGCGGCAGCGAAGATGGCGGCTGGCGGCACGGTGCCCCCCGGTGTCTGCCTAGTGGTGAGCTGCCGCGTGGTGCTCCGCGGGGCCTTCGCCGACCGCGCGGGCCTGGCTCACCTCATCCAGGCCCACGTGATCGGCGAGGTGCCCGTGGTTGCGGCCTCGGCGCTTGGGCTGGGGGGGTGCCGCTGGTGTTGGCGGCCTTACCGCGCGCATCGGGGGCCTCGTGGGCGGAGCTCTCTCTCCGCCCACGAGGCCCTCTGCCGGCTCAACCCCCGACGCCAACGCACCCGCACCGCCGCATCGGCGGGACCCGCCACTGGCGGAGGGGGCGGGGGCGCGGCGACCGCGCCTGTTGCGGCGTCAGGGGCTGCACCGCGGGGATGGGGGGACGAGCTGTTTTCGGCCACCCCCCTGCCTGGGCGGCGGCGCGCGCCGACTTTTTGCGCCGTGCGGCGCCAGCGGCGACTGACTGGGCGCCGCAGGTTGCGTCGGGTGGGCGCACGGTGGGGCACGTGCCTGCGGCGCTGCTTGGCGCCGGGAGGGCGCTCGCGGCGGACGCCCTGGACTGGGTCCGCCGCGAGCCGGAGCAGCAGCAGGCCTGGCTGTGGCTGCTGCTGGTTCCCTCCCTGTTGCTCCACGTCCCGGCCAGAGCGCCTTCCACCGCGCCGGATGCGCGCCGGCCGCCGCTCCTCCACTTCGCGCATGCCGAGGCGCTGCTGAACGGCGAGTTCCTCACCGGCTTGGCCGACCGCACTGCGGGAGTGTGGCGGCCGTCGTGGCGCCCTCGCCTGGACGGGCAGCAGGGGCGAGCGCGGCAGGGAGGCGCGGTGAGTCGGCTCACGCCGTCTCAGCGGCGGGCGCTGCGGCTGGTGCGGGCCGGGCGACTCAGCGCCGCCGCCCGCGCCCTCGT
This sequence comes from Pyropia yezoensis, assembly GCA_009829735.1. Taxonomy (NCBI): domain Eukaryota; phylum Rhodophyta; class Bangiophyceae; order Bangiales; family Bangiaceae; genus Pyropia; species Pyropia yezoensis. The sequence continues at coordinate 19,147,516 of CM020620.1, forward strand.
CGCCGACGAGCCGGCGCCCCACACGTTTGCCGTCTGGGTAAAGGCGCTCCTCCTCTTCCCCCTTGCCGCGTCGGCGTTCGCGTCGGACCCGACGGTGGAGGCGGGGTTTGCCGACCTCCTCGCCGACGCGGCGGATTTTGGCGAGGCTGCCACGGTACCGCGTGGGGTGACGCAGGAGGCGGTGGTGGATGCCATCCGCCGAGCTCAACGCGGCGCGGCGCCGGGCCCGTCCGGCCTGCGGGCCGAGCACCTGTGGGCGCTGGAGGGGGGGGGGCAGGACGCGCTGGTGGGGGTGTTGGAGCTGCTTTTTTCGGGCGCGGCGGTCACACGCGTGCCCGCCGCGGCGGCCCACGCCCTTGCAGGCGCGGACCTCCTCCTTCTAGCCAAGCCGGGGGGTGTCGGACCGGACGGGCTGCCAGGGCTTCGGCCCATTGGCATGCCCGAGACCCTTCGCAAGCTGGCGGCGTCGGCACTGGCGGCGACGGTGCGCGGGGCCGCGGCAGAGCTGCTGTCGCCGGCGCAGCTGGGGGTGGGGGTGCCAAGCGCGTGTGAGCGGCTCGTGCACGAGCTGGAGGCACACCTCGCCCACCACCCCCAGCATGCGGTAGTCCAGCTGGACTACCGCAACGCCTTCAACCTGGTGTCGCGCGTCGCCGCAGCCGCCGTACTGCGCCGCGCCCTCCCCCCCCTGGTCCCATATCTGGACTGGGTGTATGGGGGGGAGGAGGCGCCGACGGTGTACGGCTGGGCGGCCGAGGCGGACGGGGGGGGCGAGAACGGTGACGCTGGCGACGGTGGCGACGCTGGAGGCGGTAGCGAAGGCGACGATGGCGGCGGCAACGGCGGGGATGCTGGCGGCGGCGACGGCGGGGATGATGGCGACGGCGAAGGCGGCGGCGGAGACACGGGCGGCGGCATCGCTGGGGCCTCGCCAACGGACGGTCCCCCCCCTCTGCCTCTATCGCTCCTCCCACCACCGCCCACCCGTTTGACGCTACGGGCCGAGCAGGGCGCGCAGCAGGGCGATCCGCTCGGCCCGCTGCTGCACGCGGCCGCCCTGTGGCTGGTCCTGCGGCGTCTGCGGGACAGCCACCCCGGCGTGCTCGTCCGCGCCTTCCACGATGACGTGGTCGCGGCGGGCGCGACGGAGGACCTGGCGGCCGTCATGGCTGACGCGGCGACGGTGGGGACCAGCGTTGACGCGGAGCTGGCCCCCGCCACGTGCACCGGCTGGTCGCCAACTGGTGCAGCGGCACCGCCGGGGTGGGGGGGGAAGTGGGCCGCCGAGGGGGTGGTGCAGCTCTATGTTCCCTTCGGCGGCCCCGCATTTGTGTCGGCAGGGGTCGACGGCCTCGTGGTCGACCAGGGCCCTCTGGTGGCCGCCATCGCGGCCCTGCCGGCGGAGGAGTTGCAGTCGCAGCTACTTCTTCTGCGGCTGTGCGCGGGGCCGCGCGCCAACTACTGGCTCCGCTGCCTCCCGCTGGAGGCCGGTGTGGCAAAAACCTCTCGCACACGCGACACCCAAGTTGGGGCGGTGTACAGGGGCTGCCTACCGTGTCGGGGGAGCCGGAAGATGTGCAAGTCGCACACACTCTATCCCTGTTGTGGGGCAATCCCCCCACTGACAAACAAGAAGATGGTGTGTGGTCCAACAGTTTCTTGGTCGGGACGGGGAAGCAAGGCCAAGCCCTGATGTCCCTCCCCTTATCCCCCGAGGGTCCCCTCAGAATCTCGCCACTCAGAATCTCCCACCCCAGCACCTGCCCACCGGGCCACACGAAAATTCAAGACGATAAATGCAGAAAACCCTCAAATCCAAGTTGGATTTACTACTAAGCTAACTATCCCAAACTTAGGGAATATGGCCCCAAATGCAGGGGGAGGAACGGGTCAGGCTAGTGGCCTGCCGCCCCTTGCATGGCACGTGTTGCCCCCCTACCTGGGGGCCAATACTGCCACACTTCCCTCTCCTCAGATCCGACCGACCCGGTCGGCCCTGTGAGGGGGTGCGTAAACGCACGTCTCGGCGGTGGGGGCGCGACTTGCTGTCCCCTCCTCGAGTACGTAGCGCGGATGTGGAGGCGGTCACGTTGACCGCCCCTCTCCTCAAGCTTGCCCTCTAGGCAGCTTGCTTTCCCCGGTTCTCACTTCACCACCACCACAACATCCCCTTCACCTTCCCCTGGGCCGCCCCACGCTGGGGAGGCCACCCATCTACCCACGATCCGAGCCCCCCTCAACTTGAGGCGGGTCTCGTGCCGCTGTAGCCAGGGCGTCCCTCCCCAACTTGGGGAGGGCCATGGCGACCCCGGGGGTGGAGACGGACTCCCTTGACGAACGTATGGAGGACACCTCCTACAGTGCAGCGCCCGCCGCGACTTCCGGCGGGGGCTCCGCGGATACTGCGGGGGATGGGACTCCCGCGTCACCCGGCTTTGGGTTGACGGCGGGATCTCCCCCGGAGGCGGGACAAGTTGTCCCGCGTGAGGCCTTGGGGCGGTGGTTTTACCCCGCTTGGCCTCTGTATGAGGAGGGGTTGACTGTTTTTCGCTCTGGCCGACTTGGCACAGCGATGGGTCGGGTGTGGGACCGCCTACGGGAGAGGTATCCCCGTAGGGTCGGGTTCTTTGCCGGCTTCAGGACGGACCAGTTTGCCTTCCTGGACGATGAGGAGGTCGAGGACGTACAGCAGGCCAAGGCCATGGTGGACCGCGGGGGAACTATCCCTGGTCCCGGCGACTTGCCGACCCTTACTTGGGACGCGGTGGCAACTCGCCCCCCGTACCTTCTCGAGGCCGATCCGCACACTCATCACTTAGATGTGCGGATGGAGAAGGACTTCCGGCGAGGTCCCTACTTGGTGACCTCGGCTCAACTTGAGTTTCCGCAGCAGTCCGCTGCCAGTAAGGAGCAGAACTACCCGAAGACGCCCGAGTGGTGGCCTCCAGTTCAGGTCCCCTACGGGTTCCCTGCGTTGCTGCCACATTTGCTCGACCACTTCGGCTCCGTCATGCTGACGGCTAGCCCAGATCACCTGGTGTGGGCCATGTTGGCCACCCAGTGGCTCCTCGAGGTCATGTCGACCTGGGTGTCCTGTGTCCAGCGGCGGGGGATGCTCTGGCATCTTCCCCTCCGGCTCATCCAAGGTTTGGAACAGCTCACGCCTCAGCTAGTTGCTGAGGGGTGCTCATCAAGACAACTCACTCTACTTGAGAAGATGCTCCGCCTCCACAAGTTTACTGAGTGGGAGAGCATTGAGCACAAGTTGCGCCGCCCCACTCGTGGGCCCAAGGACGATGGCACACTTCGCCAGTTCGTATAGGTCGCTCGTGAACTTCACGACGGCCGTGTGGTACTACGAGAGGGGCTGGGCATCGGGGACTACCCGTATGCCCCGGGGGTGGATCGCCACACTGCGCCACCCCCGGACAAGGCCAGAGTGATTTCCGTGCCTTCTCATGATGACCACATGACCCAACCCACTGCGGGGGCCCCGAGTAGGGGTCGCAGTTACACTCGGGCACCGCCACCTCGGCGTGCCCCTTCGCTTCCTCCTGTCCCCTAACAGCCGCACGTGGACATCCCGATAAGCGTGGCCGTTGAGTCGTCTACCCCGGGGTCCCCCAACTTGGGGGCCACCCTTCTGACGGTTTACCCCAAGTTGGTGTTACCGGCCACGCCTCTGACCTCAGAGATGATAATCACCACGTTGGTGCGCACCATTTCTTGGTTGGCCGCGTCAACCGCAACCCTTCAAGTTTCCGAGACTCCTCACCTTGAGGAGCGCGTTCGTACTGCGGTGGCGACCGCGAGTTTCGAGTCGGTGGCGGAGTTTATGACGGCCAAGTTGGCTCGCATCAGATCTATTGTGCCCCAGCCAGCCCCACTTGGGCGTGGCAAACGTCGTGCGAGTCGGGCATACTCGCCTCCTCGCCGTCGTCGCCGACGCTCACGGCGTTCTCCCTCCGTGTCGGACAACGAGTTGTCTTACTCCGTCTCGGAGTCCTCTACTCCATCAAAGTCGGAGTCGGTCCGGCGTCTGCGTCGCCAACTTGCGCGCAATACCAAGCAGAAGGGCAGCCGCGGTTGTCGCCACTCGCGCGACCGTGAGGGGCGCGACGGTTCCGACTTGGAGCCGCCGGCCCCGCCGACTGGTGGGGAGCGTTATCGACGTGGGTCTCGCCGCTCGCCTCCACGTGAGGGCGAGGGCCGTGGGGTTGGACGGTCTAGCATGCATGCCTAGTTGGCAGCTGCCTTTGTTGTGAGAGTGTATGGGTTAGGGCTGTAGTTAAAAGCCTCTCTGCGTACCACTTCGGCTTTAAGCACTCTCTTGGCACTGTTACTCGGCCTTCCCTCACGTTGAGGGGGGGGCTGTTAGGGTCTATCTCATTCCGGGCACAGTATGCCCGGACCTTCTCAGCGGCAAGGTCCTCCACGTACTCCCACGTATCATCCTTGGCCTTATCGCCGAACCAACGCACGCTCAACATGAGGCGGTTGCTGTCCTCATCCCAGCCGTGGTCGATGAACTTATCGACCACGTACTCCTGCGGGCCCTGTTTGGCCGCAGGCAGCGAGGGGAGGTGCCACGCTTCCAACGCACGCGCCCAAGCTGGGTCGCCTGTACGCGGTGGTGCAACTTTGACGACGTCCAGTCCGTTTACTGTGCGGACCCCATCGTCACTTTCAATGGTGAAGCGCCGCCCATCAGTACGAAGGACCTGGTACGGCCCCTTCGTCTTGAATACCAACTTACCCCCAGTTGGGGTGTGTGAGTGAACCAGTACCCAGTCACCCTGCTCGGGGACATGCTTAGCATTGCGCACCTTTTTGTCAAAAGTACGCTTGTAGCGCTTTTGTGCTCTGTCCATCTCAGCCCTGACTTTAGGGATGAGTTTTTAAAGCCTAGCAGCGAACTCCGCCTTACTCTCAGTAGGAGTAGGCGTACTGCCACCATCCTCCCTAGTTGGGAGCGGCCGCCGCACGGCAATAGACCGCACGCGACGGGGGGTCACAAAAGCGAGGGGTACTTCCCCGGTAGATGAGTGAACCTGCAAATTGTAGGCAGTGGTAAGAATAGAAATGTATTGGTCCCACGTTTTCACGTGCTCACTCACATAGTGGCGCAGCTGCCGAACAATAGTTTTGTTGAAGCGCTCCACCTGCCCATTAGTTTGTGGGTGGTAGAGGGTGGCATAGTTTGCCTTAACCCCCAACATATCCAGCACTCCCTGAAACAGTACAGACGCAAATTGCGGTCCATTGTCCGATAGTGTACTATCCGGAATACCATACGCGGCAACCCAGTGATCTAGGAAGGCTGGCACGACCGACATGTCCGTGATCTCTGCAAGTGGGATCGCTCGCGTAAGTTTCGTGAAGCGATCGCAGATGACCAGGGGGTACTGGTTGCCCTCCTCGGTCACTGGCAGTGGCCCAAGGATGTCCATTGCCAACGTGGCAAAGAGCTCATTGGCCGGGAACAGTAGCATAGCCGTACGAGGCCGCCGTTCCATCAGACGGTTCTGCGCACAACTTGTGCAGGCAGCCACCCAACTATAGATGTCCACCATAATGGACGGCCAATAGTACCTGGTCCTCAGGGTCTGTTAGAGTTTACCAGACCCCAGGTGTCCACCTGTGGGAGCGTTATGCTCCCTCTCAAGAATACTGTCCTTGAGGGATGCGGGGACGACAAGTTGTTCGGTCCCCTGGATTACCCCACTCCTCAAGAGGAGGCCATCGTCTCCGACAAAGGACCGCGTCTCCGCCACTGTATCCAGCGTATCCCTCTGCGACTTGCAGAAGGGGTCCTTGGCCTGGGCCTTCACCACCTCGTCCAGGGACATGGGCAAGTACTTCTTGTTCCCTGGCGCCTCGGGGTCCAACGCCTGACCCGAGCGCGTGACTACCCCCACGATGGGGATGTCCTCATCGACTGGGTTAGTGTCCAGCCCCTCGGTAGGTACCCGAGAAAGGCCGTCGGCAAGGGCATGTTGCCTGCCAGGTCGGTACTCAATATCAAAGTTGAAGGGTGCTAGTCGCACCCACCACCTGTTGAGACGGGTGTTCATGCAATCCGTCTTGAAGGTGAATTGCAACGCTCGCTGGTCACAGCGGACGAGGAACTTCTCACCCTTCAGGTAGTGACGAAGTGACGTCACCGCCCACACCATTGCGAGTCCTTCCAACTGGGTGACTCCGTAGTTCTTCTCAGCCGAGTTCAGCCCCTTGCTGAAGTATCCCACCGGCAAGCACTCCTTGTCCGGCTGCTGCTGAAGCAACACACAACCAAGTTGGTCGTAGCTAGCGTCCACGTCCAGGATGTAGTGGCCTCCCAACCTGGGAACAGCCAAGATAGGGGGCTTCAGCAGAACGTCCCGAAGAGTCTCAAAGGACTCCTGCTCCACCCGACTTGGGGGAGGCAGGTTCTTCGGTAGCGTTGAGCTAACTAGCTCGTTCAATGGCTTCGCCACCTTGGCGAAGCCCTTAGTGAAACGTCGGTACACGTTACACATCCCGAGGAAGCTTCTCATCTGGGTCTGGGTCCGGGTGTACTGAGCCTTACGTGGGGCCCTCAAGTTTTTCTCGTTGACACTGAGACGCCCCGGACGGACAACATGTCCCAAGTATTCCACCTCTTGAGTGAAGAGGTGGCACTTACTCGCCTTCAGTGACACACCGGCGTCAGCAAGTAGCTTGAACACCTGGCCAAGATGGCCAATGTGTTCCTCCGGACTTCGGGACATCACAGTGATATCGTCTAGGTACACGAGACAGATCTGCCACCGTACTCCGGCCAGAATCATGTCCATAGCGCGCTGGAAAGTTGCCGGCGCGTTGCACAGTCCAAACGGTAGTCGCTCGCACTGGTAGGTACCACAGTGACAGGTAAAGGTAGTTCTGTGCCTGTCATCCGGGGCAATGGGAATTTGCCAGTACCCCGCGTTACAGTCCAGGGTAGAGAACACGATTGCCTCCCCCAGAGAGTCCAGACAGTCGTCCATCCTAGGTAGGGGATAACTGTCCTTCACCGTACTCTCGTTGAGCTTACGGTAGTCGATACGGAACCGAGGAGTCCCATCAACTTTGGGGACGATAACCACCGGACTCGCCCACTCGGCGTTGCTGGCCTCGATCACATCGAGGGCCTCCATGCGAGCGACTTGCTCCTTAACGAGGGCCCTTGAACGGGGCCTCCCCTGTACGGTTGTTGGCGTATAGAAGTTGCACCGGGTTTCAACTCGATCCGGTGTTGGGTGGCTCTCATGAGTACCAATTGACCATCCCACAACTTGTGATATTGGTCCAAGAGGCGTTCAACTTGAACCCTCAACTTGGGTGGAGCACCCTCCATGTTCACATGGGGCCGAGGAGAGGCGGCCGCCTTGGCTTAGTGCTTCTCCTTTCCAGACTTCGAGTCGCTACTTGCGCCCGCAATGAGGGTGTCCGCTACTACCGGTCCCTTATGTTGGTCGATATTGCCGAACTTGGCTCCCGACTTGAAGTACTTGGGCGACGAGCTCAGGTTCATAACCTGGATCCTCCACGGGACTCCGGCTTTGGAGTCCATCGTGCCAAGGGCAACATGCACTTGGTGCTTGCGAGCAAGACGGGGGTGAGGGTGCACCAACCCGTTCCCCGTATAATCAGCTACAATGTGAACGTGCGCCACCGAGTTGGGGGGCAACGTGACTTTACGGGCTAAACGCAGGGTAGCAGTAAACCCTTCTCTCACAGAGCAAACAAGCTTCGACTGTGAGACTGTCACAGGAGCCACAGACTTTCCCTTACCAAGGATGGGGATGGTCTCCCCATTTATCAACTTGACCCAATACTCAGGGCCACAAATCAAAGGCACTTGTGTTACAACATAAGGGGTACCCAGAAGCAGGGGTACCGATATATTCTCGACTACTCCATAGGTCACGTCGACCTCATGGGTTCCCAACCTAGTCGGTAGGGTCACGGCACCAACGATGGGAAGTACCCCACCATTGATGTCGATCAGATGGTCAGCTTCAGACCTCCAGCGTAGGAGCTTCATCTCCTTTGGTAATCGCGACTTGCGTATCAAAGAGGCTCCTGACCCGGTATCAAGTACGATACGGGCACAGCAGGCACGGCCGGGGGCAAGTTGCACCCGTCCAGCCACCTGGAAGTTGGCACCCGTCAGCACCGCGATGACCCGACGTGGGTTTACGTTCTTGGGGAGTCCTACCCGAGGTGGGCGGACTCCCTTAGGTCGCCGCAGTATCCGGCACGGTTGGTTCGTCCTCTTGACCCACTTGGCCGAGGCTGCCGTTGTGAGCTTAGAACGGCCAGCTCCAACGGTCATTCGTTTCCCGCCGACTTCTCGTCGGAATCCGAGGGCGAAGGGGAAGACGACGAGTCCGAGGACGACGTGTCCGCCCCCTCCGCCGAAGGTGTGGCGACCGCCACTACCGGTCGATGTCCACCCTCGCGGCGTGACCGTACTTCGTTCGTAGCCGACTTTCTATTCGCATTCTTAACAAGTTGTTGAACGCGTTTACTCAACTTGGGGCAATCATATGCCCAGTGTCCATCGGAGTTGCAGTTCCAACACCGATTGTCAGTTCCCGGAGGGGTCTTCCCGACTAGGGAAGACGAAGAGGTACCCTCGGAAGTTCCCACGGCAGCCACTACCCTCTCCTTGCGGATTCGGCGTGCCTCTCTCAGCTCTCTGGCCTGGCGTGCCTCCTCGCGTTCCTTGGCCAACTCGGCCTGACGCTCCTGGCGCTGTTCCTCCCGCAACTTGCGGTAGGCCTCACCTCTGCGGTAGACGAACATAGCCAACTCGGCAAGGGTCGCCCGGGCAGTGTTATGCTCCCGGGTCTCCATCCGGACTGACCAATGGAGTCCCTCCACGAACCGACTCTTCACCACAGCTTGTGATTGAAGAAACCCACAAAGATTGTTGAGCTTACAAACCCGCTCCGCAAAATACAACTCGTCCTTGTAGCATCCCTGGCCCCGACTTGGCGCCGACCCGGGACTGCAACCAGAGGGCACCAGGTGCCAGAACACGCCCGCCGTGTGGTGATGGTTGGCGGCCGTGGCCCGTGCCCGGCACTGGGATGCGGTGGACTACGCTATCCACACGTGAGAGAGGGATTTCCGATGGGTTTTTGCATACATGTGAGAGACTTGATTTGAGAGAATTTGAATGTGAGATTAGTGAGTGGGAATAGAATTAGTAGTGATAGTGGCCCCCGACCTGACGAGGTTAGACTCGGGTCGGGGCCACTCGAGGTTATGGGGGGGCTACCTGGCCAACGTGCCGAGGCTCCCCCAGATGCACCTTAAGAGGGACAGTGAGGCGCCCTTGGCCCGCGCCCTCGGGAAAAAGACAACTGCGCGTTTGCTTTCCTCTTCCCCGTGTGCACTACCGTGCGTATCTGTTTGCTCTGCGAGCAGGCACGTGAGGCAACAGGCATACCATTCTCGTGGTTCCCCTTTCTGTGATACCTGTCCCTTTCCCCCGAGGGATACTGACACGTGTCTGAGAGGATCGAGTTTTATACCACATATTTGGTGGAGCAGCAGGGGATAGGAGTGTTTGAGAGGAGACATTTGGGAGCAGCGGTTGGGTTGTTCCTGTTCTGTCTTTTTCTGTGGTTTGGGAAGTATTTGCACCCGTTCACGGGAATCCCATTCCTGGCTCCCCAACCCCTCTCTTGTGGTCTTGCGATCTTTGGACACGCAGGCAACTGGACTGTGGCTGTCAAGAGACCAACATGGCTACCCTCCCTGGCACGACGGTGCCCGAAGAGGTAGACCCCGCGTCCCTTGACGCATCCCTGGTCACCGCGGGGGACGGTGCCCAACCCGGCGCTCTCCCTACGGGTGAAGCAGACCTCGCTGTGACATCCGGTAGCGGACTGGAGTCTACAGGCGGCCAAGTACCTCCTGCTCCCGTTCCTCCGGCTGTTCCTCCTGTGGGAGCCACCCCGGGGTCAACGGCGTTTGAGTCCGCTCGCAGCAGACGTCTCCCTCCTGTCGGTTCTACTCCTCAACCTCCAGGGATAGCCCCTGGTGTGTTTACTTCTGGACCCACACACGGCAGCTGGGTATACACACCTCTTCCTGTGGGCACTAGCAGTGCCAGAGGCACCGCTGTAACTGGTTCTACGGGTCACCCTGAGACATCGACTCCTGGGACCGGCCAAGCTTTTCCTCCCCTTGCCTCCTATGGGGCGGGGAGCTCCAAGACCGGTAACCGGAGCAGCCGGAGGCGTCGGCGTCGTCGCCGTCGCTCTAGCACCAGCGAGACCAGTTCCTCCAGCTCTGAGGAGGGATATGACTGGGACGCATCTCCTGGTCCCACCCGGCGCAGGCTAGTCGAGTTTGACTTCCCTGCCCACCAAGTGGGAGATGCCACCCTGAACAAGGTCACGTACTGGGGAAACTACCGGCTGGAGAACCAAGACCAAGGTTACACCCGGAAGATGGCCAAGAAGATGGCATCCCTGAACCGGCGAATGCAGCCGAGCTTCGGGGGACATCCTAAGTTTTCCGGGAAGAGACCGGCGCTTATCTTTGCCTTCCTGCGCCGGTTCGTCAAGGCATGCAACGACAACGATGTGTCCGAGGGCAAGGCTCTCTACCTCCTGGTTAACTTCATGACCGGAGAAGCGGAACAACGGTTTGCACAGGTTCTACCAGACTCTGCCGGACACATTGTCGGGCGTACCGTGGGGAGCTATCCGGAGGCGGTCAACTGGCTCCTGTCCAACTACGCTGACGCGGACTCCCTGCGCAAAGCAGTCGGCAGGTTGAACCGGGCAACCATGGAGCGACAAGAGACTCCAGAGGCCTTCGCCCGTCGTGTCCGGGAGATGAGCGAGGCTTGTGGCAACGTCTACCCTGAGGACAGGCTCAAGATGATCTTCTCGGAAGGGCTTCCTGAATATCTTCAAGTGGACTCGGAGAACTACAACCAGGAACATCAAGAACATACCTTCCAGCAGTTGATGGCCTACACCCAGGGCAAGTACCGGCAAGCCAAGGCCCTCCAAGCTCCCATGGTATCAACTCCCAAGCCGATGTCGCGAGTTCGTCCCGGACCCGACAAGTATAAGGGAGGTGATAGCCCTGTACCAGTACTCGCAGTTGGTGAGGCCTCACCCATGGGATCAGGGGACAAGTGGGGCGGCTTCGTTTCTAAGGAGCAACCTTCCCTGGTCGCCCCCAAGCAGGTCAGGAACCAGCGGTTCCGGTCTTGTTGGCTGTGCCAGAAGGAGGATCACATGTCCTACCAGTGCCCGACAATTCCCAAGGACCTCCAGGAGAAACTCAAGCGTCAAGGACTGGTGTTTGCAAAGGCGGTCAACTGGGCTGACCGGCGAGCACCCATCAAGATGGACAGGGCACAGGTTCACGCAATCCGGGTGGCAACCTTGCAGAGCATCACGGAGGCTCTGGCAAGGGAAGCTCCTACGGATTTTGACCTGGAGACCGAGACCTCTAAGGACTCCTCGGACCCGGGAAACGAGTAGAGCAGGCGCTCTCCCCAAGTGTCATCCCTGATCTCCGACGGCAGGGTACTTCTACCCGTTCTCCCCTTGCGTGCCGGGAGAAAGGACGGCAGTTACCTGCTCAACTGGTAGCCGCCTGGACACCCTGTTTGTTCAAGGGGACCTTGCTTGTCCTGCGTAAGGACAACCTCGAGATTAATGCTCGTATGCGTGTGGGGGATAGCCTCCCCCAAGCTGTTACGCCGGTGGTTGACACGGGAGCCGGACCAAGCGTCATCACTGAGAACCTGTTACCTCCGGATTGGCGCCGACATGCCTGGAGAGCGCCTACCCGGACCCATATCGTCGACGCTTCGGGTCAAACCCTACGACCGCTTGGCCGTCTTCCCGTCGCCATCTATGTCAACAATGAACCAATGCTTTTTCCCTTTCTAGTAGTCAAGACTCTATCAGTCCCCCTCATCCTAGGCTGGGACTTCCAGAAGCAGCATGTCAAGAGTATCCGGCCCGGAGAAGGAAAGGTGCAGTTTAACCATGGGTTTGTGTCACCAGTGCTGGAGCACCTGGACGCCAAGGATCGTGTGGTCAAGAACGAGAAGGAACGCATCCCACCCTCTACCTTGACTCTCTTCAAACCGGTGCTCCTACCTCCTCGCTCGGAGACCAAGGTTCAAGTAACGACCCGAACTGCAGGTCAATGCCTGATCTACGGACGTAAGGAATTTCTGGCAAAACACCAGTTATACTTGGCCCACGGACATCACAAGAAGGTGGAGAGGCACACCCCGTTCTCGGTGCTGATCGTCAACGTGAGCTGGAAGCCAATAACCCTCGCCAAGGGCACCCGAGTTGGTACAGCAGAGCCTTACCGGGGGTCCGCCCGAGCTATGAGCAAGGAAGACCTCTTGAATCTGCAACAAGAACTGGCATCCAACCTGTCGGCCCTGGACGTACCTCCGAAACAAGAGCAGGTTGGCAGCGACCCTCCGAAGCCCGAACAAGCACCACCCGGGATGCCGACGGTCAAGCAAGAAAATGTTCCTCCCGACTTGAAGGAGGCACTGGAGAAGCTTCTCCAGGAATATCGGCACCTGTGGTCTGGAGAGCTGGGCAAGATGGACGCTACTCTACACCGGATTCAACTCAAGCCGGGTGCCAAGCCAGTACACCTGCAACCATACCGGGCTGGACCTCATCGCCGGGATGAGATTGAGAAGCAGGTTAACAAGATGCTCAAGATGGATGTTATCGAGCCGTCTGATGGCGAGTGGGCCTTCCCGGTGGTAGTCGTCCCAAAACCTGGCGGTCACTTCCGTTTCTGCGTTGACTACAGACGCCTGAACGAGATGACAGTCAAGGATGTATACCCGATACCCCGGATGGATGATTGCATCGACTTTCTTGGTGATGCCACCCTCTTCTCGACGCTGGATTGTAATGCCGGTTACTGGCAGATCCCTCTGGCCGACGAGGACAAGGACAAGACTACCTTCACGCGCCACCTGGGACTATTCCGGTGCAAGCGTCTTCCTTTTGGCCTCACCAATGCTCCGGCAACCTTCCAGAGAGCCATCGACATCATCCTGTCAGGGCCAAGGTGGAGAACATGTTTGGTCTACCTGGACGATAATATCGTTTTCTCCAAGACCCCGGCGGAACACCTGGAGCACCTCCGAGAGGTCCTGGATCTCCTGTCCAAGGCTGGAGTTACCCTGAAGGCCGAGAAGTGCCACCTGTTTGAGACTGAGGTGGAGTACCTGGGGCACGTGCTGAGTCCGGGGGAGCTCCGAGTCAATGAGAAGAACATCAAGGCCCTCCGGCATGCACGGCAATCTAAGACCCAGACGGAACTCAAGAGCATCCTGGGTATGTGCAACGTTTACCGCCGGTTCGTAAGGGACTACGCCCTGGTTGCTCGGCCATTGACCAAGCTCACCAGCAAGAAGCTCCCCGCACAACTCCCGGTGTTCGACGAGAAGCAGACCGCGGCTTTCGAAGAGCTCAAGAAGCGCCTGACCACAACTCCAGTACTGGCGTTACCCAAGCGGGAGGGCCAGTTTGTCTTGGAGACTGATGCCTGTGGCGTCCAGGTGGGGTGCTCTCTACTCCAGCAGCAACCTGATGGGCACTTCCTCCCGATAGGCTACTACAGCCGCGTCCTGACTCCAGCTGAGAAGAATTATTCCACGACGGAACGCGAGTGCTTGGCGGTCGTCTGGGCTTGCTTCCTGTTACGCCCATATCTCGAGGGACAAGAGTTCCTCATCCGGACGGATCACGCCAGCCTAAGGTGGCTGCTCTGTATGGACAGCAGCCAAGGAAGGGTCGCCCGGTGGCGCCTACGCCTTTCAGAATTCAAGTACAAGGTGTGCACCAGAGCAGGGAGGGAGCACCACTGCGCCGACACCATGTCCCGGCTGGAGACTCCTGCAGCCGACACCGGTCCTATCCCGGAGGAAATACCTTGTTTCATCCTCCCGAATGTCGGACGTGGCTGGCATGCTCCCCTGTATGAGACACCTGAAGCTCATCAACCGGTGACAATTCACCGGATGCTGGAGGCACAACTGACGGATCCTCAATGCTTGGAGCTTCGTCACCAGATGGACCTGAACCGGAACAGTTGCTTCTCCGAGTCTACAGACGGACTCCTGGTACGGGTGTCACCCTTCGATGGGGCAACTCAAGTCTACGTACCCCGGAGTCTACGGGCTGACATCCTCCGCCTGGAGCACTCGTCTCCCCAGGCCGGACACCCTGGCATCAACCGGATGTATGCATCAATGCGACGACATTATTACTGGGAAACCATGGCCAGTGACGTTCATAAGCACTTGGAGGCTTGTGTCTCTTGTGCGAGGAACCGGTTGTCCCAGAGGAAGAAGACTTCTAAGCTACGCCTATTTCCAGCGGCGGAGCCCTTTGCAAGTTTAAGCATGGACATCCTGGGGCCCTTACCTGAAACATCCAGTGGCAACATATACCTGCTCATCATCTGTGACCGGTTTTCCAAGTTTACTCGAGCAATCCCGCTGAGGACCATTACGGCCCTGGATGTTACGTCAGCCTTTTGCGAGTACTGGATAGCTGCCTACGGCCCTCCAGACTCCGTCTTGACGGACAATGGCCCCCAGTTTGCATCCCTGTTCTTCCAAGGAGTCTGTGACCAGATGGGTATCAAGAACTTGTTCACCACGACGTATCACCCACAAATGAACGGCCAGGTGGAACGATTCAATCGGACTCTGGTGAACATGCTACGGCACTACGTGGAGGAGCATCAAGAAGACTGGGACGAACTTCTGGCTGTCCTCACGCTAGCCTACAACTCCCGAGTTCACCAGACAACGGGGGTCGCTCCACTCGACTTTGTCACCCCAAGGCGGCTGACCAACTTCTCCCTGGAAAGAATACCAGACGGTCTCCAGCCTGCACTGAAGTCATGTCCCAAGGCAAAGGATGGGTTCCTGGAACAACTGAATCTCCTGCTCCCAAGAGTCAAGGAGTCAATATCAAAGACCCAGGAGCGATACAAGCGGGAGTACAACAAAGGAGGCCCTGAAAAGAACAAGGAACTGGGTGGTGGCGACTGGGTTTTTGTAGACAACCATAGCAAGACCCGGGGGAAGCTGGACTCTAAGACGGATGGACCTTATGAGATCCTGAATACGGATGGCTGGACCTTTCTCCTAGACGTGGGTGGCTCCGCGTACCGGGTGAGCAGCGACCACGTCACCCGAGCTCCACCGCCAAGCAAACGGGACTTGACCCGGCGCAAGCGGGCCGCAGTACCCTGGCTATCCCAAGAAGAAGGCCGGGAATATGTCCACGTCAAGTTTGTCGACCATGCCTGGAGGAGCGGGCGCTTGTACCTGCGAGTACGCTGGTTCGGTTTTAACCCGGCAGATGATACCTGGGAGCCCTCAAGCCGGTTACCCATCGCGGACGTCTGCGCCTACACGCGACGGAACGGGATTGAGGGCACTCCGGTGGCCAGAGCCGGCAAGATCCTGGAATCGGACTCGGAGGAGGACCAGGAGGAAGGGGCTGATCAAGACCCACGGGACGAGCCGAGCTCACCCGCAATGGACGCGGAACAAGAGGAGTGAGAAGAAGGGAACGGGTGTATCAAGGAAAACACGCAATGCAAGCATGGAACTACCAAGAAAAACAAGCACCCGCTCGAGCAACCCTTCTCTCCGCCTCTTCCCTCCTCGCTTCTCCCAAGACTCTCACCCTCCTTGCCTCCAAGTACTACTCCCGGCGCGGACGCTGCGCCGCGGGAGCGTCCTCCAGCGCTGCCTCCGCGGCACGAAGGGAACCGGAGGAAGGCGAAATGACGTAGTGCGGTGGACGCGGTGCATCCCGGTATGACGCCATCGGAGTAGTACCGGTAGTTGCCGGGCGCTCCCGCCCATCCAGATATGCCTGCCGGCGGCTCTGGAAGCCAGTGAAGGTCTCTGACCACTGCTGGGCCAAGCCATGCCGCGTCAAAGTCGCCAGAAGTTCGCCAACCACCGGGCTGTCCGACATCTGGCCGCTGTCCGCGCAAGCAAACACCCGGTCAACCACGTTGTTCAAGACGCTGGCGTCAGTACCCAGCACCAGGGAAGACCCGACGCCTTCAACATGCACCGGAAGACGGCCCAGCTGGTCTTCAATCATACCGACGTCGTACTGGTCGCATGTCGGGCCACCTTGGTTCAGGTACCAGTCAGGCACCCGGAAGCGGGTAAGGCGCAGAGTCGGCGCCGGGATCTCGATCCGCCCCGAGGATGCCACTACCGGACGGTCCACAACAGCCCCAGAAACCGGAGTCCCCAACTCAAGAAGAGGTACAGGACCACCGACAGTTGAAGAAGGTACCCGAGGAAGAACGGCCGGAGTGGTCGGCGACCGGACGGCCACGCCAAGACTCGCTGCGGACAATCGCGGTGCCGGAGGAGCTTGAAGCACCGGCACGGACGGAGCAAAACGCAAACGCGCCGGCGACGGTTCAGGCGAAGCCACCGAGGCGACAGGGGCAACAGGAGGAAGCGGAGCCGCCGCAGACGCCCGACCAACCGCTGCGGCCCAACCCGACTCTTGTACCGGCGGCCCAGTTGGCAGGAGATCAAGGGCGACCGGAGCAGGAAAGCCGCCTAGCTGCGGCCACTCCGGAAGCGGCGTCGCCAGCTGCACCTTGGCCGGAGAAGACTGGTAGACCACCTGCACCCAACCGGAGCCATCCCGACGCGGGCTATTCTGGTCGGCGATCGCGTTCAGGAAGCTCCGGTCCTGCACCGGCAAACGACGCCGGAAGTCGATCATCGCCTGCAAGAGCTCCTTGTACTCCTCGTCCTGGCTGCACAAGAAGTCAACGGTCAGCTTGTCAACAATCCAGACCATCAGGAGGTCGGGGAGAAACCAAAGCCGGTTGGACACTAAGACCTCGTGGAGCCAGTGGTTGGCCGCCAAGACCGTCAACTCAGAGGTGTACATCATGTACGGGATCGAGTGGAAGAAGCCCTTGATCGACGCCTGGGTCAAGGCGTCCAAGAAGTACCAGGTGAAGGGGATGCTGGATGGGGCAAACCCGACTGGAATCTCGACTTCCTGCTGCTGCGGGATGACCTTGGGGTAGTACGCCGCCCGGTTGGCCTTGTCCAGCTTCCAGAACTCCTGATGGTTGCAGCTCACGATGAAGTCACGCTGGCGGCCGCGTCGCTCACCTTGCTCCCGCGCCGGCGACAGCTTGGAGTACTTCCGGGTCAGGAAAGGCGGCTCCAGAGCGACCATGCTCGGACGGGGATCGCAGTTCAGGCTCCCCGACCCCTTGAGCGCCTCGTCCCAGACCTTGAGCGCCCGGTGGACGTACCCTTCCTCCTCTGGCCACCGGAGAACGGACGCGGACACGCGACGCTCGGTCAAGGGTAGATCCAGCACCAGCGCGAAGGAGAGATCCTCCAGACGAGCAACCCAAGAGGAACCTGAAAAGCTCTGGGAGCGGTCTTGTGCCAGGCGCATCTGGTCCGCCGTATGAAGGCGAGTCTTGTCCATCTCGGCCAAGACCCCGCGCTGGAGTTCCTTGCGCCAGATGTCCGAGCAATCCTGTTGGCACTGGGCCGCGCTGGCGTTGCCGACCACCGTGGAGTAGCGCCGGCCCGCCAGAGGATCCTGCCCAAGAAGCATCTCCGGGAGACCCACCGGGGGGGTCTCGACCGGGTGCAACGCGGAAGCCGGGGGAACCCGATCCGTCCACGCCGTGGCGACCGGCGCCGGCATCGACACCCGAGGAACCGCAGGCAGGAGAAGGGCGCGACCACCCCAGTTCTCCTCCCAAACACTCGCCGCCGGAACCACGGGCCCAGCTTGGATCTCGGACCTGGACATGACGTCCAGAATCCGGGGGGGGGGCAAGAGGGCCAAGGTGAAGGAGAAAGGGGGGGGGAACGGAATCGGAGCAGGTGATCGTACCCGGGGTGAAGACGCTCGACCTCGGCACCGGTGTGGACATGCTCGAGGCTGTGCACGGTGGCACCTGGTTCGGCCCGAGGACGTGCCGGACTAGGGAGGGAGCTATGTAGCATCCCTGGCCCCGACTTGGCGCCGACCCGGGACTGCAACCAGAGGGCACCAGGTGCCAGAACACGCCCGCCGTGTGGTGATGGTTGGCGGCCGTGGCCCGTGCCCGGCACTGGGATGCGGTGGACTACGCTATCCACACGTGAGAGAGGGATTTCCGATGGGATTTTGCATACTGGTGAGAGACTTGATTTGAGAGAATTTGAGTGTGAGATTAGTGAGTGGGAATAGAATTAGTAGTGATAGTGGCCCCCGACCTGACGAGGTTAGACTCGGGTCGGGGCCACTCGGGGTTATGGGGGGGCTACCTGGCCAACGTGCCGAGGCTCCCCCAGATGCACCTTAAGAGGGACAGCGAGGCGCCCTTGGCCCGCGCCCTCGGGAAAAAGACAACTGCGCGTTTGCTTTCCTCTTCCCCGTGTGCACTACCGTGCGTATCTGTTTGCTCTGCGAGCAGGCACGTGAGGCAACAGGCATACCATTCTCGTAGTTCCCCTTTCTGTGTTACCTGTCCCTTTCCCCCGAGGGATATTGACACGTGTCTGAGAGGATCGAGTTTTATACCACAGTCCTCAGCCTCTTCTTGGTGCGCTTGGGTAAACTCCTCAACTTGAGAAGCCAACGCTGCTTCATCCAGCATGGCTCTCAACAACCAGTTGACGAGCTCCAAATAGGACGTTACCTCACCAGCGCCTCCACTCGAGAAACTGGGCATGACGGACATAAGATCTGTCCGGAGGTCGCGCTTCGTAAACTCCTGTAGCATGTAGAACGCCATGCGTTCACCTATGGCATTGTCGTCACAGGCTTTTGTGAAACGACGTAGAAACTCAAAGACACGGAGGGGGGGAGTTCCATCCCACTCCGCTTTGTGCCCAAAAGAGTGAAGTGCATTCTTCTTGGCACGGCCCATGGCTCGGGCCTGGACAGGACCGTACGCCACCGACTTGTTGTGGAGGGCGTAGGTCTCACAATCAAAGATCCTCTGGTAGACCGGGTTGGCTACCTGGATCTTGGGCGGCACGTCACGTTGAGGGAACAGCCGCTGTGGCACTGGGGTAATTTGACCCTCAGTGCCTGTAGTCTGGCGCGGCGAGCTTGGTGTAGCCGCCGGCGTTTCCGAAGGGAACTCCCCCGTGAGGGGCGTACATCCCACCGAGAATGGTGCGGCTCCCTCGTTGGGAGTCACAGGGGTCGCCCCCTGTTCGGGGCGACCCGAGATAGGCGTGAGGAGGGATTCCCCCTGCGCCTGCGGGCTCGAAAGCCCCAATCTGGTCTGGACATTAAGACCATCTGGCAAACTCGCCACAATCTCATTCAGAATAGTAATCGTCATCGTGACCACCAGGTCCGGCAAAGTCTGCCGCAACACATTGGTGGCCTCCCGACGGACAGTTTCCGCGAGGAGTGGATGGTCGACTCCAGTTGAGTCTCGGTCCGCCTCCGGGAGTCCACCTGAGGGGTAACCACGTTCCTCAGGGGTCTCAACCGGGGGCATGGGCGCGAGCCCATCGCCGACCAACGGAGGTCCGCCGTCCTCCGAAAGCCTATTTGGCGACGGCTCCGAGCCAAAGTTGGTTCCAACCCGAGTGGAACCCGCCGGGACAGTCCTCTCGCCTTGGGACATTCCCGTTGATTGTACCACACGGTGGCCAGACTTCGACCCACCCACATCAGAAGTGTCACCCGAATGAACTCCCGACTGAGTCGGGGTGGCATGTTGCCCGCCCGCACTTCCAGTCCTGCTGGCTTGAGGGACCCCTAGTCCCTCTGCGACCCCAGGTAAACCCACCTGTGTCTCACCAGTATTCAAAGGCACTGAAGTACGTGCGTCACCCGTGTACTCCCCAAACGACGGGGGGTCCGAACCGGCCATGTTGGCTAACGATCCGTATGACACGGTCCAAGTACACCGTTCCTCTGAGACAGAGGGCCCCCTACACCCGGGTGCACCCGGAGGTAAAGGTTACCTCTGTCCCCTGCTGCTCCACCAAATGTGGCAAAAACCTCTCGCACACGCGACACCCAAGTTGGGGCGGTGTACAAGGGCTGCCTACCGTGTCGGGGGAGCCGGAAGAAGTGCAAGTCGCACACACTCTATCCCTGTTGTGGGGCAATCCCCCCACTGACAAACAAGAAGATGGTGTGTGGTCCAACAGTTTCTTGGTCGGGACGGGGAAGCAAGGCCAAGCCCTGATGTCCCTCCCCTTATCCCCCGAGGGTCCCCTCGGAATCTCGCCGCTCAGAATCTCCCACCCGAGCACCTGCCCACCGGGCCACACGAAAATTCAAGACGATAAATGCAGAAAACCCTCAAATCCACGTTGGGTTTACTACTAAGCTAACTATCCCAAACTTAGGGAATATGGCCCCAAATGCAGGGGGAGGAACGGGTCAGGCTAGTAGCCTGCCGCCCCTTGCGTGGCACGTGTTGCCCCCCTGCCTTGGGGTCAATACTGCCACAGACAGCTTCTCATCACCCGCCCCCCAATCCAACCGTCTGGAGCGCATGCATAGGAGAAGGTTGAGCATCAACTGATGCACGGCACGGACACGAGCGAAGAACGCACGGTTGTCAGCGCGCCAGGGTAGGGCATGGCCGCCCGAGAAACAGTCCCGGAACGCGGTGCGCTGCCGTCCACAGCCGCGGTGACTGCAGCTTGGTATCTGTCGAGACGAACACTTGGGTGGGAAAGGGAACGCTTTCGGTGGAGTCCGTCGCATCATTGTCGCAGGACAGCCAGGGTCGCGGCCCGGGCGCGTGGCTCTTTGCAGCGACTTGGCCGCGGACGCGCTCTCGCGCCCCACGTGGTGAGCTTTCCGCTTACTGGCCCGGCACGAGCACCGACGCAGGGGGCACGGCCTAAACAGCGCGCCAATCGAGCGCGGCTCACGATGCGCGATCGACGTGAGCGCTGAAATCCAGCCGACAAATGCCCGGAGGCACAGCTTGACAAAAGCCTGTACGAAGCAGCGATTGATGCGGCGAGGTAGTTGCTTGCCACCAGTTGTGTGCTTACAACGATTTTTGCGAACTTCGACCCAGACAACCGACAATCATTTTTGAATTCGGTGACGGGAGTCGATATCGTGCTTTTCTATAAAATGCCCGGACACCGTGCTGCGGCGTTTTTCATGTCGGAGGTGGACCACCAAGTCGCGAGGGCGTAGGCAGCCAATGGCAGCTGGGGCAGCCCAAGCCCGTCCACGTGCCTGGGCCTGCTTCCTGTACTCTGGTGAGTGCCGCTGACCAAGGCCAGACCTCACGGGAGAAGTCTATCTGTGAGGCGAGTTGGCTGCTTGCCTGGTGGCCCCGTCTCTGCGATCGATCGAGGCCAGTTCCCAACAGTCCCAGCGTGAATGGGATGTGCAAACTGTTTAAGCTTACCCTGTACATTTCCTGGCACATCGCGATAATTCTTGAGATCGACCGACGACGGCTCGACAGCAGCCACACATTGACAGGACTCGAGTTGGCAGGCCACTTCTTGAAATATGTGGAATGCTTCTCGTGGCGGATTGTCCATCACCGTCGTCGCCGCCACCGCCGTCGTCGCCGCGATCTGGCCCGCCGGCGATCGGCGGCGGCGGCGACGGCGGCGGCGGACGCGATGGTGGCGGCGACGTCACGGATGGTGGTAACGATGATGCTGTGCTGTCGTACTGCTCGCTGTCCATATTTTTTGCGGCGGTGGGTGTCCGTTGCGACGGTGGCGGCGGCCCCGTCCGTGGTGATGACGGTGGATAACGGTCGTCACGTCGGTGGGCTTCAGCGTCGGCGGTGGCGGTTGATGGCGACCTCGACGGCGACGGCAAGTGTGCTCGTCTGTGGTGGTGAAGGGCAGGGGGGGAGGGGGCGGCGGCGGAGGGGGAGAGAAGGCGGTGGAGTGGGGGGACGGGGGCGGTGGAGCCGGGGGGGGGGAGCGGTGGAGGGGGGGGGGGGGGGGGGGCTGCGGTGGATGTGGGTGGTGAGCGACGGTGGAGGCGGGGATAGTTGCTGTGGCGGTAGTGGTGAGCGACGGAGGGGGGGGGGATGGTTGCGGTGGTGTTGGATGGGCTGTCGGCGGGGGAGGAGGGTCGGCGCGGCGGCGGCGGGCTCGTTTGCTGAGGCGGCGGGCTCGTCTGCGGCGGCGGCAAGGGCGGTTGCGTTCATCCACGGCGGCAAGAGGTGTCCACGTCTGGCGATTGAGGTGGGGGGAGGTGCACGACGGCGGCAGTGGTGTAATGAGGGGCCGGAGGGGGGGGGCTGCTGCGGTTGTGATGGTGGGGGTGGGAAGGAGGGGACGGCGCAGAGAGTGGCGGGTGGGGGGGGACGGTGGTGTGGAAAGCTATATGGAGGGTGGGGGGGAACTTTTGGTAGTGCGCTTGTGGTTGTGCGGGTGGTGGATGCGTGAAGAGGCGATGGATGGTAGGAGGGGGGTTCATGGTGAGGGGGTGGGGGGGGGAGGTGGGTGCTAGAGCTGGTGGGGTGCTTGGGGGGAGGAGGCGCTCGGGGGCCGGAGGGGTCGTTGGGGGCGACCCCGCCGCCTCTGTTCTTTTATCAGTAGTTTTTCCTTACTTTCTTCTCCCCTATCGTTGAGGTGATGGGCGAGTTTTTTGGCCGGTTGTTGTGACTGCTTTTCAGGTGAAGGGAACTGTAGCGGTGGCGGCCGTGGGCTTTTCGGCGGTCGTGGAGAGGGACGGCTGCGGCGATGTCGTCGCTGTGGCGGTTTTCCGCCGCGGTGGTGCACGTTGCCGCCTCCGGTGGTGACGACAACCAGATGGAGGTGGCGGTGGCGGCGATCGTGCTTTGGGGGAGCAGTCGAGCGGCGACTGCGATTGTGGCTGCGGGGGGGGAGTGGCGGTCGCTACTGCGCGCTGAGGTGACAGGGTTGAAGGAGCGGCGTTCGCTCAGGTGCCACCGCTGAGGACGTTGTTTGTCCTGGTCCGTCGTGGTGGAGGAGGGATGGGGGGAGTGGACACGACGGCTGCGTGGACGTGCAGACGGGGGCCGGAGGAGGGGACAGCTGTTGTCGTCGTGGTACGAGTGGGGGGGGGGGCTGCGATGATTGTGCCGGCTGTGTGGGGATGGCCGTAAGGGGCTCGACGTTGGGAGGGGCCAGATAATGGCCGCAGAGTGCTCGTGATGTAGGAGCTTGGTTGGGTGCTGCGCCGGGGATTTGTGCCGGGGGGGGCTTCGTGCTGGGGGGGGGGCGGGTGTAGGCAGAGGGGTGGGGGTGTTTGGGGAAGGGGCGGGGGCAGGGGTAGACTAAATAGTTGGGTCGCCACCGCAGTTCTTTTTCTCCTTGTGTTGGGGGTGACAGGCACGCTTCGTCGCAGTTTGTGACGGTGGAAAGCCGCTGTGGAGGTACCGCGGCGGTGGGCTCGTGGGGGGACGGGGCCGCCACCGCCACCGCCACCGCCACCGCCACCGCCACCGCCACCGCCACCGCCACCGCCACCGCCACCGCCACCGCCGGCGGCGACCGCCGCGTCGCCGTGCCTGCCGCCACCCGGGTGTGGCCGCAACGGCACGCCGGGGTGGCGATGATGGTGGGGGGACGACGGTGGTGGATGTGGGTGGAGGACAGGGTGGGGAACGACGGTGCGTGCACCCGGAAAGAAAAGCTTCTGGTAGCTGCCAGTGGTCAATGGGTGCTTCTGGGCCTCACGCTGGAGATCACCGTAAAAACTTGGTGCCAAATTATCTTGTACATCGTGTTCCGTGGCGAATTTTGCGATAGAACGCTCGGCTTGAGCGCCGGAGGGAGACCCATCCGCTTTGAGGACGCTCGGCTGGAGCGCCGGAGGGAGACCCATCCGCTCCGAGGCCCCACGAAGTCACCAAGTCGATACAGGCGCGCCACGAGGACGCAGAGGCTAGCCCAGCCTCCTTTTCGAAGTGGCCGGTGCGTGTGCCATGGTGAGAAGGCGATCAGTTGGACATGGGTTCTCTGCAGAGTGACCTCACGTCATTGCCGAAAAGCAGGAAGACGACTCTGTTTCTGACACGAACAATCAACGTCCCCGCGGTTCCCACAACACGAGAAAATGGGAGATCCTCTGTGGATCAACTGCTCTTTGCTCGTCCAATGGCAAGCCGCCATGAAATTCCAACTTGTGTGGGGCAGCGTCGAAAGCTCCCTGACGCGGTCTGGAGGCTGCGGCGTTCCGAGCCCATTTCAGGCCTGGCTGGTGTCTGCGGCTGCGACGTTCCAGCCAATTGGGGGCAGGGGCGCCCCCAGTGCCTCAGTTAGCAGATGGATCGGCCGGACGCCGACCTGGGGAATCGTATCGTGCGGCGTTTGCACCCCATTCTGGAGGGCCACCCGGCGCGGTGCGGAGGTTTTTTCAGCGAATAAGTGGGTCACAGAGTGGCCCAACAGGAGCAACGGAGAGGCCTTCTTTTCGGGCCAGCGGGTGACACGTCCGGCGGGGAGATACAAATCGCGAGCTTTTCCACGTGAGGCAAACGAGATGATTGGAATTCCCGGGCCTGGTGGCTGGAACGTTTTGCCTCAGTCCGACGTAGTGTCCGGACCACCCCCGCCCAGGCCAATGGAACAGTGTCTGAACAGACAGCGCAAACGCCGCACGTTCTTGTCCGGGCATTTTATAGAAAAGCACGATAGGAGCTCGATGGGCCCGCACGAAATGACGACCAGGCCCATGGCGAAGCGTGGGAGGTCGCTGTACGCCCACTGTAGTCGCGTGACGGCAGGCGATCAAAGCTTTGAAGGTCCCGTCTTCCGCGCATCGGCGACGTTCTCGAGACTGGCGGCCGAAGCACACTCAGATGAGCGCCAAACGTTGCAGGGCGGCCCGCAGGCACACCTCCTGGTGCCCAACCACGGGGAATGAGTCATTCCACTCAGAGCACCAACTGCTGTCGCTGTTCTCTACTTGCATGTCGTCGATCGGTAAGTCTTCGTGGGTGCTGGAGACTACATGCGAGTGGTTTTGCGCGAGGGGAGACCCTTGCTCTCCCGGCCTCTTGAAGCGGGCTGACGAGCAAGGGGCCCCGCGAGGAGGGGGTTACCCGTTTTGGAATCGCCCTGCAACGTGGGGCCAAAGGGTCACCAGTTTGGGTTGGATTGTGTGAAGTGTCTTGAGAGGGGGCGCCGTGCGCAGGACAGAGCCGTCGCTGCCGAGGTACTGTTAGGTGCTTCGATAATAAAGATTGCGGCTGGCCTGACGCCATTTCCTTCACATATTCCTCCTTTTCTCTGCTCTGCTCGACAACTTGCACTTTTGATTCACATGGGCAGGCCCTCGGCAACTGCTGCTTGCAGCGCTATTCCTTGCGGGGCAGGCGGCCGAAGTTGCGCATCGCATGCTGAGTCACCCGGTCGTCACCGCAGTCGGCTTTGCCCTGCCCGCTTCCCTCACGGCTGGCGTCCGTCGCGAGGCGCCACAGTCCTGGACTGGCGGCGGGGGCACTTCTGATTTCTTTTCCTCCGCCGTGGCTGGCGTTCCTGTCAACGTCACCCGCACCTTAACGCTCCCCCTGTCAGGACTATCTAAGCAGCTGGTACACGGCGGACAGTGTCTCCTCCTCGGCGGCCGTTCTTCTCACGCAGGCACCGCCGCCTTGGTGGGCGTGCTTCGCTGCTTCAATGTATGATGTGCCAATTTCTCGTGCAGAGCTGCAGTGCCTGATCTGCGGTCGACGACCATTTTCCCGTCTTACTTTGCGGAGGCATCAGCTGACAACTCATCGCGGCGACACTGGACCCGCAACTTCTCCATCTAGGCTTGTCCAACATCGTGGACGTCTACACGCCTCGCCCTCCAATTGTGGCCAACGTAATCCTGATATTGAACCTGGTTGTGGTGGCGCGGCGCAGCGCGGCAGTGACGCCGAGATTGCTGCGCTGTTGCATGCTAATGAGCAGACTGTTCCGGCACCTCCCCAGGGTCGAAAGCGCCCGCGCCCACCGGGAAGTACCGATAGGGAGAGGACATTCCCATCCATTTGCACGCGAGTACTCCGTGTGTACGAGAGCTACGGTGACACGGGGCGTAGCTTTTGCCTTGCTCGGCGGCGCGCGCACAGCAAGGCGGGGCAGTTCAACTCGCGGCGGCTGCGCTCGCTCGAGTCTTTCATTTTTAACGACTGGCGGGTGCGGTATGTCTGCCGCCGGGGCCAACGACCTGTGGAGCATTTTCGCCGAGTGGGAGTCCGATCGGCCCTCTCAGCCCGGCCGGCCGAAGAAGCTGAGAGAGTACTTCCCCACCCCTCACTCCATGCGGCGAGTGCTCGCTGACGACATTGACGAGGCAGTGGACAGTGACGGCTGGTACTCATGCAAGCTGACGGAGATCA
Source organism: Pyropia yezoensis (assembly GCA_009829735.1). Lineage (NCBI taxonomy): Eukaryota > Rhodophyta > Bangiophyceae > Bangiales > Bangiaceae > Pyropia > Pyropia yezoensis. The sequence continues at coordinate 19,173,883 of CM020620.1, forward strand.
ACGAGTCTCACGAGGCGTACTACCGCGACGCATTGCCAGAGATACGCGCCGCATTGTCGAGGGTCCCGAAGGTGCGCTATTGGGCGAAAAGGGACGATGGACACGGTCCATCAGGCTTTCGGGAGACACCGTTCGATGGCGACGCTTTCCGCCTCTGCGAGGAGCAAGTCCTTCGTGAGCACGGGCCTGACGCTTTCGTTGTCGTTCTCTACCTGTACAGTGACAGTTGCGTCATGTCTGCGTCTGGTGCTAAGTGACCTGCTGCTTTACACGTTGTCTTTTTCTGACCGCGCGCTTCTTTTCTTATTGCGTTTGCGTGACTGTGTTCTCCGATGCGGTTCCTGACGAGTACTTTCCTGTGCCCTCTCCACACTGCCCACTACCTGTCTGTGACGGACTGCAACGATGGTAGCTTACAAGCTGTACCCCATCAGGATGAGAGTCATCAACGCTCTCACCAAAGTGGAAGAGTGGATCACCCTCGCAGACGTACCCCAGTTGAGCACAGAGAAGGGGTCGGCTGGCGCGGAGCGGTCGCGGCTGAGGCGGATGGCAATACTGCAGCGCGTCCTCTACCTCGCGCTTCGGTCGACCATACACGCGAGACACAACGGAGTTTCCGTTTCTGGGGGAGTGCGTGGGCAGCTGTTGGCGTTTCCCCGCGTTATCCTCTACATATGCGATCAGCCCGAGGAGAGGCAGGCGCTGTGCTTCAGGCCTGGGATATGTCAGCGTCCGTGCACAATGTGCGAGGTGTCCGTGTCGGACTTAGGCCTCGAAGCAGCGCTGCTTGCGAGGAAACGCTGCGCTGTTTCTGTCGTGGAGCGGCAACTGGAGGCTCACGGACATCTCACTCATGGGCGGGAAAAGCGGAGGCGACTCCAGATTGAGAAGGAGTGGAGCGTTAACAGTCAACCGCCGGCTTTAGCTGCCATGGCGGGGCTGTGCACGCCGCCCTTTCTGCTTTGTAACATCGTCGCCATCGATGTCCTGCATGTGCGCTCACTGCATCGCTGCTTGAGGTGTCTCTCTTGCTGTGCATATGGGGTTGCGGGAGTGTCCTTCAAGGTACTGACATTGAGAGCACCGGATTCCTGCTTTCGTGCCGTGCTGCTCGGTGCGATGCGACTGCCTGAACTGGCAGGTGTTGGACTTGGGCATTACCCGCGACCTGGTGAAGCGACTGGTCCGTATCTTCCCGTCTATGTGCGACGGTTACGAGCCGCTTTGTGGGTCCTTCTCGGCTACGTACGCGGAAGCGTACAGGCGCCTTCTTGACATGGGGCGCCGCTGCAAAGCCTCCCGAGTGAGGCCAGGGTAAGTGTTGCAGGCCTTTCTAATGAGTGTCATCTCAGTTCTCATCTCGTGTCTCTCTGGACTCAAGAATATTCACCGAGGGCACCGACGTCGTCTGCCGGACGACTGACAAACCCTGCGATCGTGCTTTCATTCCTTCTCCGAACCGCTGTCTGCCGGTTGGCATCCTTTCTGCAGGTACTTCATCACGGATGGCGAGACGCAGGCCACATACACTGGCCGGGAGCAGCGGATGGGCATGTGGATTTTGCCGTTCTTGGTTTCTGGCTTGTTCGACCGAGGCAAGCCCAAGATGCCCGTCGCAAAGGAGGTATCTACGCCAGCTGAAGACGACGGCGGGGATGCGGAGGCCGGTAGGTTTATGCAGTCAGTTTGCAGCGAGACTGACGCTCCAGACGACGCGGACGAGGCCAAAGATGACGAAGCGCCCTCCTCTACCGCAAAGAATGACAAGGCTAACCGCAAGCGGCCGCAGTTCGACTGGCACGCGTATCGTGTAGCGTTCCCCGAAACCCCTCTTCACGCAGCAGTTACAGCGATGTTTTCGGAGTATGCGCTACTGGTAGGTCGCATGACCCGACGGCTGGGAGTCGCTGCACGCCAGCCCATGACCCTGTCGGAGGGTGCTTCCATTGCGAATCAGTCGCAGGACTTCATCTTCGGCTACGTCAACCCCATCTTGGGGCACCTGAAGACGACCAAGATCCATCGCGTGCTGTGCCACGTGCTCGATGCCGTCAGGTACCACGGAAGCATCATGAATGCCAACACCAGCTCGAACGAGATGGGCCACAAGCATGACAAGCGGCATTACGCTCGTACGAACAAGCGGGAGGGGTACACACGGCAGCTGGTCAAGCACGCTCATGGCACGAGGAAGGTGCTGCGCCAGAATGCAGAAGTGAGGCGTCAGGAGGACCGCGCCGCCAAGAAAGATAGCGGCTATGTGGCCGACAACGAGATGGTGGGCGCGCAGCTTCAGCGGGCTCGTACAGGCCATCTTAAACACGAGCACGTCAGGCAGCTGTCAACGAGGCCTGGGCTTTCAGCCTTGCCCGCAGTGCTTGGCGTCCCTGGGTCACGTCGTGTCGCGGTTCTTGCTCACATGATTTTTGAAGCGCAAGTTGCCTGTGGCAAGCGACGCCAGGTGGTACGCACGTCGCCATCATTCCATGAGAAGCAATGGTATGACCACAAGGAGTATCGGTCTGTCGGCACTGCGTCGGCTGGAGATCTGCAGTATGGTAAAGTGCGTCTGATTGTACGCACCGCTGATGATGTAGACAAGCTGGTTATGTCCGAGATGGAACGTGTTGTCGGTGCTGAGGAATGCCCACTGTCAACTCGTAGCTGCACGCAGCTACAGTGGTCCACAAGAGTGCGTGACCACGACGTTGATTCTGATCGGGAAGTGAAGCTGCGCTCCATCCCGGTCACAGATGTTGTACCTGTAGTGCACATTGTGCCGGACTGCGCGGACATGGGCCGCCGAGAGAGCATTGGAGTGGCACCGCCTACGTTCGGCTCCAGTGGCGAGCGCTTGTGGCGCATGCGCTATCTTCTTAATGCTTTCCAGCCGGATACTGAGCAATAAATGAGTCAGTGTCCAAAGTCATGCACGGGGAAAGCACGCATGCGTGCCGTCATCGACGCCGCTCCCGCAGCCGCGGCAGGGAAAGAAACCGCCGCCGTCGCCACCGCCTCCGGCTGGACCCCCCCGCTCCACTCCCCCTTGGAACTCTGCCTCGGCTATCACAGCTGTAACGGCCCCCGCTCCCACCGCGAGCTCCTCGCAGTGACCAGGTGTACCCCGTGCGGTTGGGTCTACCAGAGTCACCTCCTGCGCCAGCCCGTTTGCCAGTGGGCTTCCAAGGAAACCTGAGTCCACCCAGCTGCTCGGGCGGTCTGGTTACTCACGCGGCGCAGCTACTCGCTCTCTCCGCCCTCCCGCATCCATCGCTACGCGTAGGGGCTTTGGCGGGCACTAGCCGACCCCTCCCCCCCTGCCTGATATCGCCGCCCTTCCTACTTGCCTCCGTCGCGCTCGCGACCGCCACAGTGGCCACAGCCAGGCTCGCCGCCGCCGCTGCGGCCGCCGCCGCCGGCGCCGCCGACGTCTTCGACGGGTCTCCCGCCGCTTGTGCGCGTTCTGTCGGCTACGAGCACGCGACGAGGAAGCGGTGGTGGCAGGAAAGGGCAAAGCAGCCGCCGCTCCCTTCGCCACCGCAGCTGCTGCAGTCGCCAGTAGGTGGAGCCGGCCACCCCAGTCGCTGAACCTGCGGCCGCCGCTGTGCTCGTCCGCCCAGCACGGCGCGTGACGGCGTGCGGCCGCGACACTGCTGAAGCCCCGTCGAAGCAGGTGGTTCGGCGGCTCCGCGTTTGCACCGTGACGGCTACGGTTTTGCTCGGCGGTAGTCGCCGCGCAGTTGTCCGTGTCTCGCTCTTCAATGCTTCGCAGGCGTGGTCGCCCGCGTCGTGCACCTCGAGGGCCGCGGTGTGTCGGATCAAGGCTTTTCAGAGTCATAGGACTGGACCAACCGCCAATGACGTCCCGTGTTTCAGGGTGGCGCCTTTTTGACTGACCTCGTTTCTTGCAATGCCCATCGAGGCTGCATACTTACAGTACCGGCGGACTCCATCCCTGGGATGGGTGGGATTGGCGAATCAATGCATATCGAAACTCCCCATCCCAGCGGGCTTGATACGAAACGGAGGCATTGATAGGCCTTGATATGGGATTCGATGAGGAAACAGGCGATTGTGACGATGCATACCAACGACTTCTCTGGGGCTTGCACTAGGTTCCGCAAGCTTCAAAGAGTGAGATAGGCACCACCCAAGGTCTTTTGTGGAAGCACAAACAATTGGCTATATAAATTCATCAATATTCTGTGTCTCTAGATATTGAACAAAAAAGAAATGAGTGCAACAGCCTCGTCTCATCACAGCAAAACCAGAGGTGTGTCTATTTCATAAGTAAAACGCCATGCATAACAAAGAATGTTATCGTCGTTCGCCGCGAAGGCAATTGTTTTGCTCTCAAAGCTGTCGACCAGACTAGGGGCCGCACAAGGCCTGCGGAGGCGGACAACTGAACTTCGCATGTGTTTCTTCTTTTGCTACTTGCAACTCGAGAACAAGAGCAGCACACATGACGCGAGCTTCGGACCTTTCACCGACGGGTGCACATATACGTTGTTGCTTGTCTTGCCAAATGTCAAGAGCTGGGCGTTGATGCTCGAAGCAATATCATTTTTTCTGTGCTACAAGTGCGCGTGTCTTGGAGATGAGGGGCAGCCTGGCACCGCTGCCGGCGGGGTCAGGGCTCGGTCAGCAAATTTTATTGGCACTCGGAGCACCTCCAGTCCGCATGTTGACTAGGTCGGGTGCTTCAATTGGTTTACCAGAGGCTGGTCAACAGTACGCACACGAAACAAAAAGTCCGTTGACCTTCTTTCGCTCGTAGGTAGCTTGGACGACGCAAACCAACCGAGAGAAGAAAATTTGTCCTCCTTGTGGTCCGCCACGGGGACCGACCGACTCCCGGGCTGATGTGCCTCCACAGGGTAGAATCGCCTCAGCTTTTCTTCACATCTGCGGGGAAACATGTGGTTCTGCTAAGATCTCCCAGAAAAGTGCTCCTGACTGTAAAAAACAACCAGCTTCCAAGAAGATATAGTGAGAAACAGTTGAGGCCCTTTCTGGCCCGGCATACGATCACATGGTTGGGTTGTCGAGCAGCGGATAGCACTGTTCAGCCAATGCGGTGCCCGTATTTTGCAGAGACTTACTCTATGTCTCAGTCCCCGGCCACCAGGACAAAATTCAGCGAGGAGCAATACTATAGTATTTATAGTGAGTAAATTGCCGAACATAATATGTCACAATATTATTGTCGAAATCGATCTGGTCTTTCTGGAAAAGTTACACACCCGCGTTCGACTGAAAAGTCCAGTACGGGGAACGGCACAATCCCAGGAGTCCAATCAAAAGCCCCGTGGCCTTTGGTAGGTTTTGGCAGAAGATCAGCAGTGTACATAGCGCAGTGCTGTATGCTTAGTTTTACTGCCCTGCCGGCGTCCTTTCTGTCCTGCTCTCTGCATCAGACTTCGTGCTCTTTTCTGGCTCACTCTTCACTGCCTTCATTTTTTTTACAATGACGCTTGTCCTTTCGTCCGCCTCCTTGGCAGCTCGTGTTGTCAGGCAAGCCTCGGCGTCGACCATTCGTGTTCGTCTGCCGGCTATTGCACCTCCCCCCCGCTCCGCTGCTGTTGCCACGAGCCACTCGTGGCCTGCCGCCACGCTGTCCCTCCCCGTTCCTGCTGCCTATCACTCTTGGAGTGCTGCAGCCACGACGATTGTGGCGCGCGGCACAGCCACCGGGGATGGGGGGACTGTTGACACGGCCCGTCGGCCCCCCGGTGGAGTGCAGACGACATCTGCCGCCGCGCGGTGGTTTTCCGCATCTGCCGTGGGTGGTGGCGGCGGAGACGACGGTGGTGTGGGTCCGGGAGTGCCGTCGGCGACGCAGATTAACGCTGCGCTGGACGAGGTCAACGAGCGGTTCGGGGAGGCCCGCTTGCTGCTGGGTGAGGCGCGCGACGCCCTTGGCAGCGTCTACTTTGGTAAGCTGTGACGGTCTTTTAGGGTGGGAGAGGGTTTGTGCTTGGTGGAGGCTGATGCCCCTGAGACGAGGTTCTGCTGTGGCGGCTCACCTGAGGGCTGGCGCGGCCTAGGTATCGTGCCAGCTGCTGTCCAATCCCCTGCCGTGTCTGAGTGACATGACTGAACACGCGCTGCCCGTTGGGGTTTCTTTTCTGGTAGCATGTTGGGTGCTCCTGGCCTGTACTCTTACCGCATAACGCCCGGCCACTCGAAATGCACCATCCGATTGTGGCATTCTCGCGTCAATACTGCTGGTGCTGCGTGCATACCTCCACTTGCTTTCCCATTCCCTACAGAGGAGGACTTCAAAGACGCTCAAGATGCCGTCGCTCATGCTGCCGAGGCATGGAACAACCTCCTCGCGTCGGTCGCTTCCCAACCGGAAACCGCCGCCGAGCTCCGCCGCTCCACGGGCCAGAAAATGAAGCAGCTGGACGAAGAGCTCCGCGTAATGACGGACGCGCTTATCCACGACGATTGAAGTGTATCTGATCTCCGGGGGGGGACGGCACGTTCTGTCGGCGGACAGACCGGTCTGGGGGGGCGGGGGTCCGGGGCAGAGGGCTTCGGGTGGGGCGCGTTGACTACGCGAGCAGGCAGGTGCTGCCATCGAGGGAAACGGTCCGGTATGCGGTTGGCAAGCGGGCCCAGCTACCTGGTGCGAAACGAGCGGCAGCTTCATCAGCAGGAGTGAGGGTGCACTCTTCTGCGACGTGCATCGGTGGAGGCGTGTGGGTTGCCTACCCCTGCGTGCTGCGGCCCGCCCCGTTACGGGCGCGGTGCTCTCAGCCGCTGACGTGTGCATCGCATCAAGCGCTTCTGCCCGTTCCCGGACGCAAACTGCGCTCTGTCGGCAACGGGTACCGCGGGCGCGTCCGCACCCTCCAGACCGCAACTAGGTCTCTTCACTCACATCTAGCGGCCAGCCCCGTGGCGTGGCTCTCCTTACCCCGCGCGCCATCCCCCCACCTTGGACCACAGCAGACGCCACAGCTCACTTGCCGCGGCCACAGGCGTCCCGTGCGTTCCCTACCGTGGCCTGCCCGCTGCGTGAATGGCTCGTCTGCGCTCCCCGTGCTCCTCCCTCCTCCGCGTCCCCCCCTGTCGGGGACTAGTCACGCGCGGCGCCGGCCCGCCTCTGCCCCATCCGTTGAATCTCTCGCATTCTTCCCCCCTTTGAGCCCTAGCATCACGCCCACATCCCCAACCTCTGATGTCCGTCCCAGCAGGTACTCCCGCACCGCCACCCGTCGCCCCGTTCGCAGGCACTCGCGGAGCCACGCAGATGTGACGACAACCCCCCCTCCTCGCCCAGGCCCGCGCCCCCCCCCCGCCCCCAGGCCCAGACGGTCCCGCTTGCCGGCCGCCATTTCATCAGCGATTGTGTGGGTCACGGCAGCCGAAGGGCCGAGGGCGACGCGGCCGCCGCCCGCCCAGACGGCACGCCCGAAGTCGTACTGGCCGCCCCCGTTGATGCCAGTAAAGTAGATGAGAAGGCCCGCAAAAAGGGAGGTGGCCGCGGGGGGGGCCTGTGCCGCCGTCTTAGCCGCCCGTGCCGCCCAGTAACCACTAGCACTGCCGCGGCTGGGGCCGTCCGTCGCCGACGGGAGGGAAGCCAGCGTGCGCTGGACGTAGCGCAGGGCGGGGGCGGGGGGGGGGACCGATGGGGGGGCACCTGCCGGTGGCGTCGGCAGCGGGGCAGGGCCGGGCAGACGCGGCGGCCGCCGCGGCGTGCGCGCAGAAGTCGACGATCTGGTGTCCTTCTGAGCCAGAGCGCCAGGAGTGGAAGCAGTGGTTGCCGCGGTGGCGAAGGTGGTGGTGGTGGCAGCTGCCACGGCGGCGGCAATGGGAGAGGGGGTGGAAACGGTGGTGGACGCCACTGCTATGGCGGCGGGGGCCCGTGAGCGGCGCCGACCCACACGACCAGCGGCTACGGCAGGAAGGGGCATTGCAGCAGCGAGTTACGGGCCAACAGATGAGGAGGTGGAACGACAGGGATGAGTAGGTCGATGGAAGGGTAATGTGACCTTCAGTGGGCAAAGACCGAACGGGGTGAGTCCAGCCATCATGACGAGGAGGATGTACAGCAAAAGAGCAGTCGGCAGTCACCTTCGATGCTCGCAACCACGCCACCGACGAAGTCGATGGCGCGCAAACCTGGTTGCATGGAACGTCCAAAAATGTATGGAAGTACAGCGGACCACCAGAAGTATTTACAAACCCCCCCGAAATCGACCCGACCATGTCTCTACCTACGCTTCGTATTCGGCTTTAGAGAGACTCCTCCGGGGGTTCACAGGATCGGTGTGCTCCTGTGAGAACGGCTGCTCTCACCCAGAGGTACCAGACGTTCGTCCGCCCCTTTTCGAAGCTGGAAACCTGGCCCCAGTTCTATCAGAGTCGGGTGCAAGAAATGAGGAGCATCGCCATGCGTGCATACCAGGGGTTGCCAAGCGTACTCAAAACAAGCGTATTACGCGCGTATTATTTTAGCGTACTACGCGTACGCTCTGAAAAAATCCGAATGTGCCTGGTACGCATACGCGCACTCCAGCCGGCCAATGTACGCTAAAGTTTCATGCTCGAACGTACTTTGGCCAGGTACGCTGTCGGGCGAATCATAGCGGCTATTGCGTAATTATCATCGTTTCGTTTACAGATATCAGCTGCATTGAGATTAATTGGGGAGTTCACAATACTGAAGAAGTCCTTGTGAGACTTCGTTCTGACCATTATGCCATCAAGTACGCTCAGGTACGCTATTTGCTGCATTTTTGACAGTGCGCTTGCCAGATATCATCCGGTAGAAATACGTGAGGAAAGTACTGTGCCAGTATTGGCAGAAATCGTATCAGACTCACGGCCTGCTACCGACCGCGGATCTGTGTAGATGGGGCAGCCGACGTCCGTGCAGGCCCCAGACACAGCAATCCAAGAGTCCTTCTTCGTCGTTCAATGTCTCTCCCCTCGCAATCGTCCCCTCGGCGCGCTGTGCCCGCCCTCATGTAGGGCCGGCGCAGCCCCCCACGTCAGGGCACGCACACGAGCCCGCACGGGCATCCCCCCCCTGTAGCACAATAGGAATCCGTCGCACGTCCACTCTCAGGGAACACTCACCAAGGGGGATCGGCACCAACGTCACCGGGAGGCCAAGGTTGCTGTCCTTGGAGCGCAAGCCACGGGACCAAGATGGGAGCCCAAATGGGAGGGGTTTGTTGTTCTACCTTGGCCGGCGGTGGATTCGCCGCCGGCCCCTTCGTTATAAACCCTCAGAGACACTACTAACTACCCTCCACCCCAAGAGGCAAGTCCCTCTGGTCATACGTAACATATAGATACCGTGACCAGTACGGACTCTCAAATTGAAAGTTAAGGATTAGCAGTAGCCCCCCTAATATTAGGGTCACAATACGGACAACCATATTGCTACATATCCCCCCCTTAGATTCGGCCCGTCCTCGGGTCGAGTTGCATTCGGGTTACCGAATGTAAGTGGGTCGCGTGACCGTTTACCAGTCGGGTGGGGCTTTGCGCCCCGTCGCGACAGACACCCCTTTTCGAGGTTGTCTGAGGGGGGTGCCCCCCTTTGTGTTGTACACACACGATCCGTTTTCCGGACCGTTAAATTCCCGATGCGGGTTCTGTTCACGACCCCCCTTTCCGAGGGGTGGTGCAAGCGGATCCGCCACCAGGTGCCTGGTGGTAGGGGGGCCCCTCTCGTGTGGACGAGTGAGTGGGGGCGGGAACTGCCCGCGTTGCGTGTGGGCGGTTGGGGGTGACCCCCCTTGCCTACCCCGTGTGGGGGGGCGTGGCTCCGTCCCGCCCAGGTGCCTGGGTGGAGCGCGTTCGTAGCCCCGTGGGGCGCGGGTCGTCCCGCGCTGCCGTATCGCTCGTGCTGAGCTGTGTGGCTATAAGCGCGGGTGCCCGCGCTTCCCTGGCTCGTCCTGCGCGAGCGTTCCTTGTACCGGGTCGAGCCGGCCTCGGCTTTTCTGCACGGGGCGCCCCTGCTACCCCGGTTGCACCATGTCGGACCCCCAGGTACTCGGGGGCGAGGGCGACCTCCTGCCTGAGGAGGGGGAAGAGGTGATGGTGGACGACGTTCCCGTCTCCGCCACCGCCGCCGAGTGCTTCCTAGCGAGCTCGTCCGAGGACGAGGACGACCGGGTGACCGTTCGTGTGGCCCCGGAAGGCGCGCCGGGCGGGTTGTCGTCCGTGTGTAGCGGCACGACGGCTCCGTCGGGTGGCGGACAACCGCGTGCAGCGGTGGCTTCTACCGCTACTCCTCCGGCGGCCCGGATGGCTTCTGTCGCCGGTGCCGGCGTGGCTCTACCTCAAGACGGTGTCGCCGGCGTGGCGGATGGTGGTGGCGGCACCCCGGCCAGTCCGGCGGGTCAAGACGGCGCGGGTGCCCGCCCGGTTGGTGTGTCCGCTGCGGCGGGTAGCGGGTCTACCCGTGCTGCCCCCGTGGTACCCACGTCGGGTCCGGGTGTCGGCGATGCTCTGCCCGCGGTGCCGCGGACGCGTGACGGTCAAGAGGTATCTACCCCGATGGCAGTGGACTCCGGGAGTTACTCCGGGCGGGCGCCCGCCCTTCTTCTTCCTCCTCGGCCGCGTGCGCCTCCGGCGCCGGCCCCTCTGCCGGTGGGGCATCCCCCGGCGCCGCCGATTCTTCCTGGTCCTGCCCGGGTTGCCCCGTTGGGTGGCGGCGTCGCCGTGGCGGCGGGTCAACCCGCCCTGTCAATGTTCGACTTGGTGGCTCGGGTTCGAGGCCTGACTGTGCAAGAGTCAATGGAGTCCGATGGGCGGATGCGGGTGGACTTCCACCCGCCGCTTCCCCGTGGAGAGTCCTCCCGGCGCGTTAAGGTGGACCCGAGTTGGGAGCGGGAGTTGGTGCGGCTGGTCAACCAGCCGACCGCGGTGCGGGTGGAACACCATTGGATCCTGAGTCAGCCGGACGACCGGCATGCGCAGCTCTGGCGCACCCGGGTGGGACGGGGTGAGGTCTACCTCGACCCCGCCTTCGGGGTATGCGACCTGATTGCTCCCGCGTTGCCGCGGGAGGTTGACTACCCGGCTAGTGCTCGGGGGATTGCGGCGGCGGCGGAGCCGGTTGCGTTTGGGGAGACGGTGGGCAGTACCGGTCGGTATCCCGACTTTGACTATTACCCGGGGGTATCCCCGTATCTGTCGTTGACGGCTCCCTACCCGCCTACCCTGCTTTCCGGTTTGACACCGGCTCCTGTCTCCGATACTTCGGGAGTGTGTTGGCCTCCCGGCCGGTCGGCCCGTTGCAGGGTACCTTCACCCTTGAGGTTACCCTCGGGCAGGCTTCCTCCTTCTTGCTGTCCGTCCGCCGGCAGGGTCGTCTGTTTCATCTTCCGACGGGTGTCCGTCGGCACATCGCGCAGTTGGGCGTGGACCTGATAGCCGCCAAGACCGGGTTGGCCCGGGAGTTCGAGGCCATGCTGGCTGTTCACGATGCCGTGAACTGGGCTGGGGTGTTGGCCCTTCCCCCGTACCGGGACCCGCAGGCTGGGGCTTCCCCCCTGCCTCGTCATTCGTTGCGTATCCGGCGTACTCAGCCGGGTGAGCCCAGTTGCCATGGGTGGGCATCCACCGAGGCTGTTGCTGACCTGGGTATTCCCATGGTTATCCATGACCCTCTTCAGGTCCTTGCCCTGTGGTTCGGTAAACCGATACCGGCGGCGGTTGGCCGTCGTCCCCGAGAGTGGGGCTGTGCGGGTGGGGAGCGTGAGGTGTCCCGTCGTCGGGCGGAGTCCCGCCGGGGTTACGGTGGAGCCCCTTCGGTAGGGTCCTACCGGGCCTCGTATCAGGTGCCACCGGCTCCGGTGGTAGCCGTGTCGGCTCCTGTGGCTCCTCTGGCTGCGCCAGTGTCATTTCCCGCCCCTGTCCTACATGACGGGGGTCCCCGTCTCTGGTATGAGGGCGTTGACGCCCTTGTTGCCCGTGCAATGCGGGAGGGTCTCTCTGTTAGCTGGGGGGATATCCCCCCAAGTGCTGCGCTGGTTGGGTCAGCGCGTTGCTTCGGTGGCGTGCTTGACCGCCTCCAGAAAGCTCTGGAGGACGTGGAGGCTGGCCGCAGCACCCTCGTCCAGCTATGCACCGAGGTAGCTCGGGTGATTGACCGTCGTGAGATTGCCGACCTGTGGAGCACGGAGGTATACGCGCTTACGCGTGAGTGGCCTCCCTCGGGCAGTGGGTCTACCCACTGAGGAGTGCTATGGTTTGTGAGGGAGAGGGCCCCGGTAACCCTTATGATGGCCGGGTAGTAGTGAGTGTAAACTCATCCCCTTTGGGGGCATTGCTTGCCTCTGTTTGCTGCCCTGGGGAGTACCCCTTCTGGCTCAGTGGTGCCTTGCCTCCCGTCCAACTTCTTCCGGTTGGTTCATGCTTGGGGAGGTCACCCTCCCTCACTTTGTGTCTTGGCTTGGGGAGGTCATCCTCCCGTGTAAGCCCCCTAGTTACTTCGATATTATCGAAGTTAGCCTTTACCTTTAAGTTAACTTATTAAGGATCGGGTTTTGCTTAGTTACCTAAGCTTGACTCTGCTTAGTTACCTAAGCTTGGTTCGACTTAGAAACCTAAGTCTGGTTTGACTTAGAAACCTAAGTCTGGTTTGACTTAGAAACCTAAGTCTGCCGTAACCATGTCACACCCTACTTAGTAGGTATGAGCCTCACCCCCCAACAGCCGAAGTCGGTGTCGGTTGGGTTGTTACAGCAGGCGTCGTCGCCTCATGTAAGGCATGAGGAGTTGGCGGGGTATATTCGCCGCCTGTTCCCAGGTGGGTGAGTCGTATCCGACCCACATAACCTTGACGTACCAGGGTCCTGGTAGGTCCGGGTCGGTATGTCCGACCACGCTCTCTACTTGGTATGGAATCCCATCCGGTCCCACCGGGTCATCTGACCGGTGGGTTGTAAGAGCTTCATGTAGCAACCCAGCCGGTACCGGCTGAGGCTGTTCCGGCTTCGGAGCAGGTGTGACATCATTCACACTGATGCGTTGGATCTCCGTATCGGAGTGTAAGATAACAGAGTGGTCATCTCTGTGGAGAATCTGGTACGGTCCTTTGACCGGTTGCATGAGCTTGTTCCCCCAGAACTTCTGGTGTCTGATGTAGACCCAGTCACCTGTTGTCAGGGTAGCGTTGCGCACCCGTAGTCGGGCGTCGAAGTTCTTCTTGTATCGAAGTTGTGTTCTGTCAAGGGCACCCTTGAGCTTCGGTATCATCCACGATAGCTTGGCCAACCAAGCTAGGTGGATACGTTCGGCCGGTCGGTCTTTCGGTGTATCATACCGAGTGCACCTGCCTGGCGGCAGCGTCAGGTTACCGACGCCTAGTGGCATGACCCACTCGAGCGGAGCGATGTTTGTGCTCCGATGTGGCCTGGCATTGTATGCCAGGGTGAGTACGGACAGAAGCCTGTCCCAAGTGTTCGTGTGCTCGGCCACGTAGCACTGTAGCATCTTGACGATGGTGCGGTTGAACCGCTCCACCTGCCCGTTGGTTTGCGGGTGGTAGTCGGATGCCCGACGTGGTTCGATCCCGAACATGCCCATGACCTTAGTGCAGAATGCGGACGTCAGGTTTGCTCCGTTGTCGGAGAGGAGTTGTTTCATGACTCCGTATGCACTGATCCAGTGGTCAACCACTGCGTTCATAATCGTGTATGCCGTATCATTCGGGATGGCTGCTGCTCGTGACAGCTTGGTGAAGCGGTCCGACATGACCAGGATGTACCTGTTCCCTTCTTCCGTTACCGGAAGTGGCCCGAGTATGTCGATAGCGACTTGCTCGTTGGGCCCATCAGGTGGGAACAGTTCCATGGCAGACGCCTGCCTGTGTAGACTCATGCGGTTACGTGCACAGGGGTGGCATCCCCTTACGTGGTCGACCACGTCGACGGCCATTGCTGGCCATTAGAAGAACCTTTGCATTGCTGCGAACACACGTGAACCCCCCGGGTGTCCGGCTGTGGGGCTCTCGTATTCTCGTTCCATGACGGCTTGCCGTAAGGACACAGGAGCCACGACTTGATGTCGTCCATCGGCGGGTGGCCGCCGGTATATGAGTCCGTCTTCATTCCCGGAGAAGATGCCGGCCGTGCCGGCCAGGAGGTTAGCGCGATGACGTCTACAGTCGTCGTCATTGGCTTGTGCCTCGCGGAAGTCCGCGAGGGTCAGTGGGCATGCTCGGTGTGCCATGGTATGGTCAACCATACCCTGGGTAGCATTACCCACCATGCACACCGGTACCACAGGGATGTCTTCGTCCACCGGGCGGGTATCCCCGCTCGGGGTGTCGAGTCGAGACAATGCGTCTCCGAGATGGTGGGTTGACCCAGCCTTATACACGGTACGGTAGTCGTGCTCGGCCATCTTCAGCCTCCATCGGGCTAGCCTCCCATGGCTACCGGAATCCTTGTCACCAAGGTTGAGGAGCCATCGTAGGGGTTCGTGGTCGGACCTCACGATGAACCTGGAGCCCTCCAGGTATGGACGGAGCAGTTGCACTGCCCATATAACTCCGAGGCATTCACGCTCGGTGGCACTATAGTTACGCTCAGCCGGGTTGAGTGTCCGGCTGAAGTACCCTACCGGACGTAGGTCCGGGATAGCGTTATCGGAACCGATCAACGTCTCTCCCTGTAACAGGGTGCATCCCACTTGTGTATCGCACGCATCGACATCGATCACGAAGGTACCCCGTCTGTGCGGGAACGCAAGGACGGGTGGGGATAGTAGGGCTCGCTTCAGCGACTCGAATGCCTCCTCTTCGCTGGGCGAAGAGGGTTGGAGTACCTTGGGCAAGGTACTGCTCGTAAGAACCCTTAACGGTTTAGCTATCCGAGCGAAGTCCTTGACGAACCGTCGGTATACGTTGCACATTCCCAGGAAGCTCTTGAGCTGCGTCTGGGTGTTAGGGAACCGGGCATCCCGGAGTGCCCGGGTATTGGCTTCGAGTACCCCTAGTTTACCAGGGGTTATCTGGTGGCCCAGATACTCGACCGTCTGTTGGAAGAAGGCGCACTTCTTCAGACGCAGGGTTACCCCGGCGTTACGCAAGAGGGTGAGTACCTCGTCAGCATGTTGCACATGGTCATCCATGTTACGCGAGAAGACGATGACGTCATCGAGGTACACTAGGCAGTTACGCCACTTCACCCCCGACAGTATAATGTCGATAGCCCGCTGGAATGTAGCGGGGGCGTTGGACAATCCGAAGGGCATCCTTAGGAACTCGTACACTCCACTGTGACAGACGAATGCCGTCTTGGGAATATCCTAGTCCGCCACCGGGATCTGCCAGTATCCGGCATTGCAGTCGATGGTGGTAAACACCGTAGCTTCCCCCAGGGAGTCGATGCATTCATCCATCCTTGGTAAAGGGTATGAGTCTTTCTTGGTAACCAAGTTGAGGCGTCGATAATCGATGCAAAACCGAGGGGTTTGATCCTTCTTCGGTACGATAACGACTGGGGCACCCCACTCCGACATCGAAGGTCGGATCACCTTAGCTTCACTCAACCTCTTCACTTCTCCATCAACGATCTCTCGTTGCATAGGTCCCGCTCGGTGCGGTTGTGACCGGGCGGGGCGTGCGCCTGGTACCAGGTCAATACGATGTTGGGTTGCCCCAATGGTACCCAAGGCCCCGCCTGTCCACATGACGTCATGCTTTCTTAGCATCCGTCGTACCCCTTCAGCTACCGAAGGGGGAAGGTGGTCGAGGTTAGCCTCGGCCAGTGCCTTCAAGGCTTCTTGGTCCTTTGGCGGCATGTCCGCCGGAGCCGCCGATGGGCTAGGCTTCCCGTCATCGGGTTGCTGTCGCTCGGTGGTCTCTGCGGCCGCCAGCACCTCAAGTGGTTCCACTTGACCTTCCTTGTCAGGGGTAAGGATATCTCCTTCGTAGAGCTCGGCAATCCCGAGGATAGTTCCCTTCGGGAGGGTGACTGCCTTACGGCGATAGTTTGCCATCACTAGGAGGGACGACCCTCCTGCTGGGAGGTCTATGAGACCGTTGGCCATGGTCAACCCATGGCGCTTGTACGTCCGCAGGTTGGACCGGACTCTGCAGATGCCTGCGAGGTCGCAGTTAACCGGGAGGACTGTCTCCGACAACGGCTCAAAGCGAGTTCGCTTGGCCAACCGAAGTGCCTTCGGCTCGACGCTTGCGTACACCTCAGCCACGTTAACGTGGCTCCCTTGCAGCGTCAGGTCCCTGACGACGTATGTCGTGTCTATGTCCTCGCTTCGCCCCGTCTGCTTCTTGAAGCTCGACGGTCCTCCGGCCTGGCCGGATTGCATCAACGTGAACGTTGATGAAGGTGCACCCCAGTATGCAGGGCACCGATAGGGTCTCACACACCAGGAAGTCGACTTCCGTGGTGAGTTCCCCGATGGTAACCCGCAGCGACATCGCTGCGGTCGTACGAATGAGGCGACCATTCGCGCCCTTGATGGTGGGTCCCCGAGTCACTCTGACTCGCGGCAGCCACTTGTCCGGGAGGGTGTCCTTCCGGATAAGGTTGGGTCCAGCCCCTGTATCCAGTACAGGATAGTACGATCGTGTCGACTGGGGGTCAACCCCCAGTGTAGCTGATACCTTGAAGTTCTCCAAGGTGAACAGTACGTGGCCTACACCGATATCCGGTGTAGCTCGGGCATCCTGAACAGGGCCCTTGTCTGGTTCCATGTGACGGGGCTTCCCGTCCTCTCCTCCCAACCTTGGGGGTTGGTCATCAATCCCCTGACGCCGTGTCGTCGGGGCCGGAAGGTGTACCCGGGGGTTGATGCGGCGTCGGCTCAACCGCGCTCTCCGTGGGGCTATCCCCGCGGTACTCCGGGGTGGCTTGCTTGGGTTACCCCAGCGCCCCCCGGTCATCCTTCCTCTTACTCGTTTCCCGCCCTTGGTAGGGTGCCATCCGCCGGGACATCCGGCTGAGGAGGTGCCTCCTCGACGGCCAGTACTCCACATGGAGCTGGCTGCCTACCCGGTGCGGGTCCGGGTGCTCTGGGGGGATAACCCCCGGTGGATGCCTTGCGTTGCGCCGCTGCCCTCCGAGACTCCTCGGGGATGAGTGGGCAGGAAGAAACCCAGTGCTGGGGATCCCCACACAACATACATCCGGACGTGCCGGTCCTCCCTTGAGTTCGCATCGGGGTGGCCCCGTAGCTGCGGTTGCCTCCCTCGGGCGCCCGAGTGCCTGCTCCCTGGTAGGCCTTGGGTCCTTGGGTCAACCGGAACATGGACTCCCCCAACCGATTGGGTCGGCCCGCAATCTGCGGAGGTGCCTCCG
Source organism: Pyropia yezoensis (assembly GCA_009829735.1). Classification (NCBI taxonomy): domain Eukaryota; phylum Rhodophyta; class Bangiophyceae; order Bangiales; family Bangiaceae; genus Pyropia; species Pyropia yezoensis. The sequence goes on from CM020620.1 coordinate 19,191,189, forward strand.
TGCGCACCGCCCATGTTGGCAAGGGCTGGTGAGGGTTACCCGTCACCGGGGTGTACCCCGTAGTCCGCACATACGGGACGCGCCGTCCCGCTCCTTCGTTGACCTGGAACTGGGTTCCAGCCGGGGCGATGTACGCTACCGTACCATGCTCATCAATCACCGGCGTCGCCGGTAGCAACAGGTGGCCCTGTTGGTCGACTAGAGGTTCATCCTCACCAATAGGGGGATGATCGGTCGCCACCAGTACTGGTGCGGCCTTACGTTCCACCTTCTGTTGCCTCGGTACCGGGGTAAGACTGGGCTTGCCTCCCTCACCCTTGGGCTTCGGTGCCAAGGCACATTCCGGGTGTAGAACCCGGTAGGCGTCCCCTAGGGACTTGCACATATGCATCAGTCGACTGAAGTTGGTCCGCGCCGTATTGGCTCCCCGAGCGGATATCCGCACGTAGTTGGGTACTCCTGCGAACAGGATGGCCCGTAGCTCCCCCTCTCCGAGGAGCTTCCCCAGCTCGTAGTCGAGCTCTTGGATCCGGCGTCCAAACATCTCCTCATCCTCCCAGCTCTGGGCGGTGGCAGTGCGAAGGGCCCGATAGTGGTCTTCGCACTTGTCCTCACTGAGGTAGCTGCTCAGCAGCTCCTTGAGAATCCCACGGTAGTCCATGGGGGTGGCCGCGACCCTCATTCCCGGCATCGGGGATGCCTGGCGAAGAATGCCTCGCACCCGTTCATCAACAAAGAACGGGAGGATCTCCAGGGCCAGCCCCTCGTTGACGAGCGCCTTGTCCGCGGCTGCCTTGAAGCTAGTCAAGAAGCCGATGACTGCCAACGGGCGTCCGTTGGGGCCCCCGAACATAGGGACTCCCTTCATAAGGGTCTGCATAGAGCGAATCGCTCGGTGCGACGTATTACGCATCGATTCCGATACGGTGGTAGATCGGTCCTCCAAACGATAACGTTCCGGAGTAAGAACCGACCGGAAGACCTCGTTAACGATCTCCGTGTCAGCGTCCTGGGTATCCAGTCGCTTAGCCAGTTGGTGAGCAAACTCATCGGACTCCATCCGCTTCAGTAGGCTCGCAGTTACCTGCGCGGTCATAGCTTCCACCACTGAAGATGGTACTTCAGGCGTCGGCACCTCGGGAACCCGAGTTGCCTGGCCTCCTTCGTCGTGGGGGTACTGTGAGAGGGTACCCCCTCCCCCAATAACCGACTCTCCACCGGCGTAAGTATCCGCCGGGTCGTGTCCGCGGAGTCCGCTTCGGGTGCTCCGAGCGTATCGCTCCGTGTGACTCCGTTCCAACTCTGCCGACGAGTCGGATCCATACCCCATTGTGTCCGGGGGTCGTCCGGGAGTTGCTGCGCCGGGGTCGACCCCGGTGGACTCCGAAAGTAGTCCGGCCGGTTCAAACCGTACCGGTGTGGGAGGAACACGACGGGGTCCCGTCGTGTGGCGTGTTGACATCAACACTGCCATTGCGTCCTCCGTCCGCTCTTGACGAGCGTCGAGTCCGGAAAACCGGGCCTCGATGCGGGCCAATGATGCCATCAGGGAATCCCCTGGTGAAGGAGGCGGCGGAGTGAGGTCGTTCGATGACAGTTGAGGCGGGCCCCCGCCTCCTGCCGTCCGAGCCGTACCAAACGTCGATCCGGCACCGGAAAGCATTGGCGTCTCAATGTTGTCGATCGGGTTCCCGATCCCGGTTCCCGTAGTCACCTCCGGGGTCGGCGTCGACGCCGATCCGTCATCTTGAACGTTCCCCGTCTCTTGGGTAGACATAGTCACAATCAGTCAACCGACGTAACAATCACCACGAATAAGAGAGCGAGGGGGTAGATTGGGGAGAGTAACAGTAGATCACAGTCACAGGTAAAAGCTCAACACAATCGATCAGGTTGCAACACCACGAGTACAAGAAAAGGACCGGATCCCTATCCGTGTGCCAGGGCCGAAGACGGCGTCACCACAAGGGTGACGGAAACCCGTCCCCTGCTGCTCCACCAATGTAGCACAATAGGAATCCGTCGCACGTCCACTCTCAGGGAACACTCACCAAGGGGGATCGGCACCAACGTCACCGGGAGGCCAAGGTTGCTGTCCTTGGAGCGCAAGCCACGGGACCAAGATGGGTGCCCAAATGGGAGGGGTTTGTTGTTCTGCCTTGGCCAGCGGTGGATTCGCCGCCGGCCCCCTCGTTATAAACCCTCAGAGACACTACTAACTACCATCCACCCCAAGAGGCAAGTCCCTCTGGTCATACGTAACATATAGATACCGTGACCAGTACGGACTCTCAAATTGAAAGTTAAGGATTAGAAGTAGCCCCCCTAATGTGAGGGTCACAATACGGACAACCATATTGCTACACCCCCACAGGCATGCAGGCGCGCCCACACACGCCGGGCCAAGCCCCCCCCTCGTGCACGCACAAAAAATACAGGTGCACTCACACGAGCCAGGGGTACGCACGAGCAGCGCCTGCCACACAGGTCGCCGACAGGCCAGCAGGGCGCCGCCAGCACGCAGGCAACGCAGAGAATCTCGCCCCCGAAGGCGCCAATCAACCACCCGTGTGATACGCAATCACAGGTGTCGTGCAATCCCGCGCAATAATTGGCCAGCACCTGGCAATCCATAGCCGCGGCCGCAAGCACGCAGTAGATACGATGAAATCAGCCACACTTCCCCCTTTCCATCTCGGAGGGCTTTGAGGCCGCGGCAGCACGGATGATCTACTGCTGGATACGGTTGTTTTCTTCCCCGGTCGTCAAGATGCGCTCGAGCGCAGTGTGGGAGATTGGGCCGGAATTCGGTACCAATACTTTGGAGATTCGGGTCAAGTAGACTCGACCGGAAGTCGAAATTCACCCGACACACGATGGTGAGACTTTTGACTTCTGGACGGAAATTCGACTAGGACTTCCGACATACTAGAGCAGGGTAATGCTGCTGGTATTTGTTTCTTGGGATTTTTGCACGGGAGCCAGACGGATTTCTACGCTTTGAGTGCTTTGCATGTGGAGTGATATGATTGGTTTGTTTGAGGGTTCATTTTCTGAGTGTTTTGAGGGGTTGCGTGAGCGTGTGAGAAGGGTTGATAAGGAGGGACAGCAAGGCGGGGAGAGCCCACCTTGGCTGAAAAAGCAAGTAAACACCGTCTGGCTCCAACACATCTTGTTCGTGCCTTGGTGAGTTGACCCGCTCACCACACGCAAGTCGCGTGTTCGGCTGTGTGGAGGTGCTTGCTTCCGGTTTCCCAAGTTGGGATATCGACAATACTCCTCGTCCTTCCCTGACTCGGGCTTGGTGGTTGGGAGTACTGCTACAGTTGGTGGATCAGCGGGGGAGCGGATATCGACTTTGGTACCTCCCTTGACCGGAGACGGGACCAAGTTGGCCCCTCTCCCCTTTCGGCACCGAGACTTCCGGTGACACGATCGACTCGCCTACGTTCCGAGCGTTCGCTGGGTGACGAGGTTGGCCACCGTGAGTCTTGGTGGGAGACCCGGAGTTTCGGGAAACCTCACCGCCTTCCTTGAGGCAGGTGGAGGCGTGGAACGTGCTCTAGGAACTCCCTAGCTGACGATCCCCGACTCTGGACACCGTTTGGTCGTTTTGGTTGACTCCACGTGATTCTTGTGGAGATGGCTGGCGAGGGACACCCCCCCATTGCGCCGAGTGTACCTGGGGCGGGGGAGCGTAGTCCTCCCCCGACGGGCGGAGTACCACCCAGGCCGGGCAGTGCGGATGTGGTGGGTCCAGAGGTTGGACCCCGACGGCGGTCGGCCAGGTTCCTTCCCAGGCCGTCCCCGGAAGAGACGGGCGGAGTTCGCCCTTCTCCGGTGGGAGCGCCGAGCCAGCGTTAGGCTCCGGCAACCTCTTCGGGAAGTGACGACACTCACTTCGGCACTGGACCGCCGACCGGCAGAGGTGACGGGACGGAGCGTTCCGTACCCCGGGTTGGAGGGTCCGCGCCACGACTGGTGCCGGAAGGACCAGGTGGGAGCTCGAGTCAAGCTCCACCTGGATCATCCGGTGTCATGGATGATTCGGTGATGACCGCCATCGCACAAGTCGTGCGAGAGGAGGTGGGGAAGGCGTTGAAGGGGAATACCCCTCCGCCTGAGCAGGCCTCGAGGCGGCAGAAGCGACGGGAGATTCGACGTACTCTCCGTCGTTTGGTGGACTCGGAGTCTGAGTCCTCCGCAAGTGGTAAGTCGGGTGAAGAAGATCTTACCCGACGGGTTCGTGTGACTCAAACGGACCGTCATGGGACCAGAGTCGTCCCAGGAAAGACAGTGGTGAATAATCCGTTGTTCAAGGATGTCTTCGACTGTGAGACATATGGGTTGGTCAACAAGTCGTTGACCTACTCGAATAGTCAGGCCCGTACCCTGGGCCGGCGCAAGAAGCACGTTGCGCAATCCTTCGGGGTCCGTTCAGAGTGGGACGGGACTCCACCCCTGAAGGTCTTCCAGTTTTTGCGAAAGTTCGCAAAAGCCTGCGATGACAATGATGTATCTGAAGCTGAAGCGTTTTTCATGCTTCAGGACTTCACCAAGGAGCCACTCCGCTCCGAGGTGATGAACGTGTAGCATCCCTGGCCCCGACTTGGCGCCGACCCGGGACTGCAACCAGAGGGCACCAGGTGCCAGTACACGCCCGCCGTGTGGTGATGGTTGGCGGTCGTGGCCCGTGCCCGGCACTGGGATGCGGTGGACTACGCTATCCACGCGCGAGAGAGGGATTTCTGATGTGTTTTTGCATACTTGTGAGGGACTTGATTTGAGAGAAATTGAGTGTGAGATTAGTGAGTGGGAATAGAATTAGTAGTGATAGTGGCCCCCGACCTGACGAGGTTAGACTCGGGTCGGGGCCACTCGGGGTTATGGGGGGGCTACCTGGCCAACGTGCCGAGGCTCCCCCAGATGCACGTTAAGAGGGACAGCGAGGCGCCCTTGGCCCGCGCCCTCAGGAAAAAGACAACTGCGCGTTTGCTTTCCTCTTCCCCGTGTGCACTACCGTGCGTATCTGTTTGCTCTGCGAGCAGGCACGTGAGGCAACAGGCATACCATTCTCGTAGTTCCCCTTTCTGTGTTACCTGTCCCTTTCCCCCGAGGGATATTGACACGTGTCTGAGAGGATCGAGTTTTATACCACATATTTGGTGGAGCAGCAGGGGACTGTGGAGTGTTTGGGAAGAGACATTTGGGAGCAGCGGTTGGGTTGTTCCTGTTCTGTCTTTTTCTGTGGTTTGGGAAATATTTGCACCCGTTCACGGGAATCCCATTCCTGGCTCTCCAACCCCTCTCTTGTGGTCTGGCGATCTTTGGACACGCAGGCAACTGGACTGTGGCTGTCAAGAGACCAACATGGCTACCCTTCCTGGCACGACGGTGCCCGAAGGGGTAGACCCCGCGTCCCTTGACGCATCCCTGGTCACCGCGGGGGACGGTGCCCAACCCGGCGTTCTCCCTACGGGTGAAGCAGACCTGGGCGTGACATCCGGTAGCGGACTGGAGTCCACAGGCGGCCAAGCACCACCTGCTCCCGTTCCTCCGGCTGTTCCTCCTGTGGGAGCCACCCCGGGGTCAACGGCGTTTGAGTCCGCTCGCAGCAGACGTCTCCCTCCTGTCGGTTCTACTCCTCAACCTCCAGGGATAGCCCCTGGTGTGTTTACTCCTGGACCCACACATGGCAGCTGGGTGTATACACCTCTTCCTGTGGGCACTGGCGATGCCAGAGGCACCGTTGTGACTGGTTCTACGAATCTCCCTGAGACCTCGACTCCTGGGACCGGCCAAGCTTTTCCTCCCCTTGCATCCTATGGGGCGGGGAGCTCCAAGACCGGTAACCGGAGCAGCCGAAGGCGTCGGCGTCATCGCCGTCGCTCTAGCACCAGCGAGGCCAGTTCCTCCAGCTCTGAGGGGGGATATGATTGGGATGCATCTCCCGGTCCCACCCGGCGCAGGCTAGTCGAGTTTGACTTCCCTGCCCACCAAGTGGGAGATGCCACCCTGAACAAGGTCACGTATTGGGGTAACTACCGGCTGGAGAACCAAGACCAAGGTTACACCCGGAAGATGGCCAAGAAGATGGCGTCCCTGAACCGGCGAATGCAACCGAGCTTCGGGGGACATCCTAAGTTTTCCGGGAAGAGACCGGCGCTTATCTTTGCCTTCCTGCGCCGGTTTGTCAAGGCATGCAATGACAACGATGTGTCCGAGGGCAAGGCTCTCTACCTCCTGGTTAACTTCATGACCGGAGAAGCGGAACAGCGGTTTGCACAGGTTCTACCAGACTCTGCCGGACACATTGTCGGACGTACCGTCGCGAGTTATCCGGAGGCGGTCAACTGGCTCCTGTCCAACTATGCTGACGCGGACTCTCTGCGTAAAGCAGTCGGCAGGCTGAACCGGGCAACCATGGAAAGACAAGAGACTCCAGAGGCGTTCGCCCGTCGTGTCCGGGAGATGAGCGATGCTTGTGGCAACGTTTACCCCGAGGACAGGCTCAAGATGATCTTCTCGGAAGGGCTTCCTGAATATCTTCAAGTGGATGCGGAGAACTACAACCAGGAACATCAAGAACATACCTTCCAGCAGTTGATGGCCTACACCCAGGGCAAGCACCGGCAAGCCAGGGCCCTCCAAGCTCCCTTGGTATCAACCCCCAAGCCGTTGTCGCGAGTTCGACCCGGACCCGACAAGTATAAGGGAGGTGATAGCCCTGTACCGGTACTCGCAGTTGGCGAGGCCTCACCCATGGGGTCAGGGGACAAGTGGGGCGGCTTCGTTTCTAAGGAGCAACCATCCCTGGTCGCCCCCAAGCAAGTCAAGAACCAGCGGTTCCGGTCTTTCTGGCTGTGCCAGAAGGAGGATCACATGTCCTACCAGTGCCCGACCATTCCCAAGGACCTCCAGGAGAAACTCAAGCGTCAAGGACTGGTGTTTGCAAAGGCGGTCAACTGGGCTGACCGGCGGGCACCCTCCAAGATGGACAAGGCACAGGTACATGCAATCCGAGTGGCAACCTTACAGAGCATCACGGAGGCTCTGGCAAGGGAAGCTCCTACGGACTTCGACCTGGAGACCGAAACCTCTAAGGACTCCTCGGACCCGGGAAACGAGTAGGGCAGGCGCTCTCCCCAAGTGTCTTCCCGAATCTCCCACGGCAGGGTACTTCTACCTGTTCTCCCCTTGCGTGCCGGGAGAAAGGACGGCGGTTACCTGCTCAACCGGTAGCCGCCTGGACACCCTGTGTGTTCAAGGGGACATTGCTCGTCCTGCGTAAAGAAAACCTCAAGATTAATGCTCGTATGCGTGTGGGGGATAGCCTCCCCCAAGCTGTTACGCCGGTGGTTGACACGGGAGCCGGACCAAGCGTCATCACTGAGAACCTGTTACCTCCGGGCTGGCGTCGACATGCCTGGAGAGCGCCTACCCGGACCCATATCGTCGACGCTTCGGGTCAAACCCTACGACCGCTTGGCCGTCTTCCTGTCGCCATCTATGTCAACAATGAACCAATGCTTTTTCCCTTTCTGGTAGTCAAGACCCTATCAGTCCCCCTCATCCTAGGCTGGGACTTCCAGAAGCAGCATGTCAAGAGCATCCTACCCGGAGAAGGGAAGGTCCAGTTCAACCATGGGTTTGTGTCACCGGTATTGGAGCATCTGGACGCCAAGGTTCGTGTAGCCAAGGGCAAGAGGGAACGCATCCCACCCTCTACCTTGACTCTCTTCAAACCGGTGCTCCTACCCCCTCGCTCGGAGACCAAGGTTCAAGTAACGACCCGGATTGCAGGTCAATGCCTGATCTACGGACGTAAGGAATTTCTGGCGAAACACCGGTTATACTTGGCCCACGGACATCACAAGAAGGTAGAAAGGCACACCCCGTTCTCGGTGCTAATCGTCAACGTGAGCCGGAAGCCAATAACCCTCGCCAAGGGCACCCGAGTTGGTACAGCGGAGCCTTACCGGGGGTCCGCCCGTGCTATGAGCAAGGAAGACCTCCTGAACCTGCAGCAAGAACTGGCATCCAACTTGACGGCCTTAGACGTCCCTCCGAAACAAGAGCAGGCTGGCAGCGCTACTCCGAAACCCGAACAAGCACCACCCGGGATGCCGAAGGTCAAGCAAGAAAATGTCCCTCCCGACTTGAAGGAGGCACTGGAGAAGCTTCTCCAGGAATATCGGCACCTGTGGTCGGGAGAGCTGGGCAAGATGGACGCCACTCTACACCGGATTCAACTCAAGCCGGAAGCTAAGCCAGTGCACATGCAACCATATCGGGCCGGACCTCATCGCCGGGATGAGATTGAGAAGCAGGTTAACAAGATGCTCAAGATGGATGTTATCGAGCCGTCTGATGGCGAGTGGGCTTTCCCGGTGGTAGTCGTCCCGAAAACCGGCGGTCACTTCCGTTTCTGCGTTGACTACCGGCGCCTGAACGAGATGACAGTCAAGGACGTATACCCGATACCCCGGATGGATGATTGCCTCGACTTTCTTGGTGATGCCACCCTCTTCTCGACGCTGGATTGTAATGCCGGTTACTGGCAGATCCCTCTGGCTGACGAGGACAAGGACAAGACCACCTTCACGTGCCACCTGGGACTATTCCGGTGCAAGCGTCTTCCTTTTGGTCTCACCAATGCTCCGGCAACCTTCCAAAGAGCCATCGACATCATCCTGTCCGGGCTAAGGTGGAGAACATGTTTGGTCTACCTGGACGACATTATCGTTTTCTCCAAGACCCCAGCGGAACACCTGGAGCACCTTCGGGAGGTCCTGGCCCTCCTGTCCAAGGCTGGAGTTACGCTCAAGGCCGAGAAGTGCCACCTGTTTGAGACTGAGGTGGAGTATCTGGGGCACGTGCTGAGTCCGGGGGAGCTCCGAGTCAATGAGAAGAACATCAAGGCCCTCCGGCATGCACGGCAACCCAAAACCCAGACGGAACTCAAGAGCTTCCTGGGTATGTGCAACGTCTATCGCCGGTTCGTACGGGACTATGCTCTGATTGCCCGGCCACTGACCAAGCTGACCAGCAAGAAGCTGCCCGCACAACTCCCGGTGTTCGACGAGAAGCAGACGGCGGCCTTCGAAGAGCTCAAGAAGCGCCTGACCACTACTCCAGTACTGGCGTTACCCAAGCGGGAGGGCCAGTTTGTTCTGGAGACGGATGCCTGTGGCGTCCAGGTGGGGTGCTCACTACTCCAGCAGCAACCTGATGGGCACTTTCTCCCGATAGGCTACTACAGTCGCGTCTTGACTCCAGCTGAGAAGAACTATTCCACGACCGAGCGCGAGTGCTTGGCAGTCGTCTGGGCTTGCTTCCTGTTACGGCCATATCTTGAAGGACAAGAGTTCCTCATCCGGACGGACCACGCCAGCCTAAGGTGGCTGCTATGTATGGACAGCAGTCAAGGAAGGGTAGCCCGGTGGCGCCTACGCCTTTCGGAGTTCAAGTACAAGGTGTGCACCAGAGCAGGGAGGGAGCACCACTGCGCCGACACCATGTCCCGGCTGGAGACTCCTGCAGCCGATACCGGTCCTATCCCGGAGGAAATACCTTGCTTCATCCTCCCGAATGTCGGACGTGGCTGGCACGCTCCCCTGTATGAGACACCTGAGGCTCATCAACCGGTGACCATTCACCGGATGCTGGAGGCACAACTGACGGATCCTCAATGCTTGGAGCTTCGCCACCAAATGGACCTGAACCGGAACAGTCGTTTCTCCGAGTCTACGGACGGACTCCTAGTACGGGTGTCACCCTTCGATGGGGCCACTCAAGTCTACGTACCCCGGGGCCTACGAGCTGACATCCTACGCCTGGAGCACTCGTCTCCCCAGGCCGGACATCCTGGTATCAATCGGATGTATGCTTCCATGAGACGACACTATTACTGGGAAACCATGGCCAGTGACGTCCATAAGTACCTGGAGGCTTGCGTTTCGTGTGCAAGGAACCGGTTGTCCCAGAGGAAGAAGACTTCTAAGCTACGCCTATTCCCTGCGGCGGAGCCCTTTGCAAGCTTGAGCATGGACATCCTGGGGCCCCTACCTGAAACATCCAGTGGCAACCTATACCTGCTCATCATATGTGACCGGTTCTCCAAGTTCACTCGAGCAATCCCGCTGAGGACCATCACGGCTCTGGATGTTACGTCAGCCTTCTGCGAGTACTGGATAGCTGCCTACGGTCCTCCAGACTCCGTCTTGACCGACAACGGTCCCCAGTTTGCATCCCTGTTCTTCCAAGGAGTCTGTGACCTGATGGGCATCAAGAACTTGTACACTACGACGTATCACCCTCATACGAACGGCCAGGTGGAACGATTCAACCGGACCCTAGTAGACATGCTACGGCACTACGTGGAGGAGCACCAAGAAGACTGGGACGAGCTCCTGGCTGTCCTCACTCTAGCCTACAACTCCCGAGTTCACCGGACAACGGGGGTCGCTCCACTCGACTTTGTCACCCCAAGGCGGCTGACCAACTTCTCCCTGGAAAGAATACCAGACGGTCCCCAGCCTGCACTGAAGTCAGGTCCCAAGGCAAAGGATGAGTTCCTGGAACAACTGAAGCTCCTGCTCCCAAGAGTCAAGGAGTCAATCTCGAAGACCCAGGAGCGCTACAAGCGGGACTATGACAAGGGCGTTCGGGAAAAGAACAAGGAACTGGGTGGTGGCGACTGGGTTTTTGTGGACAACCATAGCAAGACCCGGGGGAAGCTGGACTCGAAGACGGATGGACCTTATGAGATCCTGAATACGGACGGTTGGACGTTTCTTCTAGACGTGGATGGCTCCCCGTACCGCGTGAGCAGCGACCATGTCACCCGAGCTCCACCGCCAAGCCAACAGGACTTGACCCGGCGCAAGCGGGCCGCAGTACCCTGGCTATCCCAAGAAGAAGGTCGGGAATATGTCTACGTCAAGTTTGTGGACCATGCCTGGAGAGACGGACGCTTGTACCTGCGAGTACGCTGGTTCGGTTTTAACCCGGCAGATGATACATGGGAACCCTCAAACCGGCTACCCATCGCGGATGTCTGTGCCTACACGCGACGGAACGGGATAGAGGGCACTCCAGTGGCCAGAGCCGGCAAGATTCTGGAGTCGGACTCGGAGGAGGACCAAGAGGATGGGGCCAACCAAGACCCTCGGGACGAGCCGAGTTCATCCGCAACGGATGCGGAACAAGAGGATTGAGAAGAAGGGAACGGGTATATCAAGGAGAACACGCAATACAAGCATGGAACAATCAAGGAAAACAAGCACCCGCTCGGGCAACCCTTCTCTCCGCCTCTTCCCTCCTCGCTTCTCCCAAGATCCTCACCCTCCTTGCCTCCAACTACTACTCCCGGCGCGGACGCTGAGCCGCGGGAGTGTCCTCCAGCGCTGCCTCCGCGGCACGACGGGAACCGGAGGAAGACGGGATGACGTAGTGCGGTGGACGCGGTGCATCCCGGTATGACGCCATCGGAGTAGTACCGGTAGTTGCCGGGGGCTCCCGCTCATCCAGATATGCCCGTCGGCGCCCCTGGAAGCCAGTGAAGGTTTCGGACCACTGCTGGGCCAAGCCATGCCGCGTCAAGGTCGCCAGAAGTTCGCCAACCACCGGGCTGTTCGACATCTGGCCGCTGTCCGCGCAAGCAAACACCCGGTCAACCACGTTGTTCAAGACGCTGGCGTAAGTGCCCAGCACCAGGGAAGACCCGACGCCCTCAACCTGCACCGGAAGACGACCCAGCTGGTCTTCAATCATACCGACGTCGTACTGGTCGCATGTCGGACCACCTTGGATCAGGTACCAGTCAGGCACCCGGAAGCGGGTAAGGCGCAGAGTCGGCGCCGGAATCTCGAACCGCCCCGAGGATGACACCACCGGACGGTCCACAACAGCCCCCGAAACCGGAGTACCTAACTCCAGCGGAGGCACAGCGCCGCCGGCGTTGGAAGAAGGCGTCCGAGGCGGAGCGGCCGGAGTGGTAGGCGACCGCACGGTCACCCCCAGACTCGCCGCAGACAGGCGCGGTGCCGGAGGAGCTTGAAGTACCGGCACAGCCGGAACAAGGCGTGAACGCGCCGGCGACGGTTCAGGCGAGGCCACCGGGGCGACAGGTGCAACAGGAGGAAGTGGAGCCGCCGCAGACGCCTGACCGACCGCCGCGGCCCATCCCGACTCCTGCACCGGCGGCCCAACTGGCAGAAGATCAAGGGCGGCCGGGGCAGGAAAGCTACCTAGCTGCGGCCACGCCGGAAGCGGCGTCGCCAGCTGCACCTTGGCCGGAGAAGACTGGTAGACCACCTGCGCCCAACCGAAGCCATCCCGACGCGGGCGGTTCTGGTCGGCAATCGCGTTCAAGAAGTTCCGGTCATGCACCGGCACTAGACGCCGGAAGTCAATCATCGCCTGGAAGAGCCCCTTATACTCCTCGTCCTGGCTGCACAGGAAGTCGACGGTCAACTTGTCGACAATCCAGACCATCAGGAGGTCGGGGAGAAACCAAAGCCGGTTGGACACCAGGACCTCGTGAAGCCAGTGGTTGGCCGCCAAGACTGTCATCTCGGACGTGTACATCATGTACGGGATCGAGTGGAAGAAGCCCTTGATCGACGCCTGGGTCAAGGCGTCCAAGAAGTACCAGGTGAAGGGGATGCTAGAAGGAGCAAACCCGACCGGGATCTCGACTTCCTGCTGCTGCGGGATGACCTTGGGGTAGTACGCCGCCCGGTTAGCCTTGTCCAGCTTCCAGAACTCTTGGTGGTTGCAGCTCACGAGGAAGTCACGCTGACGTCCGCGTCGCTCACCCTGCTCCCGTGCCGGCGACAACTTGGAGTACTTCCGGGTCAGGAAGGGCGGCTCCAGAGCGACCATACTCGGACGGGGATCGCAGTTCAGGCTCCCCGACCCCTTGAGCGCCTCGTCCCAGACCTTGAGTGCCCGGTGGACGTACCCTTCCTCCTCCGGCCACCGGAGAACGGACGCGGACACGCGACGCTCGGTCAAAGGTAGATCCAGCACCAGCGCGAAGGGGAGATCCTCCAGACGAGCAACCCAAGAGGAACCCGAGAAGCTCTGGGAGCGGTCTTGTGCCAGGCGCATCTGGTCCGCCGTGTGAAGACGAGCCTTATCCATCTTGGTCAAGACCCCGCGCTGGAGTTCCTTGCGCCAGAGGTCCAAGCAATCCTGCTGGCACTGGGCCGCGCCGGCGTTGCCGACCACCGTGGAGTAACGCCGGGCCGCCAGGGGGTCCTGCCCAAGAAGCATCTCCGGGAGACCCACCGGGGGGGTCTCGACCAGGTGCAACGCAGAAGCCGGGGGAACCCGATCCGTCTCCGCCGTAGCAGCCGGCGCCGGCACCGACACCCGAGGAACCGGAGGCAGGAAAAGGGCGCGACTACCCGAGTTCTCCTCCGCATTGCTCGCCGCCGGAACCACGGGCCCAGCTTGAATCTCGGAACTGGACATGACGTCTAGGCTCCGGGGGGGGGGAACGAGAGGGCCAAGGTGAAGGAGAAAGGGGAGGGGGCAGAACCGGAGCAGGTGATCGTGACCAGGGGGAAGACGCTCGACCTCGGCACCGGTGTGGACGTGCTCGAGGCTGTGCACGGTGGCACCTGGTTCGGCCCGAGGACGTGCCGGACTAGGGAGGGAGCTATGTAGCATCCCTGGCCCCGACTTGGCGCCGACTCGGGACTGCAACCAGAGGGCACCAGGTGCCAGTACACGCCCGCCGTGTGGTGATGGTTGGCGGTCGTGGCCCGTGCCCGGCACTGGGATGCGGTGGACTACGCTATCCACGCGCGAGAGAGGGATTTCTGATGTGTTTTTGCATACTTGTGAGGGACTTGATTTGAGAGAAATTGAGTGTGAGATTAGTGAGTGGGAATAGAATTAGTAGTGATAGTGGCCCCCGACCTGACGAGGTTAGACTCGGGTCGGGGCCACTCGGGGTTATGGGGGGGCTACCTGGCCAACGTGCCGAGGCTCCCCCAGATGCACGTTAAGAGGGACAGCGAGGCGCCCTTGGCCCGCGCCCTCAGGAAAAAGACAACTGCGCGTTTGCTTTCCTCTTCCCCGTGTGCACTACCGTGCGTATCTGTTTGCTCTGCGAGCAGGCACGTGAGGCAACAGGCATACCATTCTCGTAGTTCCCCTTTCTGTGTTACCTGTCCCTTTCCCCCGAGGGATATTGACACGTGTCTGAGAGGATCGAGTTTTATACCACAGAACGTCATGCCAAGTCGGCACGGTGGGAATCCGGGTGAGGTGACTTCCTACCTGGAGTTGGTTAATTGGATCCTACGCCTTCACGCAGACGAGGCTTCCTTGGCTGTGCAGGTTGAAGAGTTCAACCGCGCCACCCAGAGTAAGGGTGAAGAGGAACGGGAATTCGCTGAACGACTCCGTCAGCTGAATGTCCTCTGTGGATTTCTATATCCCCAAGGATTCATTAAGGGACGCTTTGTGGAGGGAGTCCACCGAGCAGCTCGAGCGACTGTGCGAGAGCGTAATACTCCGACCATGACTCTGGCGGAGTTGGCACGCATCGCCCAGACTAAGGGTGATGAGTACCGCTGGCTCGTGTCTGAGCAGCGAAAGGAACGAGAGAAAGAAGCTAAGGGAGTGGAAGCAAGTCGCTTCCGCAGAACTGCAAGGGTGCCTTCCTACACGTGGACGTACCCTGCAGTACCTTCGTCCTCAACTCGAGAGACGGAAGGTATGGTGGCCGCCATCCCTGATAAGTCACAGGGAAAAGCGGGGCCATCGGCGTCAATGAGTGATCGGCCGTGTTGGCAGTGTTCCAAGTCGGGACACTGGGCAGCCCAATGCCCCACTCTGGATGTTCGATTGAGAGCCCTGTTGGCTCGTACCGGGAAGCTCGGTATTCCGAGGACTGATTCGGATACCCGGCCGCGCACCACACGTGTGACGGCCATGACTCAACCTAAGTCAGAGGATGAGTCCACGCTGGAGAAGGGGGAACCCGCCTCCTCTAGCTCAAGTGATGAGGGCACTCCATCATCCGAGTCGGATGAGGGAAACGCCTAGCCGCTGGGACTAAGACTGACCCAAAGGCTCCAGCGGTAATGAAGCGGGCTGGTTCACACTCACCGACCCATGGGAGAGTGAAGGTCCTGACTCGACCTCGAGGGGTGAGGCCCAGAGACAAGGCCCCTCCTCAGAAGTACGACCCGAGTCGGATTGTGTCAGTCCTGGTAGGGAGTAACTATCAGGTCGCAGCTCGACTCTGGCTGCAGGATGGATATGAGTTTGCCTCTCGTGTCATAGTCGACACCGGCTCTGCTGCCTCTCTCATCAGGCAAGACTTATTGCCAGAGGAGACGGACGTGAGCCCCGCCGACTCACCCGAGTGGCGTATGTTTGATGTCAATGGGGGACTCCTCCCCATTGTTGGGTCTATTGCATTGACTGTTTGCATTGGGTTCTACCAGACGCAGGTGAACTTTGGAGTAGTCTCCAATATGTCAGTCCCCGTACTCCTGGGAACTGACTATCTGGACCTCCATGTCCCGGCCGTCTGTGGACCGGAAGGGATAATCCGAATGCGGAATGGAGAGACTGTCCCCATATTGCGGAAGGGGAGGACTGTTTCCCCGACGACTCATCAACCAAGGGAAAACACTCCCAAGGGTGGAGGCTCGACGACCCATGTACGAGTATGTAAGGGTACGGTAGTCCCGCCCCGATCAAGGACCTTTGTGCGAGTATGCACACGGTTTCGAGGGAATGGACTCGTCTCCCCCGTGGATCGAGTCTACTACACTCGCCAAGTGCAAGTTGCATGGGGACCCATGACCTGTGGGGATGACCAAAGTTGGTGGGTAGAGGTCCTCAACAAGTCAGAGGAGCCTCGACGACTCCCCGGAGGCATGAAGATCGCGTCGATCTCTACCTTTGAAGGGAATGTCGTTGCTGTGACTCAACAGCAATGGAAGGATATTGGAACGGCAGACTCTGCCGACCAATCGAGTTTATCGACGGCCAAGTCGCCGACGATACATCGGGAGAACATCCCGGAGTGCTTACATGGACGGCTGGATGAGTTAATCCAGAAGCATCACAAGTTGTGGAATGGTGACCTTGGACTCATCAAGGCCACCGAACACAGAATCGTGTTGAAGCCAGGGGCTAGGCCAGTTCGCCTGAGTCCCTACCGTATGAGACCAGACTCACGGGAACTCACCCGAGAGCAGGTCCAACGGATGCAAGACATGGGTGTCATTGAGCCTTGCTCAAGTGAGTGGGCCAGCCCCATAGTCTTGGTGCTCAAGTCAGACGGCACGACGCGGTTCTGCATCGACTATCGTAAGCTAAACGAGCGGACGGTAAGGGATAGTTACCCCTTACTCCGTATGGACGATTGCCTCGACTCACTCGGTGAGGCACAGTACTTTTCCACGTTGGACTGCAACGCGGGGTACTGGCAGATACCCATCCGCAAGGAGGACAGACACTTGACCACCTTCACGTGCCACTGTGGAGTTTATCAGTGTACACGGCTCCCTTCCGGGCTTTGCAATGCACCTGCGACTTTCCAGCGTGCTATTGACTTGATACTTGCCGGAGTCAAGTGGCAGATCGCCCTGGTGTATCTGGACGATATCATTGTGTTCTCCGGGACTGCCGAAGAACACCTGTCCCACTTGGACAGAGTGTTTACCCGGTTGGGTGAAGCAGGAGTAACACTCAAACCTGCGAAGTGTCACCTCTTTAGTAATGAGGTGGAGTACCTCGGCCATATAGTCCGGCCAGGTCGCATTTTGGACCATGAAAAGAACCTCATGGCCATCCGTCGGGCGAAGTTCCCCCAGACGCAGACGCAACTCAGGAGCTTCCTGGGTATGTGTAACGTATACAGACGCTTTGTGGCGAACTATGCCAAAGTGTCTGCACCGTTGAACCACTTGGTAAGTTCCAAGATGCCCAAGCGCTTGGATGCTCCCAAACCCCCGGAGCAAGAAGCGTTTGATAGGTTGCGACCCACCGGTGTTAGCGATTCCCAGGCCCGGGGCTCACTACATCGTTGATGTGGACGCAAGTTACGACCAACTCGGTTGTTGCTTACTCCAACAACAGCCTTCGGGGGAGTATTTACCCGTTGGCTATTCCAGTAAGGGACTCTCACCCGCCCAGAAGAACTATTCTGTGACGGAGGTGGAGGGTCTTGGCGTAGTATGGGCAGTCTCCATGCTACGGCCACACATCGAAGGAAGGAAGTTCCTCATTCGATGTGACCACAAGGCTTTGAAGTGGATACTCACCACTACAGCCTGTACGAATAACCGACTCAATCGATGGCGACTCTGCCTCGCTGAGTTCGATTATGACGTTGAGTATCGGCCAGGCCCGAAGCATGCGGTTGCGGACGCGTTGTCTCGCATACCGACGGATGGGAAAGACACTTCCCCCATCCCTGAGGAGCTCCCTCTTGTGGCAGTGACAACTCGCTCCGGAACTGTCCTCGACCCGAGGATGCCTGGCATGGCCAAGTTATTACCCGTGTCTTTGAATGAGTTTATCCAGGCACAGGAGACCGACAAACTTTGTCGACGACTCAGGAAGGAGCTCGACCAAGCTCAACCGACTCGGTTCTTCCTGAACGACAACGGCATACTCTGCCGTATGGGGTATACCCAGGGGGATAAACAAGTCGTCGTCCCCAAGGTGTTACGTAAGGGCATCCTCCAACGGGAGCACTCCTCACCGTTGGGTGGACACCCAGGGTCTACCAGGATGTATCAGACCCTACGCAAGAAGTACTATTGGCCATCACTCGTGGCTGATGTGTACGGGTATGTAGCCGCATGCGCGACTTGCGCAAAGAATAGACTCATGGAGTCCCCGCAGACTTCTTCCATGAGACTCTTTCCAGCAACAGAGCCGTTTGCAGCGATAGTAGTGGACTTACTCGGTCCACTACCACGAACACCAGAGGGATATGAGTACCTTCTGGTGATGTGTGATCGCTTTACTAAGCTCACACGGGTATCCCCACTCAAGGATATCACAGCCGTGGACGTTCTGAGTGAGTTACTCGACGTCTAGGTTGCCAGTTATGGCATCCCCGACTCTATCCTTTCGGATAACGGACCACAGTTTGCGTCCGTCCTGTATCAGGGAGTCATGAAGATGTTGGGGGTGCAGACGAACTTCGCAACCCCTTACCACCCCCAGACAAATGGGCAGGTGGAACGATTCAACAGGACTCTAGTGCGCCAGTTGCGTCACTATGTCCATGACCATGTAGTCACATGGGCTCGTTATGCGTCACTACTCGTGACAGCATACTCCCAGGTACACAGTAGTACGGGAGAGGCACCGTTTGCCTTCGTCTGCCCCCGACGACTTCCGTCAGTAGCTGTGGAGCGTCTCACCCAGACTGAGGGTGAGACTTCGACTCAAACACCGAGTCAGGCGAAAGCCTCTCTACTCCAGAAACTGGAGGAGATGATACCCCTTGTCCGGGCTACTATGGAGAAGGCCCAAGCTCGTTACAAGAGGTACTTCGATGTCCGAGTCAGACATCGTCGCGATCCGCTCCGAGTTGGAGATTGGATTTATGTCAACTCCCACGACAATAAGGGAGGGAAATTGATTTTCAAAACTCCGGGACCATATCAGATCCTGAAAACGGATGGGCGCCGGTTAACCATCGAGAGTGATGATGGTATCCAAACGATAAATGGGAATCACGCGACTCGCGCTCCCGAGCCCCCAGAGGGAGATCCCGCTTTGGAAAGGGCCTTGCAAGCATGGAAAGTCCCATCCTTGCCGACTTCCTCCGATAAACCGTTGGAGGCGGTGTTCGACAAGTTTGTCGGACACGGATACGATGAGTCAGGGCGACTCATGCTCCGAGTCAGGTGGTTCGGGTATGGACCAACTTCCGACACATGGGAGTTTATAGAGGACCTACCAGTAGAGAAGGTCCGTAGATACTGCCAGGCTGCGGGCATATCTACACGCCGACGTAGCACTCGTACGTCGGGGAATGAAGCCCATGCTCCAAGCCAGAGCAGAGCGGCAAGCCAACCATGAGTACAAACACATACCATGGTTCTTCAAAGATTCTCTACTAACAAAGCCGACTATGGCACAATACAAAACGAGAAGAACACACACCGCTCTTCTCACAAAAGAACAAGTCGTTCAAACGCTGGCTCTAGCGTTCCATACGCCCACCCCCACCACTATAGGGACCGCCCGACCACGAACCCCCAGGGTCGTAGGCCGGTAGCGGAGGGGCGTAACCCACTCAGGGAGGCCCCGGAGTGGAAGCACTGGGAGGGCCCCGCCGACTCGCGGACCCATCCCCGTCGAAAGAAAGATGTCCGGAGGTACTCCCTCCGTGACGCGGAAGCTGCTGCTGAGTCGACAGCAGCCGTTGGACAAACTCGTGTCCAACCGCGAGGCGAGTGACCTCAGCTGCCAATGACTGTCGCGCCGTGGCTGAGTCGCCCGACGCGAGAAGGTGACTGACACGCCGGGTGACCCAAGCCAGCGTGTCAAGGGAGGCCACGAGTGAGGCCTCCACCGTGGCGTCATACATGATGGCTCCCAAGTTGGGAATCATCTCGCCGACGCCGCGCGCGATCGGCATGGGTACCGGAGTTCGGACCCGTAGCGAACCCAACGCCACGTCGGGGAAGGGCTCGAGGAACTGGAAGGGTGGAGCATGAGTCGGCTCCACACCCCCCGAGGTCGGAGTCGCGACCCGCGGGGAAGACGTCGGCACAGCTCGCCCGCGGCTTCGAGGGGCTCCTCGACGAGCACCACGACGAGTCGTCGCCGATGACGTCGCCCATCCAGAGCCAAGGGGCGACGTAGAGGGAGTAACCCCCTCCGCGTAGGGAAGGGAAGGGTCCCCCAACCCCTCACGCAGGAGTACCTGCCCCTGCACCAGAGTGTGGGTGACATGGACGAACTCCCAGGATGGTTCACTTTCCAACCCCGGCTCCGACCGCTTGTTGCGGCGGAGGAAGGGGTCCAACTGCCCCCAATCGAGTCGATTGTGTAGGGTGACCATGCCTTGGAGGAGGAACGGAGCCAGGTCCCCCGCACCCGAGGCTAACCAGTGGACGCCAACGGTTTGCATACCCCCCACCAGAGTCGGTGGGAGGTGCCACAGGTAACCCCGATGGACTACATCGGAGTACCAGCCCCGGTACGTGGGTGAACTCCACCCGCGACCCGTGGATGAGGTAACCCGAGGAGCTCCGGAGCCGGAACTCCTCTCGCACCACGCCGTGTTGGGCGTGGGCGTCCTCTCCTCCCAGGTAGGGACGAGGGAGGGCACACCACTCGGTAGACACCACCGCACAGGTGTCGTCAATCTCCACATCGCCTGACCCCATGGCGAGGGAAGTTGACAACGCCTGGACTTCAGGCGCGTCCGCCAGACAGATTAGTGCTGGTAGGTCGCATAACACCCCATCAGGTAGAGTCACCTGGTTGGGGTAGGGTAGCGACGAGTCCGGCGGTACCATACGTCGGTCCGCCGAGGCTGAGGGATGACCATGTAGGTCTCCTTGAGTATGCAGTCGGGAAGCTCCCCGACTGACTTGGGAGACGCCCAGGCTCGGGGCTCCGGACGAGGACGAGGCTGCGGCGGGAGTAGCAACCGCGGCGCCGGAAGGCGGGGGATAGGAGTCTCATCCCCCTCCGCCACCGGGTTGGAAGGCCCAGCCCCCGGTGGGACCACAGTGGAAGGGGTAGTTGAGGGTGTCGGGGCGGGGACGGCCGAGGCGGCCGCCTCCGACCCTCGCCCGGGACGAGTCGTCTCCATGGCCGACCCCCGGCTGAGAGACTCCTCAGTCCCGAGGGCCTCCCCTCCCGCCCGTCGCTTGTCCGACAAAGACGTCGGAGACGGGGACAGAGGCCGACTCGGCTCACCCGCCATCTTGAATAACCTTGACCAACTCGGTGAGGTTGAGCACGGGGGGGGATACGACCCGCTCCCCCTCCTTGACCGCCACCAGGTTAACTCAACCTGGGCCTTGAACAAGGGGGGGGGGGGGACACGACCTACACCCCCCAACGACAACAACGCAGCCCGACACAAGGGGCAGGGCGGGGAAAACACAACCCCGCCGACGAAGAGCAAAGGGGAAGGACACGACCCACACCCCCCAACGACAACAGCGCAGCCCGACACAAGGGGCAGGGCGGGGAAAACACAACCCCGCCGACGAAGAGCAAAGGGGAAGGACACGACCCACACCCCCCAACGACAACAACGCAGCCCGACACAAGGGGCAGGGCGGGGAAAACACAACCCCGCCGACGAAGAGGAAAGGGGGGTACAACCCAAGCCCACCCCGGGAGCAACCGTACCCCAACTGAAGGGGCACGTGCAGGTCGACGTTCCGAGTGAGAACGTCGACGCCCTACTCCTCCAGTTGAGGAGCGGGGGGGGTATGTGGCGGAGGTACGCCAACACTCAGGAGGGGGCGTCTCCACACGGGGGTCCACCTGTGGAGCACCCTGACCAGGTGGGGGGCGACTCTCCCCCACACCTGCTTCGCGTGGAGGGGGCTCCTCTACCCAGTGTCAGGGTAGAGAGCGCACCTCACGGGGAGGGACTGTCTCTCCCGGAGAGCCTCGCCAGACGCGAGTGCAACCCCGGCGTAACCCTGGTGCACGCTAGACGCCAGCGATGCACCGTACTTCGCATCCCGACTCGAGGATTGCACCCTCCTCTCCCGGTCACTGCGACTCGCAGCTGACTGGACGTCCACCGGGACGGCTGGACTTTTGAGAAGGGGGAAATGTGGGAGATTGGGCCGGAATTCGGTACCAATACTTTGGAGATTCGGGTCAAGTAGACTCGACCGGAAGTCGAAATTCACCCGACACACGATGGTGAGACTTTTGACTTCTGGACGGAAATTCGACTAGGACTTCCGACATACTAGAGCAGGGTAATGCTGCTGGTATTTGTTTCTTGGGATTTTTGCACGGGAGCCAGACTGATTTCTACGCTTTGAGTGCTTTGCATGTGGAGTGATATGATTGGTTTGTTTGAGGGTTCTTTTTCTGAGTGTTTTGAGGGGTTGCGTGAGCGTGTGAGAAGGGTTGATAAGGAGGGACAGCAAGGCGGGGAGAGCCCACCTTGGCTGAAAAAGCAAGTAAACACCGTCTGGCTCCAACACATCTTGTTCGTGCCTTGGTGAGTTGACCCGCTCACCACACGCAAGTCGCGTGTTCGGCTGTGTGGAGGTGCTTGCTTCCGGTGTCCCAAGTTGGGATATCGGCAATACTCCTCGTCCTTCCCTGACTCGGGGTTGGTGGTTGGGAGTACTGCTACACGCAGCGCAATGGTGTGGTTTTGTCAGCTTGTCGGCGGCGTTGTGCTCGGACTTGAGCAGGCCGACATTGGAGATCTCCTGGTTGTTATAAGCCTCTCGGGCCGCCGCCACGTCAATCATCAGTCGCTTCTCCGTCGGGTGCGAAGCGCGCGTAATGACATCAAACAGCTGCTTGGAGTCCGTCAGCATAATGAGCGAGATGTGCTGGTGGTAGATACGCTCCAGGTCATGTTTGATGATAAACGCTTCGTCAAACGCGTTGGCAAACGCGTACACCTCGCCCGCCATAATGGAGCGTACCACTCGGCGTGACTTCTTGCTCGAGTAGGACAGCACGTGGCTGGCGCCGCGGTCGTCACATAGCAAGATCAGGTAGCCCAGCTGGGACGACCCGTCATCGTTTGACGCCAAGGACGCATCCGCGTACACTTTCAGCCGCAGCGATGCACGTCGGAGGGGGCGGTAAGAAAGCGCCCAATCGCTGGTATTCTTCGCGCACTTGATGGCCTTATTGAGCTCTCGCACGTGCCGCTCACAGTACGACTTGGGAGTAGCTTGGGCCGCACGGTTGATGGCACAACACAGGTCCGGCCGAGTGTGCGAAAGCCAAGCGACAGCGGCGCGTACGGATATAAACTCGTCGTACGTCGCCGACAGCTTCAGGGGGCACAGGGCGGCGATGTAGTTCATCTGGCTCAACCGCGTGCACCAATCAGCGCCGCGGGTGGAAGTGACGGTGACTCCGAGGAACTCAAAATTGTCCCACTGTCGAGGTTTCGCGTCAAACTGACGTAGAGTTGCCTCTGTCAGCACCTGGAAGGTCTCGTTGCCGCCGAGTATGCTGTCATCGACATAGGTACCCAGTAGACCGTCTACACCGTCCGCCCCGTCTCGCACATACAGCGCAGGGTCCCCCGTCGTTGGTGTCATGCCCAGGTCGTCCTCCACATGGGCAGTGAACGTGGAGGCCCAGTAGTCACCTGCGTCACAAATCCCGTACAGCGGCCGCACCAGCTGCAACACCTCGTCCTCACCAATCCCAAAGTACTCCCTGTCTGCCGCCCTTGGTTGCAGGTAGACGTCCCGAGTCATCTTCTGCATGCTTTGGAGGTAGGACTGGTTCACATCGTGCGCGAAGAGTCGATATCCAAGCACCGCACTGGTAGACACCACAACCTTGGTAGACCGCTGCCGCAACGTCGACAGGTTGTGCACCACGAATCGCCTGTCCCGATCTTTGTGGCCTTGCGCAACGTAGCGTGACTTTGGTTGCTCATTGGGCGATCCGACGTGCGTGAGGGTGTGGACAAAACGCCCTCCGACGATATTTGCCCCCTCAGGTAAGGACTGCTTCTTGACGACCTTCATTGTGCCGCGCCCCAACAGGCCGTCCACCTCCCGTTGAGTTGATGCTCGAAATGGCTCCGATTGGATGCGCACGTCGGTCTCCTTAAGCACCTCGGTTATAAGCACGTCCGATGTGGGATATACGTGCTCAGGCGGCGGGTCGGTGTGCGAGAAGGTGTGCAGTCCGGCACAGACGTCCGCCAGCAACTGCTCTCCTGTGCGCATGACGTCCACCCGTTGATCCAGCTCCGCGTCGCCCACCTCGCGCACGGACAGCTCCACGTCATTTTGCGGAGACGGCGCCGCGTCGCGTGATCCGTCATGAGACGTCGGATCACTCTCAGCCCCGTCAGCTCCAGGCACAGAGCTGTGGCGGAACTGCTTCACCTTATCAATGGAGAACAGCTTTGCCGTGCCGTCTACGTCGTTCCAGACGTGCTTGCCATCAACCTTGACGACCGCGTACGGCCCCACCCAACAGTCGACCGGCTTCTCACGAAAAACAAGCACGGTCATGCCAGCAGCAACGTCCGCTTCGGTGGCATGCGGTACACGCATGCGAAGGGCCCTGCGGAGTGGAGCCCGCGCAAAGGTCCGCCGCATCTCGTCCCGTGCCGTTCTCATCGCCTCGAGACGCACCTTTTGTTCCGGCAGGTCAACAGGGCTAATCGGGGTGCGTGGGACGATGCCAAACACAAGCAGGGTCGGCACAAGCCCAGCTGGTCCTGCGGTGTTGTTCATTGCGGAGACGGCGAGGGAGAGTGCGTGCTCCGCGGGCAGCGTCGGATGATCAGCCCGCACGCGACGATAAATCTGGCGCAGGTACGCGTGATAGCGCTCTCCAGATCCCAACGCATTGTGTGACTCGATGCCGGACTCGATGTGCTTGGTGCCCACGGCCTGCAGCAGTGCCCGCCATTTGGCCGACGTCAGCTGCGGCCCCTGGTCCGTGTGCATCACGTCCGGATGCCCAGCGTAGGGGTACACCCATGTGCGCAGGTACACGATCCATACTGCGTCGGCGGTCTCGCCGTCACGCAAAAATGCGCCCGCGTTAAATCCCGTGTCCTTGTCCACCACATGGAGAACCGGCTCACTTTCCAGCCACATAAGGTCGACAAGAACCGTCCGGTTAAACACGATATCCTCAGGGGGCAGGGACACGCGGAAGCGAGTCGGCTCCTTGGCGAGTCGTTGACACGTGTCGCACGTGGCGGTCACCTCCTGCAGCCGGCTTAAAGTCTCCGTGTTGGCGTGTGGGTCGTTTGCTTGTCGCAACACAGCCAGCAATCGCTCAGGTGGGGGGTGACAGAAGTGGCGATGCAGGCGCTCCACCTCCACCATAGTGTATAAGGTGTCCCGACCCCACTCCAAGAACACGTGCCCGTACTTGCGCGTTACGGGTATCGAAAGGTTGTAGGCGACGCACACCAGCTCGTTGGACACATTGTTGATGTACATTTTGTTCGCGTCCAGGGCGTCGAGGCCAAACGGGAAAGGTATGTTGACGTCGACCACGTCCACATCCATGGGCAGGAACAGGTCATCGGCTAACGGCACACAGATACGCAGCACGCCTCGGCTTGGGTAATCCGATCCACCGAAGCGAAAGGCGGCGTTCTTTGGCTCCATCAGGTGCAGCTCATTGCCAGCAAAACTCGCGTAGGCAGCCGCCTGCTGGCGGCCAATCACCGTCCGCTCCGCCCTTGTGTCCAGACAGGCGCCAAGAAACACGTTCGTATCGGCAGCGGCAGCGATCAGGCACTCAGATACGTTGGCTCCCATGTGGTCGCGGGGAGGCCGGCCCCGACGGCGTCTGAATATAGAGGAAAGGCGACGAGTCATTCCTCCATTGCAAAATCCGCCTTGGAGTCGCCGTCCACCGCGCCTGCCAGTGGGGCACCACTTCGGGAGGCCAATAGGGCGTCAAACAGCTGGCGGTCGTCGTCAGCGCCCACCTCGTCTCCGCCATCGCCGTCCTCAGACGCACTGGCACGCTCACCAATCAGCATGGCGTCCACCTGGGTGCACAGCTCGAACAGCACGGCAGCGGTCGAGGCCTTTCCGGTGTCCTTCTTGGCGTAATAGTCGAGCCGACTCTGAGCTGCCTTAGCGGCGTCAATCGGGCGGGGGCAGTCCTTCATGGTGTGCCCGGCATCATCACAGTTAAAGCACCCCATAATTGTCAGCGGGTTAAGGCCACTCGGACGGGAAGAACTGCCCGTCCGCTTGGTGTGGCCAGTTGCAGTGCCACGGTTAGGGCGCGCGTATCGCCCCTGGCCGGCAAACAGTATGCCTGGCACGTCCTGGGTAGATGGCAAACGATGCCCGGACCCGCTCGCGTGGGCAACAGCCAGTCGCGCCTCCTTGTGCAGATGTAACGCGGCCTCCAGCTCGCCGTACAGCTGTTGAAAGGTCAAACCGTGCGTGGCAATGCGGCTCAGCGGCTCAGTCGCCCAAGGGCTGCCGACCACAGCGTTCCGCAAAAATTCAACCTTGTGGGCGTCGCCCTGGTGGGAGCGGGGCACCTGCGGGGCGAGCTTGGTGATGGTCTTGTACGTCTGCTCGAGCGCGGCCGCCTCCGTCACTCCGTCGCTGAGCAGCGTGCTCATACGGAATCCCACAAGGTAATTCTTAACCCGGTTCTGTCGGACAATGGAGTTGTACTCAGCGCTCACCATGTCAACGGACTGGCTAAAGGACGTAGCGTACGACTGCACCTTGTCGAGATAAAACCGCTTAGCGTCACCGCTGAGGATGTTGTGCATGTACTGGAAACGCTGCTCCTGGTTGAGATCGTAGTCGCGCGCGACCTGCTGGTACTCAGCCACACACTCCATCCAAGCCTCCCCAAGGTTACCGGAGAACTTGGACGACGCGTCACGAAAACGCATAGCAATGTTATGAGCAGTTCGGTCACCAGCCACAGGGGGTGCGTCACCACGGCGGGCGGGAGATGGCGGTTGGCTGGCTGCCACACTTCCGCCTACACGACGCCCAGAGGCGACGAGCTCCGTCGCAAGCTGGTTGGCTGCCACACGATCCTCAGGGTCGACGTACAGCGACGTAGCCAGGGTCATGATCGCACGGTAGGAGGAATGTTGCTGCAGGTTGGCCCCGTGCCTGTCAAGCCACTTACGCAACTCGCGGTGAGCGTATGGCAGCGTAGTCACGTCGGGCCCGAAAAGAACGGCAGGGGGAAACAACTCCGCCACGGCCGCCTTCACCTGCTCGCCGGATAAAGTTGCCTCCTGCACCTCCTCCTCCAGCATGCGGACGGACGAGATGAAGCCCATCTGCCCCTCCGACAGCAGGGTCGGATCTGCGAGGGCCAAAAAATTCGTAGTTGGGGACGCGTTGTTGTGCGGCGCGTCCGCCATGTTGAGGTTGCCAGGCAGCTCCTCGGTCAAAAGGTAGTCGTAGGTAGAACAATCGTTGTCTCAGGTCCCAAATCCACCGATGCGCGCAGGTCGACCACCCAGCGCCTGCCTTCACCCTGCCTCACCACGCTAGTCCCCCGAGACACCCTGTCAGGGTTGCGGGCGTCCGTACCCAAGCCTACCCGGCGCTCCGGTGTTACCCAGGAGGGGTCGTGACGTAGACCTTGTGGTACGTCCTCGTACGCTCCCCCGTGGGTTTCTAGACAGGCATTCCGACCCCAGGCCCCCACGGCATCACGACTTGGTACCCCCCTTAGTTCAAGTCCCCTGGGGGACCTGCGTGGAGAAACAGGATAGAGACAAACACTAGGCAGTCGCCCGCTCACGCACCGGTTCTCTCTCTCTCTCTCTCTCTCTCGCCAGTACAGGTGATTCGCGAATGTGGCAGTATTGGCAGAAATCGTATCAGACTCACGGCCTGCTACCGACCGCGGATCTGTGTAGATGGGGCAGCCGACGTCCGTGCACGTCCCAGACACAGCAATCCAAGAGTCCTTCTTCTTCGTCGTTCAATGTCTCTCCCCTCGCAATCGTCCCCTCGGCGCGCTGTGCCCGCCCTCATGTAGGGCCGGCGCAGCCCCCCACGTCAGGGCACGCACACGAGCCCGCACGGGCATCCCCCCCCACAGGCATGCAGGCGCGCCCACACACGCCGGGCCAAGCCCCCCCCTCGTGCACGCACAAAAAATACAGGTGCACTCACACGAGCCAGGGGTACGCACGAGCAGCGCCTGCCACACAGGTCGCCGACAGGCCAGCAGGGCGCCGCCAGCACGCAGGCAACGCAGAGAATCTCGCCCCCGAAGGCGCCAATCAACCACCCGTGTGATACGCGATCACAGGTGTCGTGCAATCCCGCGCAATAATTGGCCAGCACCTGGCAATCCATAGCCGCGGCCGCAAGCACGCAGTAGATACGATGAAATCAGCCACAAGTACGCTCTTTCAAGCGAGTTTTAGAAAGTCGCTTGCTCGCAGTCGACGACACGCTGGTACGCGTTCGCTTATCTTTAAATTCACTCAATACTCGTACGCTTAACCAAAAGTCGTACGCTTGACAACCCCTGGTGCATACATGGGCAGGTGCTGCTCTGGGCTTGCGACTTTCTTACATATCACCACACAGGGGGCGTGTGCATCACAGCTCTGTGTTTTAACCTCTTTCTCTTGTAGCTCTAAGGACAGCAGCACACCCCTCGCTGTATCATCGTGTTTGAGACGTACCGGCGGTGGCGGCCGCCGCTCCGCCGCCACGCTCACCGCCGCCCCCCGCCTGCTCGGCCGACGCGTTTGGGGCGGGGTGCGCGCGTTTGGCCGGCCACCGCGGCCCGTGCGCCAACCGCGTGGACGACCCCCCGGCGACGACCGATGGGAGCGACGAGCAGACGGGCCGGGCCGAGTAGGGGGGGGCCGGCTGATGGGGTGGAACTGGGCTTAATGGCGTGGCGATGCTGCGTGCCGTGGCGTGTGGGGCGGCCCGCTCTGCGTGCAGGTGGGTGTGGGGGGCACGGTGCGTCCCTGTCGACAAGGGGGGGTGCAGGCGGGGGAGGCGCGGTGCCCTCTTCTTTGCACACGCCGCCACGTGCGCGGGTCGGCCCGTGCCCCTCCAACGCGACGGTGGGACAGGCCAGCCGCCACTGCGGGCGAGGCTGCCGCGGCATCGCGGCAGCTGCCCCTTCACCCTATGTACTGTACCTCTCCCCCCCCACCCCCCCCCCCTGTTTCCTACGCGTGCCCATCGCCGCCGTGACAGCCGCGACAAGGTTGCCACCGCCGGCGGCCTGCCGCCGCCGCCCGCCGCGACCACCCCCGCCGCCACCCACAGGCGCCGCTGCCGCCGCCGTGACGTGCACACAACACTGGGGAGGGGGGGGGGAAGGCGGCGAAGCACGGGAACCCGCCCCCCCCCGCCTCATCCTCCTCCCGCTCCACCGTCGGCGATGCCGCCGGCGGTGGCGGCGGTGGTGGCCGGGGGCGCCCATGCCAGGGCCGTGCCCCCCATCCCCGTCGCGCCGCAGTCGCCGCCGCGGCCGCCGCCACCGACGCCGCCAGCAGCCGGAACCGACGTCGCCTTGGCGGGCCGGCGCGCGGCCCGCCGGCGGGCGCGCTGTCCGGAAACCGTGGGGTAGGCCCCGGACAGTGGGTGGAAGGGGAAGGAGGTGGTGCTGCAGGCGTGCCCCCCCCCCCCGTGGGCACACCCGCCGCCCCCCCCCCCCCCGCGGCGACGCCCCCCCCCCCCCGCGGCAGGGGCGGCAGCGGGGGGGGGGCGACCAGTCAGGGGAGGAGCCCCCGCAGTTCGGCCATCAGCTCCTCGATCGACGGTCGCGGCGGCGGCGACGACCGTCGAGCCGACGCCAACGACGACGACCGCCGCGGCGGCGGTGCCGTCGAAGTCCCCGCGGCAGCCCCGCCTGGCGGAGTGGGGGGGGTGGGGACGCGGCCGCCCGGCGGCGACGCGGCCGTGCCGGCCGGCCGCGCCGGCAGCGGCGACCACGCCGCTGGCGAGGGCGGCGCATCCTGGCCGCCGCCCTCCCGGCCCGCCCCCACTAGCGAGATGCCCCACTCGTTGGCCGGGTGGGCCACTCGCGCGGCGTCGGCGTCGGCGGCGGCGGCGGCGGCGGTAGCGGGGGCGGTTCCGCCTCGGCGCCAGAGCCCCGCGCCCCCCCCCCTACCCCCTCCTCTGCCCGCTGCCACCGCCCGCTGGGCGGCGACGCACCCCCCCTCGGTGCACTCCCCATTGGGCCGCAGCGCCGGCATCACGCAAACCCAGTCGCGGCGGCCCTCGTAGCCGACATAGTCCGACAGGTCCCCCCACCGCAAGAGCCCCTTGAGCAGCGCCTGCACCGCCAGGCCCGCCACGATTGCCATGGTCGTTGGCAGCGACGCCGCACACACCCCCGCCCGCACAATGCCCGCCTCCCCCTCCCCAGTTGCCACCACCAGCGGCGGCACGCACGCGTAGCAGGCGGTGACGCCGGGTGCCAGCCGCTGGGCGTGGCCCGACAGGGCGTCCTCGGACACGCCCGTCTCCACCCACGCCACCCCTCCAGCGGGTGCCGCCAGCGCCGCCCGGTTCACCGCCAGCCGCGCCGCGTAGTTGTCCACGCAAGCCACCGCCGCGTCGGCGGTGGCAAGGGCGCCCACCAGCGTGTCGTACCCCCCACCAGGGGTGCCGTCCGTCACGTCCACCCGGTGAGGGGTGATCCTCACGTCGGGGTTGATGGCGTGGAGGGCGGCGGCGGCGGCGGTGACCTTGGACACCCCCACCTGCGAGGGGGTGTAGAAGAGGCGGTTGATGTTGGCCGGCCGCACCGTGTCAGCGTCGAGGAGGTGCAGCCGCCCCACGCCGCAGCGGGTGAGCATGTCGGCCACGACGGCGCCGACGCCGCCAACGCCAATGACCACCACCGTCCGGTGGCGGATGGAGGCATAGTCGGCGACGACGCCCATCCGCTGGAGTGCCATCAGCCGCGAGTAGGGGTTGCTGTCGGCCGCGTCGTTGGACATGGCGGGCGCCACGCCGCTGCCATCGCCGCCGCCGTCGCCGCCGCCATCGCCGCTGTCATCGCCGCTGCCGGAAGGGGCTTCGTGGCGGTCACTGGCACCATCGCCATGGTCGCCACCGGCACTGCCACTACCACCGCCGCCGCCACTGACGCCGCCACCGCTACCGCCATCGCGACCGCCACCACTACCGCCACCACTACCGTCACCGCCACCGATACCGCCACTGTCACCGCTACCGCTCCCGCCATGCCCCCCCCGCCCCTCTTCAGCCAACCCCCCCCCCGCAGCAGCTTGCCCACCCCCCTCCCCCCCCACTGCCCCCTGCGCGTCAGCCACCGCTGACTGGGCGGCGGCGACCGCCGCTGCCGCGGCAGGGGGCAGGCCGTCTGTCGCGGCGGCGGCAGCCAGCGCCGCCGCCGCGCGGCCCAGCGCAGCCACAGGGGTGTTCATCTGAGGGGGGCGGGGGGAGGGGGCGGGGTTCCAGGGCGAAGTCGCGGCGGTGGCGAGGGGCATCGCATGTGTTGATTGCAGTGACAGTGGGGGGGAGAGACGAAGGGCGCCTGTCGCGGTCTGGCGGGGAGAACCGTGCACGGGGCCACAAAAATTGTCTGGTAGGCGCAGGGGGGCTACGTACTAAAGACTGTACGGTACAGGCTGCAGCGCAATGGTACAGGCTGTATGTACTGTACAGTACATACAGTACTGTACACTCTACAGTCCATACAGCACTGTACACTCTGTACCGCTAGACGTCACACCCCGTCGATACGCATTGCTCCGGTCCTGGGCCACCTCCCTGCCGTCCCCCTCCGTCAGCAGCCTTCAGCCTGCGGGAGGGGGGGCGAGGAAGCGTTGCTTCGCTGGCAAGCGCTCGCTGTCCACGCAGGCCCCCCTGCAGCTGGCCGTGGCGCCCTCTCCCCCCCTCTTGACTGTGCCGGTTCCCTCTTCTTCTGCCGGTGTCGCCGGCGCTTGCTCCCCTCGCATCGTTGTCGTTTGTGTACCATCGCCCACCCCCCCCCTCCCCTTCCCCCGTTGTCCCGGTGGGTTGCGCTCCCCCACTCCCCCCCCCCCCCCACCGCCCCCTTTGCCCTCCTTGCCGCCTTGCCCCCCTCGCGCGCTCGCCTTCACCCAATTCTTGCTGCCCCCCCATATCGCCCGACCTCCCCCCCTTCCCCCTCTCTGTGAGGACACCATGATGAGGGGCCGTGCGGTGGGCGCTCGAGGCCCCGGCGGCGGCCCGCCCCCCCCCCCGGCCCCACCGACGCGGCGGTGCTGGTGACGGCCCCCCTGCTCTTCCGCGCCACCATTGGGGCCGCCACCCCGGGCATGACCTCCCGCTCCCTCCCCCCCGTCCACACCTACCAGCTCACCGTCTCCCCGTCGACGCTCTACCGTGGGTGGCTGCCGCGCCAGCCGGCGCCACCACCCCCCGCCGCCGACGCGGACGGTGCCGCCGCCGCCGCCGCCGCCGCCGGGGGGCGGCTGACCCTCTACTTTTCCGCCCGCCAGTCGGCCGCCCCCACCCTCCCCGCCGTCGGCGACACCGTGCTCATTGCCGCCCGGCCGCTGCCGCCGCCCGCCGCGGCGGTCGACGGCTGCGGCGGCGGGGAGCAGCAGCCGCCGCCCCCCCCGCCCTCC
This sequence comes from Pyropia yezoensis, assembly GCA_009829735.1. Classification (NCBI taxonomy): domain Eukaryota; phylum Rhodophyta; class Bangiophyceae; order Bangiales; family Bangiaceae; genus Pyropia; species Pyropia yezoensis. The sequence goes on from CM020620.1 coordinate 19,223,467, forward strand.
GCCACGGGCCTGGCCGTCGTGGCCGCCACCCCCGCCGCGCTCGCCGCGGCGGCGGCGGTGGCGGCCATCCCCTACGGCTGGGCCCCAGAGGCGGGCCTGGCGGGGCTGGACCTGGCCGCCCTCGCCGCCCCGTCGCTCCGGCTGGTGTGCCCCTTCCCGGCGGCCACGCCGCACGTGCCGCCGCCGCCGCCGCCGCCGGGGGGTGTGGCGGCCACGCCCCCCCCCCCGCGCCAGTGTATCCGCACGGGCCGGCCGGCGGCGGTGGGCGCGCTCGTGGGAGACCACGGCGGCGGTGCCGGCGGCGGTGCCGGCGGCGGCGGCGGCGGCGGCGGCGGCGGCCCAGCGGCGCCGCCGGGGGCACTGCGACTGGACGTGACGCCGTCCATGCCCACCGAGGTGCACGCGTACCGCAACCCCGACGGGGATGGCACGTTTTCGCTGACGCTCACCAACACCACCCCCACCCCGCTGACCGTGCCGGCAGTGCCGGTGGCGGTGACGCGCCACCGCCTCCGCCGGCCCAGCCGGGTGGTGCTGTGGTCGGCGGCGGCGGTGGTGGTGGCGGAAGCCGCCGCCTATGCGCTGCCGCCGCCGCCGGGGGGGGAGGAGGCGGCGGCGGTGGCCGCGCTCGCCGCCGCCGCCGCCGCCGCCGCCGCCGCCACCGCGGCTGGGGACCACCCCGGCGGTGGGGTGCGCGTGGAGGCGCTGGTGCTGGCGCCGGGCGAGGCCGTGACGGGCAGCGTCAACGTGCTGGCCGCGGGGGGGGTGGCGTGGCCGGGCGGCGGCTGGCGCATCCCGTTTGTAGTGGGCGTCGGGGGGGCCACGGGGGGGGGCGGCCTCTACTACCTCGACTCGTGGCACGCGTCGCGCCGCGCGCGGCTGCCGGCCGTGGCGCCGGCGTACGCCTACTGACGAGGCCGCGGTCGGTTGGGTGGGTATTTTTTTCTGGCCGTTTTATTCCCCTCCGCCTCTACGCTTGTGGGGGGGGGGGTGCGGAGGAGGGGCCCTCCCCTGGAGGGTCCGTCCGCAAGCCACCACCACGAAGCGGGTGCAGCCCCCGCGCGCGCCCTCGCGCGCAGGGGAAACGAAAAAAAAAAAAGAGAAGAAGAAAAGAGAAGAGCATCCGCCGGCCCGCTCACGCGGTGGCGGGGGTCACGGCGGCCACACGCCTGCCGGAGGGCATCGACGCCCGTGCTAGCCGCCGCGACGGCGCCTCTTGTTGGGGTGCCTCGAAAAAAGACGGCGGCGGGGGTGCCAGGTCGCGTCGACAGCCGGCGCTCCTCTAGGCCGGGCCCCCGTGAAAAGATGGGGGCGGCGGCGGCGGCGGCGGCGGCGGCGGTGGCCACGAGGCGGTGGCGGCGGTGGCAGCGCCCCCCCCCGCGGGTGGGCGCCCCCCCCCCCCCCCCCCCCCCCCCGGGCGCCGCCGCCGCCGGGGGGGCGGCCCCCCCCCCCCCCCCCCCGCCGCCGCCGGGTGAAGCGTCCGCACGTGGCGGTTGAGGGAGCTGCGCTGCCCAAACGTGACGCCACACACGCGGCACCCGTACGGCCGCAGCCGCTGGTGGACGGTCCGCGTGTGCTGCGCGGCGTGGAGCTTAAAGTGGAAGCGCGACGGGCAGTGGCCGCAGCCAAACGGCCGCTCCTTGCGGTGGACGGTGCGGACGTGCTTGGCGCGCCCCGACTTTTCCCCAAACGCCAGCCCGCACACGCCGCACGCGTAGGGGCGGAGGCCCAGGTGCACCGTGCGCGTATGACGGTTGAGGCTGCTGTGGTGTCCGAGGAGGAGGGGGGGGGGGGGGGGGGGGGGGGGTGGCCGAGGGAGGGGGCAATGAAGAAGAGGGTAGAACCGGGGAGCCGCAGAACACGGACCATCACCAACCACAGCAGGTGTGCACCACGCAGCGGCAAGGACAGCACAAGGTGGCCAAGCGTCGCCGCGGGGGGGATGTTAGAACCGACCACGTCTGGGGCGCGGGGCATCCAGACTCGCTCCAAGACAAACAGCCACCCAGCCACCGTAGGGAGGCAACGCACCCCCACCCGCCACAACGCCGTCGCACCCCCTTCCCCTCCACCCACCCACCCCCTCGCCAGCGTACCTGATATGCCCAAACGGGGTGTGGCACTCGCCACACACGTACGGCTTGCGCTTCTCGTGGACAGACCGCACGTGGAGGGCCCAGTGGGTCTTGCGCACAAACCCACACCCGCAGACGGTGCACACAAACGGGCGCGCGCGGGTGCCCGCGCCGGGGGGCGCCGCCGGCGCGCCGGGGGAGGCGGCCGCGGCCGCGGCCGTCGCGGTGGCCGCCGCCCCCGCCCCCCACGCCGACGCCGACGGCCCACCGGCGGGGGGGGCGGTGGTGGCGGCGGCCCCCGCTGGGGACGGGAGCGACGAGGACGGCAGCACCGCCGACAGCGACCGCGGCGGCGGCGCCGGTGACAGCGGCAGCGGCGCCGGCGACAGCGGCAGCCGCAGGGCCGCCAGCGCAGCGTGCGGGGGCGCCGCCGCCGCCGCCACCGCCGCAGCGGTGGCAACGACGCCCAGCGGCGGCCCCGGTGACGGCGGCGGCGGCGGGTGCGGGGAGTAGCCCCACCCCCAGCCACCACCGCCAGCGGCGGCGGCGGCGGCGGCGGCGGCTGCGGCGGCGGCGACGGCGGCACCCCCCCCCGCCGCGCCCACCGACGGCGACACGCCCGCGGCCGGGGGGGCGGGGGAGGCGACCGACACGGGCGACGGCGGCGGCGGGGAGCCCAGCGGCGGCTGCGGCAGCGGCAACGCCCGCAGCGGCGGCAGCGACGGCTGGCACGGCTGCCGCCGGCGGTAGAGCGACAGCAGCAGCGGCGGGGGGGGAGGAGGCGGCCGCGCCCGCGCCCGCGGCGGCGGCCGGTGGGCCGGCAGCCGCGTCCGCGTCCGCGGCGGCGGCGGCGGCGGCGGCGGCGGCGGTGGCGGTGGCGGTGGCGGCGGCGGCGGCGGCGGCGGCGGCGGCGGCGGCGACAGGGACGACGACGGCGGGGGTGGCGGCGGGGTGCCCACGGGAAGGCTGCCGCCGACGCCCCAGCGCATGGCCGACAGGTGCGCCGCTGCCGCCGTCACCACCGCCGGTCGGGGAGGGGGCGGCGGCGGCGGCGGCGGCGGCGGCGGCGGGTGCACCACCTCCTCGTCCGCGTCATTGAGGACGGTCGCCCAAAAGGGCGCCGCCGACGCCGACACGCGGCGCCCCGCGGGGGCGGGCGCCGCGGGCGGCGGCGGCGGCGGGCCGGGGCCCGCCGCCACCCCCCCAGCCGACGACGACACGGCCGACGGGGAGGCGGCCGCCGACGGCGGGGTGACGGGGGAGGAGAGGCCCCCGCCGCCGCCGCCGCCGTGCGCGCACGGCGCCGCGTCCACATGGGGCATCCGCAGGGGCGGGAGGACGGGCGGCGGGCCCGCCGTCGCCGCCGCCGCCGCCGCCGCCGCCGCCGCGGTCGCCGCGGTGGTGGCCGGCGGTCGGCCACACGGCAGGCCCCGCGGGCCGGGTGGTGGCAGCGCCCCGCCGGCGGCGGCGGCGGCGGCGGCGTGGGGGGGGGGGGACGGCCGCGTCATGGCCGCCCCTGCTGCCGCCGTCGACGCCGCCGCGACGGCTGCCGTTGCGCTTGGCCACCGGGGGACGGCGGCGGCGACGAGCGCGGCGGGGGGGGGCAGCCGCGGCGGCGGCGGGGCCATGCAGCCGCCGCCGCTGCCGCCGCCGCCGCCGCTGCTGCGGCTGCCGCTCCTGGCGTCGTCGACGTTGCCGCCGCCGCCACCGCCGCCGCCGCCGCCGCCGGCACAGCCGCCGCCGCCGCCGGCACGCGGCGGCAGACCGGCCGGGGCGGCCAGGCCGAGGAGCAACGCCGCGTCGGTCCGCGGCGCCGGCGGCGGGGGCGGCAGCAGGGGGACCCGCCCGCCGGCGGCGCCACCCCCCCTAGCCGCCATGCCCGTCCAAGCCGCCGCCGCCGCCGCCGCCGCCGCCGCCGCCGCCGCTGGAAAGGCAGTGGCCGAGCGCCCACGCGGCCTGCGCGCCCGACCGGCCGGCACAACGCCCACCCGACCGCCACGGGTACGGAGAGGGGGGGGGGAGTGGCGGTGGCGGCGGTGGCACCGGCGGGCCCGCCCGCTGTGGCCGTCCCCCCCCTTTCACTCCTCCCCCCCCACCCCCCCCCCCCCCCCCCCCCCCCCCCCCGCGCGGTGGTGGCGGCCGGCGCGCACCACCCGTCGGGAGTACGGCGCGCGGCACACACCCCCACACGCCGACCGGCGGGTCGGCGGGGGGGACGGCAGCGGCGGCGGCGGGCGGGCGGGGGCGGGTGGGTGGGTGGGTGGGTGATGGGCGGCGCCGCCCGTCTGTCCCCTCCCCCTTGACGGCTCTCCCCCCACGGGCGCCACCGCCGCTGCCGTGGGGGGGGGGCGGGCTGGCGCCGTGGGTGCACCTTGAAGAGCGCCCGCGGGGCGCGCAGGGCGGGAGCCCGCCCCGTGGGAGCCCGGCGTGGCGGGGGGGGGGGGGGGCGGCGTCGCGGTGACCGGCCGGGCTCGGCGGGCGGCCGCAGAGCCGCCGCCGCGGCGGGGGCGGCGGCGGGGGCGGCGGCGGGCCGGCTGGCCGGGGGGCCACGTCCCCCCGCGGCGCGGGCAGCAGCAGCGACAAAGGTTGACAAGGGGGGGGGGGCGGGAAGGGCCGGTGGTCTGGGGCGGCCGGCCCCGGCCAGGACGGGGCGGCTGGCGGCAACGGCCACCACCCCCCCCCCCCCCCCCCCCCCGCGGCGGCGGCGGCGGCGGGGGCGGCGAAACAGGGAGGGCGCCCCCGCCCCCCCCCCCCCCCCCCCCCCCCCCGCCCGGGCGCTCGCGCCTGCGTGGCGCGTCGTGGGAGGGGGTCGGGGGGGCGGGGGACCCGCCGCAACGTCCGTGGCCGCCCCCCCCGGGGCGGGCGGCGGCGCCCGCCGGGCGGGGCGGGTGGGGCACCCCCCTGCCGCCCGTGACGTGGGCGGTGACCGCCGGGGCTGCCGCGGCGGCTGGCGCGGAGGGGGCGGGTGGGTGGGTGGGTCGGTCGGGGAGGGAGGGGGTGTGGGGAGCCGGGGGATGGGGGGAGAGGGGGGTGGCGGGGGGGTGGCGGGGGGGGGGGGGGGGGGGGGGATGCAGCGAGGATGGGGGGGGCGTTTCTCTCCCTCTCCCCCTCTCTCTCTCGCTCTCTTGTCTCTCTCCCCTTGGCACCACCCCCCTTCCCCCCCCTGCGCCTTGGACCGCCGCCGCGGCAGTACGGTGACGCACGGCGCGCGGGGGGGGGGGGGGGGGGGGGGGGGACGGCCGGCGGGGAGAGGGCAGGCAGGCAGGATGCCGGTGGGCGGAGGGGGGGGGGGGGACGTGGCTGGGGGGGAAGGCGCGGGGCGGCCGCCGGGGGCAATGCCGTGGCCCCCCGACGGGCCGCGGGTGTAGAGTGATGGACGCGGGAAAGATGGCGGCGGCGGCGGTGGCGGTGGCGGTGGTGGCGGTGGCGGTGGTGGCGGTGGCGGTGGCGGTGAGGGGGCAGGGGGAACCGGTGGTGGAGGACAGCGTCACGTCGGCGGCCGGTTGCGATGCCAAGGGGAGAGAGATGGTGGGGGGGGGGGGGGATGATGCCGGCGAGCGGTTGTGCGTGGCCCCCCCGCCGGCGGGGGCAGCGAGCGCAGCCGCCGGCGGGGTGGGGAGAGGCGCGGGCGGGGGGGCGCGTCACTGCGGTTCAAGATGGGGCGGTCGGGGGCCGCGCGCGGGGGGTGGTGCTTTTTTTTTTTCAAGGGCAGAGGCGGCGACGGGCAGACAGGCAGGTGGCCAGCCGGCAGCGGCGGGCGGTGGGCGGCGGGCGGCGGAGCGGCGGGCGGCGGGCGGCGGGCGGCGCGGCGGTCGACACCCCCCCCCCCCGGCGGTCGACACCCCCCCCCCCCCCCCACCCCTCGGCAACAGCTGCCGCTGGGCGTGCGCCGCCGCCGCCGCCGCAGGCCCCACTGGCGTGGCACGGTGAGGGCGGCGGCGGCCGCCACCACCCCCCCCCCCCCCCCCCCTCCTCCTTCTCATGGGGCACCACCGAACCGTGGGAGAAGAGAGAGGGAGAGAGGGTGGAAAGGGAAGCAGGAGGGGGGTGGGGCGGGGGGAGGGGGGGGAGAGGCGGCGGTCGGGGAAGGAGCGAGCGCGCACGTGAGAGGAGGAGGGGGGGGGCGGGTGCCGCCGGCCGCCGTCCCCCTCCTCCATCCGCCTATAAAGGCGGGGCGTGATGACGGCGGCGGTCGGGGCGCGCGGGGGGGGGGGGAGGGGGGGGGGGTGGTGCCAACGCAGCGGCGGCGGCGGCGACGGAGGTAGAGGGGGGCGGGGGTGCCAACGCACCGGCAAAGGGGGGGGGGGGGGGGGGGGGGTGGGTGGTGGTCTGCCCCGTCGCTGTGACCGGGCGGCCGGTCCCACCGGTGTGCGTAGGGCGGAACGGCGGTGGTGGTGGTGGTGGTATGGAGTGGGGGCGGTTGGATGGCGAAGAGAGGCGAGGTGGGGGGGGGGGTTGTTGGTGGGCAGGGGCTGGGGGGGGGGGGGAGGGGGGGGGGGGAGGGGGGGGGGGGGGTGGGGGTTCGTGCGAGGCCCCGCGTGTGTGTGCGTGGGCGGCGCGTGCCGACCGCCCCCTCCGCACACACGATGGAAGAGGAAGATTAGAGGACAGACGAAGAAGGGCGGCGGTGGCTGGGGGGGGGGGAGGGGGGCGGGAGGGGGAGGTTGGCCAGAGAGGAGTGTGTGATCGGGGCGGTTGAACGGGGGGGGGGGCGGGGGGGTGGAAAGGGATGGCACGACGCCCGTTTGGTTGGGGAGGAGACGGGGAGCCATGGACGGCACGTCTGCCGACGAGGCGCGTCCCACGCGCCACGCATGTGGGCGGGCG
>CM020620.1:19230868-19274625 GCA_009829735.1 Pyropia yezoensis
GGACATGATTCTGGCCGGAGTACGGTGGCAGATCTGTCTCGTGTACCTAGACGATATCATTGTGTTCTCCCGAAGTCCGGAGGAACACATTGGCCATCTTGGCCAGGTGTTCAAGCTACTTGCTGACGCCGGAGTGTCACTGAAGGCGAGTAAGTGCCACCTCTTCACTCAAGAGGTGGAGTACTTGGGACATGTTGTCCGTCCGGGGCGTCTCAGTGTCAACGAGAAAAACTTGAGGGCCATCCGCAAGGCTCAGTACCCCCGGACCCAGACCCAGATGAGGAGCTTCCTCGGGATGTGTAACGTGTACCGACGTTTCACTAAGGGCTTCGCCAAAGTGGCGAAGCCGTTGAATGAGTTAGTGAGCTCAACGCTACCGAAGAACCTGCCTCCCCCAAGTCGGGTGGAGCAGGAATCCTTTGAGACTCTTCGGGACCTTCTGCTGAAGCCCCCTATCCTGGCTATTCCCAGGTTGGGAGGCCACTACATCCTGGATGTGGACGCTAGCTACGACCAACTTGGTTGTGTGTTGCTTCAGCAACAGCCGGACAAGGAGTACTTGCCGGTGGGATACTTCAGCAAGGGGCTAAACTCGGCCGAGAAGAACTACGGAGTCACCGAGTTGGAAGGACTCGCAGTGGTATGGGCGGTGACGTCACTTCGTCACTACCTAGAGGGTGAGAAGTTCCTCATCCGCTGTGACCACCGCGCGTTGCAGTTCATCTTCAAGACGGACTGTACGAACACTCGTCTCAACCGGTGGAGGGTGCGACTTGCACCCTTCAACTTTGATATGAGTACCGACCTGGCAGGCAACATGCCCTTGCCGACGGCCTCTCTCGGGTACCGACCGAGGGACTGGACACCACCCCAGTCGATGAGGACATCCCCATCGTGGGGGTAGTCACGCGCTCGGGTCAGGCGTTGAATCCCGAGGCGCCAGGGAACAAGAAGTACTTGCCCCTGTCCCTGGACGAAGTAGTGAAGGCCCAGGCCGAGGATCCCTTCTGCAAGTCGCAGAGGGATACCCTGGATACAGTGGCGGAGACGCGGTTCTTCCTGGGAGACGATGGCCTCCTCATGAGGAGGGGGGTATTCCAGGGACCGAACAACTTGTCGTCCCCGCATCCCTCAAGGACAGTATCTTGAGAGGGAGCATAACGCTCCCACGGGTGGACACCTGGGGTCTAGTAAACTGTACCAGACCCTGAGGACCAGGTACTACTGGCCGTCCATGGTGGTGGACATCTACAGTTGGGTGGCTGCCTGCACAAGTTGTGCACAGAACCGTCTGATGGAACGGCGGCCTACTACGGCTATGCTATTGTTCCCGGCCAAGGAGCCCTTCGCCGCGTTGGCGATGGACATCCTTGGGCCACTGCCAGTGACCGAGGAGGGCAACCAGTACCTCCTGGTCATCTGTGACCGCTTCACGAAACTTACGCGAGCGATCCCACTGGCAGAGATCACGGCCATGTCGGTCGTGTCAGCCTTCCTAGATCACTGGGTTGCCGCGTATGGCATTCCGGATAGTACACTATCGGACAATGGACCGCAATTTGCGTCTGTACTGTTTCAAGGAGTGCTGGATACGTTGGGGGTTAAGGCAAACTATGCCACCCCCTACCACCCACAAACTAATGGGCAGGTGGAGCGCTTCAACAAAACTATTGTTAGGCAGCTGCGCCATTATGTGAGTGAGCACGTGAAGACGTGGGACCAATACATTTCTATTCTGACCACTGCCTACAATTCGCAGGTTCACTCATCTACCGGGGAAGTACCCCTCGCTTTTGTGACCCCCCGTCGCGTGCGGTCTATTGCCGTGCGGCGGCCGCTCCCAACTAGGGAGGATGGTGGCAGTACGCCCACTCCTACTGAGAGTAAGGCGGAGTTCGCTGCTAGGCTTGAAAACCTCATCCCTAAAGTCAGGGCTGAGATGGACAAAGCACAAAAGCGCTACAAGCGTACCTTTGACAAAAAGGTGCGCAACGCCAAGCATGTCCCCGAGCAGGGTGACTGGGTATTGGTCCACTCACACACCCCAACTGGGGGTAAGTTGGTGTTCCAGACGAAGGGGCCGTACCAGGTCCTTCGTACTGATGGGCGGCGTTTCACCATCGAAAGTGACGATGGGGTCCGCACAGTGAACGGACAGGACGTGGTCAAAGTTGCACCACCGCCTGCAGGCGACCCAGCTTGGGCGCGTGCTTTGAAAACGTGGCGCCTGCCCTCGCTGCCTGCAGCCAAACAGGGCCCGCAGGAGTACGTGTTCGACAAGTTCATCGACCACGGCTGGGATGAGGATACTGACCGCCTCATGTTGAGGGTGCGTTGGTTTGGCTACAAAGCCAAGGATGATACGTGGGAGTATGTGGAGGACCTTCCTGCTGAGAAGGTCCGGGCGTACTGTGCCCGGAACGAGATAGACCCTAACAGCCCTCCCTCAACGTGAGGGAAGGCCGAGCAACAGTGCCAAGAGAGTGCTTCAAGTCGAAGTGGTACGCAGAGTGGCTTTAAACTACAGCCCTAACCCTCACACTCTCACAACAAAGGCAGCTGCCAACTAGGCACGCATGCTAGACTCTCCCACTCCACGGCCCTCGCCCTCACGTGGAGGCGAGCGGCGAGACCCACGCCGATAACGGTCTCCACTCGTTGGAAGGGGCGGCGGCTCCAAGTCGGAACCGTCGCGCCCCTCACGGTCGCGCAAGTGGCGCCGACCGTGGCTACTCTTCTGCCTGGTCTTGCGCGCAAGTTTGCGACGCAGACGCTGGACAGACTCCGTCTCCGATGGGGTAGAGGACTCCGAGACGGAGTAAGACAACTCGTCTTCCGACACGGAGGGAGAGCGCCGCGAGTGACGGCGACGACGGCGAGGAGGCGAGTATGCCCGGCTCGCACGACGCTTGCCACGCCCAAGTGGGGTTGGCTGGGGCATAATAGCCCCAATGCGAGCCAACTCGGCCGTCATAAACTCCGCCACCGACTCGCAACTCGCGGTCGCCACTGCAGTACGAACGCGCTCCTCAAGTTGAGGAGTCTCGGAACTTTGGAGGGTTGCGGTCGACGCGGCCAACCAGGAAATGGTGCGCACCAACGTGGTGATCATCATCTCTGAGGTTAGAGGCGTGGGCGGTAACACCAACTTGGGGTATACCGTCAGGAGGGTGGCCCCCAAGTTGGGAGACACCGGTGTGGATGACTCCACGGCCACGCTGATCGGGATGTTCCCGTGAGGCTGGAAAGGAACAGGAGGAAGCGGAGGGGCACGCCGAGGTGGCGGTACCCGGGTGTAACTGCGACCCCGACTTGGGGCCCCCGCAGTAGGTTGAGTCATATGGTCATCATATGAGGGCACAGCCATAACTATGGGCTTGTCCGGGGGTGGCGCAGTGTGACGATCCACCCCCGGGGCATACGGGTAGTCCCCGATGCCCAACCCCTCTCGTAGGACCACACGGCCGTCGTGAAGTTCACGAGCGACCCATACGAACTGGCGAAGTGCGCCATCGTCCTTGGGCCCCCGAGTGGGGCGGCGCAACTTGTGCTCAATGCTCTCCCACTCGATAAACTTGTGGAGGCGGAGCATCTCCTCAAGTAGAGTGAGTTGTCCTGACGAGCACCCCTCAGCAACTAGCTGAGGGGTGAGCTGTTCCAAACCCTGGATGAGCCGGAGGGGGAGATGCCAGAGCATCCCCCGCCGCTGAACACATGACACCCAGGTCGACATGACCTCGAGGAGCCACTGGGTGGCCAACATGGCCCACACCAGATGATCAGGGCCAGCCGTCAACATGACGGAGCCAAAGTGGTCAAGCAACCGTGGCAACAATGCCGGGAACCCGTAGGGGACCTCAACTTGAGGCCACCACTCGGGCTTCTTCGGGTAGTATTGCTCCTTACTGGCAGCAGACTGCTGAGGAAACTCAAGTTGAGCCGAGGTCACCAAGTAGGGACCTCGCCGGAAGTCCTTCTCCATCCGCACATCAAAGTGATGAGTGTGCGGATCGGCCTCGTGAAGGTACGGGGGGCGAGTTGCCACCGCGTCCCAAGTGAAGGTCGGCAAGTCGCCGGGACCCGGGATAGTTCCCCCGCGGTCCACCATGGCCTTGGCCCGCTGCACGTCCTCGACCTCCTCGTCGTCCAGGAAGGCAAACTGGTCCGTCCTGAAGCCGGCAGGGAACCCGACCCTACGGGGATACTTCTCCCGTAGGCGGTCCCATACCCGACCCATCGCTGCGCCGAGTCGGCCACAGCGAAGAACAGTCAACCCCTCCTCATACAGAGGCCAAGCGGGGTAAAACCACCGCCCCAAGGCCTCACGCGGGACAACTTGTCCCGCCTCCGGGGGAGATCCTGCCGTCAACCCAAAGCCGGGTGACGCGGGAGTCCCACCCCCCGGAGCGATCGCGGAGCCCCCGCCGGAAGTCCCGGCAGGCGCTGCACCGTAGGTGGTGTCCTCCATACGCTCATCGAGAGAGTCCGTCTCCACTCCCGGAGTCGCCATGGCTCTCCCCAAGTTGGGGAGAGACGTCCTGGCTATCGCGGCACGAGACCCGCCTCGAGTTGAGGGGGACTCGGATCGTGGGTAAACGGGTGGCCTCCCCAGCGTGGGGTGGCCCCGTGTAAGGTGAAGGAGAAGTGGTGGTGGTGGTGAGGTGTGAACCGAGGAGAGCAAGCTGCCAAGTGGGCAAGCTTGAGGAGAGGGGCGGCCAACGTGACCGCCTCCACATCCGCGTTACGTACTCAAGGGGGGACAGCAAGTCGCGTCCCCCCCTACGCCGAGACGTGCGTTTACGCACCCCCTCACAGGGCCGACCGGGTCGGTCGGAACTGAGGAGAGGGGAGTGTGGCAGTATTGACCCCCAGGTAGGGGGCAACACGTGCCATGCAAGGGGCGGCAGGCCACTAGCCTGATCCGTTCCTCCCCCTGCATTTGGGTCCATATTCCCTAAGTTCGGGATAGTTAGCTTAGTAGTAAATCCAACTTGGATTTGAGGGTTTTCTGCATTTATCGTCTTGAATTTTCGTGTGGCCCGGTGGGCAGGTGCTGGGGTGGGAGATTCTGAGTGGCGAGATTCTGAGTGGACCCTGGGGGGATAAGGGGAGGGACAGCGGGGCTTGGCCCTGCGTCCCCGTCCCGACCAAGAAACTGTTGGACCACATACCATCTTCTTGTTTGTCCGTGGGGGGATTGCCCCACAACAGGGATAGAGTGTGTGCGACTTGCACTTCTTCCGGTTCCCCCGACACGGGAGGCAGCCCTCGCACACCGCCCCAACTTGGGTACTGTGTGTGCGAGTGGTTTTTGCCACACAGATGACTAACTCCGATAATTTCAAAGTAACCTGAGGCTTACACCAAGGTAAACCCTCATCCAGGGGGCAAGTGACGGACGAAGGAAGGTTGACCTTCATGAGTATTAACCAACCAGGATGGGTTGGGGGGCGCGAGAAAGAACCGAGGCAGGCCACGGCTAAGTCAAACGGGGTACTCCCCAAAGGCAGGCATTGGTATCAGGCAAACGCCGCAACGGGGGATGAGTGTATACTCACTACTACCCGGCCACCATAAGGGTCACCGGGTCCCTCTCCCTCACAAACAAAAGCACTCCTCAGTGGGTAGACCCACTGCCCGAGGGAGGCCACTCACGCGTAAGCGCGTACACCTCCATGCTCCACCGGTCGGCAATCTCACGACGGTCAATCACCCGAGTTACCTCGGTGCATAACTGGACGAGGGTGCTGCGGCCAGCCTCCACGTCCGCTAGAGCGGACTGGAGACGGTCAAGCACGCAACCGAAGCAACGCGCTGACCCAACCAGCGCAGCACCTGGGGGGATATCCCCCCAGCTAACAGAGAGACCCTCCCGCATCGCGCGAGCAATAAGGGCGTCAACGCCCTCATACCATAGACGGGGAACCCCGTCAGGCATGACAGGGGCAGAAAGTGACACTGGCGCGACCAGAGGAGCCACAGGAGCCGACACGGCTACCACCGGAGCCGGTGGCGCCTGATACGAGGCCCGGTAGGACCCTACTGAAGTGGCTCCACCGTAAACCCGGCGGGGCTCCGCCCGACGACGGGACACCTCACGCTCCCCACCCGCAGAGCCCCACTCTCGCGGACGACGGCCAACCGCCACCGGTATCGGGTTACCGAACCACGGGGCAAGGATCTGAAGAGGGTCATGGATAACCATGGGAATACCCAGGTCAGGAACAGCCTCGGTGGACGCCCACCCCCGGCAATTGGGCTCACCCGGCTGAGTACGCCGGATACGCAACGAGTGACGAGGCAAGGGGGAAGCCCCAGCCTGCGGGTCCCGGTACGGGGGAAGGGCCAACACCCCAGCCCAGTTCACGGCATCGTGAACAGCCAGCAGGGCCTCGAACTCCCGGGCCAACCCGGTCTTGGCAGCTATCATGTCCACGCCCAGCTGCCCGATGTGCCGACGGACACCCGTCGGAAGATGAAACAGGCGCCCCTGCCGGCGGACGGACAGCAAGAAGGAGGAAGCCTGCCCGAGGGTAACCTCAAGAGTGAAGGTACCCTGCATCGGGTGGACCGGCCGGGAGGCCAACACACTCCCGAAGTATCGGAGACAGGAGCGGGTGTCAAACCGGAAAGCAGGGGCGGGTTCCCACCCCTCCTGCCATAGAGGCGGACGCACGGGAGTGTATACTGGCGCACGACCGTTGCCGGTCTGCAACGCACACGTTATATCGGTGCGGAACGCATCCGCCATGACACCATGGTTACGTCGCCAGCTCGACGCCGACTTCAACCCCACCATAGGCGGGTAGGGAGCCGTCAACGACAGATACGGGGATACCCCCGGGTAATAATCAAAGTCGGGATACCGACCGGTATCCCCCACCGTCTCCCCAAACGCCACCGGCTCCGCCGCCGCCGCAATCCCCCGAGCACTAGCCGGGTAGTCAACCTCCCGCGGCAACGCGGGGGCAATCAAGTCGCATACCCCGAAGGCGGGGTCGAGGTAGACCTTACCCCGTCCCACCCGGGTGCGCCAGAGCTGCGCATGCCGGTCGTCCGGCTGACTCAGGATCCAATGGTGTTCCACCCGCACCGCGTTCGGCTGGTTGACCAGCCGCACCAACTCCCGCTCCCAACTCGGGTCCACCTTGACGCGCCGGGAGGACTCTCCACGGTAACGCGGCTGGTGGAAGTCCACCCGCATCCGCCCAGCGGAGTCCATCGACTCCTGCACAGACAGGCCTCGAACCCGAGCCACCAAGTCGGACATCGACATGGCGGGTTGACCCGCCGCCACGGCGACGCCGCCACCCAACGGGGCAACCCGGGCAGGACCAGGAAGAATCGGGGGCGCCGGGGGATGCCCCACCAGCACATGGCCCGTTGACGGAGGGGCACGGGGCCGAGGAGGAAGAAGAAGGGCGGGCGCCCGCCCGGAGTATCTCCCGGAGTCCATTGCCATCGGGGTAGATGACTCTTGACCATCACGCGTCCGCGGCACCGCGGGCAGAGCATCGCCGCCACCCGGGCCCGACGAGGGTACCGCGGGGGAAGCACGGGTAGACCCGCTACCCGCCGCAGCGGACACACCAACCGGGCGGGCACCCGCGCCGTCTTGACCAGCCGTACCGGCCGGGGTGCCGCCACTACCATCCGCCACGCCGGCGACACCGTCTTGAGGTAGAGCCGCGCCGGCACCGGCGACAGAAGCCATCCGGGCCGCCGGAGGAGTAGCGGTAGAGGCAGCCGCTACACGCGGTTGTCCGCCACCCGACGGAGCCGTCGTACCGCTACACACGGACGACAACCTGCCCGGCGCGCCTTCCGGGGCCACACGAACGGTCACCCGGTCGTCCTCGTCCTCCGACGAGCTCGCTAAGAAGCACTCGGCGGCGGTGGCAGAGACGGGAACGTCGTCCACCATCACCTCCTCCTCCTCCTCAAGCAGGAGGTCATCCTCGCCCCCGGGTACCTGGGGGTCCGACATGGTGAAACCGGGGTAGCAGGGGCGCCCCGTGCAGAAAAGCCGAGGCCGGCTCAACCCGGTACAAGGAACGCTCGCGCGGACGAGCCAGGGAAGCGCGGGCACCCGCGCTTATAACCACACAGCTCAGCACGAGCGATACGGCAGCGCGGGACGACCCGCGCCAGCCGAGCTACGAGGGCGCTCCACCCAGGCACCTGGACCGGAGCCACGCCCCCCCCACACACGGGGTAAGCAAGGGGGGTCACCCCCAACCGCCCCCACTCAACGCGGGCAGTCCCCGCCCCTACTCAATCGTCCACACGAGAGGGGGCCCCCTACCACCAGGCACCTGGTGGCGGATCCGCTTGCACCACCCCTCGGAAAGAGGGGTCGTGGACAGAAACCCGCATCGGGAATTTAACGGTCCGGAAAACGGATCGTGTGTGTACCACACAAAGGGGGGCACCCCCCTCAGACAACCTCGAAAAGGGGTGTCTGTCGCGACAGGGCGCAAAGCCCCACCCGACTGGTAAACGGTCACGCGACCCACTTACATTCGGTAACCCGAATGCAACTCGACCCGAGGACGGGCCGAATCTAAGGGGGGGATATGTAGCAATATGGTTGGCCGTATTGTGACCGTAATATTAGGGGGGCTACTTCCAACCCTTAACTTTTAATTTGGGAGTCAGTACGGGTCACAGTATCTATAAGTTACGTATGACCAGAGGGACTTGCATCTTGGGGTGGAGGGTAGTTAGTAGTGTCTCCGAGGGTTTATAACGTGGGGGCCGGCGGCGAATCCACCGCCGGCCAAGGCAGAACAACAAACCCCTCCCATTTGGGCTCCCATCTTGGTCCCGTGGCTTGCGCTCCAAGGACAGCAACCTTGGCCTCCCGGTGACGTTGGTGCTGATCCCCCTTGGTGAGTCTTCCCTGAGAGTGGACGTGCGACGGATTCCTATTGTGCTACACCGGCGTGTAACTACTGTGACGGCGCGCTGGGCAATGTCACGCCACGAGGTACAAAAGAGCCTCGGACTCGGTAGCGTGCGAGCTGGCAGGGCCCCCGGGCCGTCACGGGCGCTTCCGTCCCCTGCTACGGTCAAGGAGCCGACAAGTAGCGCCCCTGACAACTCAACGTCGACTGCTCTCGAGACTTTCGCGAAGGCGGCCAGCTGGGACACCCCCGCTCCTGTACCGGAGCCCAGCTCCCTCTTTGCTGTTGGGGGGAGCCCAGAAGATGCTGCTAGCCAACCTAACGATCTACCGGCGCCTACCACTACCACGATGGCCAGGGTGGCTGTCCCAGCCCCTGCCTCGCAGGGATCAGCTGCCCTCGCGACTGCGCCCGTGGGCTCACCAGTCGGGAGAGAGATCACGTCGGATGGAGCGCCCTCTGCGCCCGCTGCGCCAGCCGCCGGTTCGGCCGGCCCGGCCGCTGCGGCAGCGACCCCACCGTCTGCCATCGGGTCCGCGGGCCCGGCCGCAACCCCTAAGACCACAATATCTGTCACAGCCCACGGCCTCGAGTGGCATGATGCGGAAGTACTGCAGCCGATCGGTGGACCCGTCGCGCGCCGTCCGTGGTCCGTGCGCACACTCGGCGGAGACATTATTACGGAGGATGGGGACAGCGTCGGTTACGGCCGCACGCGCACGCCATTGGACTACTTCTCTGTCTTCCCTCAAGACCAGCTGGCGCGGATGGCGCGCCTCACGTCGTCACTTCTGACGGAAGCAGGCGCGCTAGCCACTTCCGCCGGTGAGTTGCTAAAGTTTATTGGTATCCTCATCCTTATCACGCGCTTTGAGTTTGGGTCGCGGGCGGAGCTGAGGTCGACGACCTCAAGAACCAAGCACATGCCGGCACCGTCTTTTGGGGGCCGGACAGGAATGTCCCACGTTAGTTTCGACACGCTATGGTCAAACCTAGTCTTTAGCCTGCCCGTCTCGGGAGAGACCTCGTCACCCGACCAAAGTGCCGAGCAGCAGCGATGGGGACGAGTGAACGAGTTCGTGGACAGCATCAATGCAGCCTACGTGAGCCCAAGTGAGACGATCTGTGTGGACGAGTCCATCTCGAGGTGGTATGGACAGGGGGGGCACTGGATCTCCCGTGGTCTGCCGAACTACGTGGCCATCAACCGGAAGCCAGAGAGCGGATGCGAGATTCAAGACGCGGCTTGCGGCAGAAGTGGGCTGATGCTGCGGCTGCGCATCGTCACTACTGCTGCTGACCAGCATCCAAGCTCCACTGCTGAGGAGCGTGCCGGGCCGCACGGAACGGTGGTGGCGGTTCGCCTGGTGGAACCATGGGCGCGGACGGATCGCATCGTCTGCGCAGACTCTTATTTCGCGAGCGTGGCCACGGCCCTGGCGCTGTTGGGATTGGGCCTGCGCTTCATCGGGGTGGTGAAGACCGCCCGTCGGCGCTTCCCATTGGCGAGCCTCGCCTCTCGTGAGCTGTCTGCGCGCGGCGACCATCTGTCAATGGTCCATCGGGACGGGTCGGGCAAACCAGACATGATGGCGGATATGTGGGTCGACCGCGAGCGGCGATACTTTGTGGCTACAGCCTCGTGCACTCGGCAGGGAGCGCCCTATGAGCGCCTACGGTGGCGCCAGTTTGACCACGAAGCCGAGCGGGTACCGCTGACTGTTCGGTTGCCGTAGGTCGCTGAGACGTACTACGCGTGCTGTTCGCAAATTGACAGGCACAACCGCTGTCGACAGGATGACCTGTGCTTGGAGCGGAAGTTGGTCACGCACGACTGGGCCATGCGGGTCTGCCTCACATTATTGGGCGTCTGCATTGATGACGCGTGGTTGCTGCACCGTGGCGCAAGAGGACCCGCCCCTTGCCTGCTGCAGAGCCACTTCTACGAGCAGCTCGCGACCGAGCTAATTGACAACACGTTTGACACCAGTGGCACTCGCGAGCGGTCTGCACGAGAGAGCGCCAGAGCCGACGCGCCGAGCCCGGCTTACGGTGTGGGCGCTCATTTGACACCGACGGTCAAGCGCCGGCGCTCGTCCGCTCACCTCTTGGCGCAACGCACGTGTCGTGTGTGCTCCAACCGGACGTCACTCGTGTGCTCTACCTGCCGAGACACACCGGCTGTAGGGGAGGTCTTTTCGTGTGGGCCGCGGACGGGCCGCTTTTGCTTTGCGCATCACATGCGCGACGTGCACCACCTGACCATTTGATTGCTCTCGAGACAGCTTGATGGACTGGGCGGAGTTGGAAGGGCGGTCTGAGACTTGTAGAGAGAATGGGGAGGGGCGGGGGATGGCGAACAGTTGGGGGGGAGATGGAGTGACAGAGGGGATCGATTGGCAGGTTGTCCGTGTGCTTGGAACGTCTGTAAAGTGGCTGTGACAGTGCTGCTCGAGCACAAGAGGACCACGTACTCGAGACGGTTGGGAGGTGTCACGTGAGTTGGAGTGTTCATTGAGGGTGGGGGAACGACGGGCTTATAGTATGGCCTGTGAGGCGTGCCGGTCACGCAGAATCATTGGAGGAGCCATCATTGGCGCTTGCAAACGACGCTTCGGTCGCGACTGCACTTCATTCTGTGTCGGGAGGGGTAGTCACGTGTTCATCTGCCTGGGCAAAGAGGCGTCAGGGGCGACGATTGGCGTGCCCTGGTGGCGTTTCCCGATGACGTTTCACAAAAATGGCAGTGGTAGGTGCGTTCTACTGTTGTCATAGTCACGATGAGCCGCAGTCACCCACCCCCACCTCTTCTCCGCTCCCGTGAAGCGCACCAGAGTGATTTCGTATCGCGCAAATAGGCCGATCTTGTATGAACGCACGCTGGAATCGGCGATTCCGCGAGAGGATCATATGATCCTTTCGGGAGGATCATATGATCCTCCGTCGAAGTAGAACAGACACTAGGTAGTCATTTTGGGTGTCCTCAAGTAGCCCCCTTTCTGCTGCCTGCGTTCCACGAATGAGGTCCACAGCGGCGCTTGAGGGGACCGCCCTCCTCTGCGCCGCTCGCCCTCATCGCTCGCCCCTGCCCTCAACGTTCGCCCCGCCCTCAACGCTCGCCCCTGTGCTCAACGCTCGCCCCTGCCCTCAACAGGCTGGTTGTCCACAACTGCCGCACAACAGCCGGCTGGCGTCGTTCGTCCCCCGCTCCGCCTCCTCCCCCGCCCCCCTCTGCTCCCTCTGGTGTCCGTTTCCTTTTCTTTCCCGGCCTCGCCCTCCCGCAGCCACCTTCGGTGACGGCACCATGACCCCCCCCCTGCCGCCGACGACCCCCGAGGAGGAGGCGCTCAAGGTGCGCGACGGGGCGATTGTGTGGGCGCGCCTGCCGGGCTTCCCCTGGTGGCCCGCCACCGTCCGCGCCGTACCGCCGGGGCCACCCAAGCAGCGCAAGCGCGAGACGGACCGCTGGTACGTGCTGACGGCTGCTGGCGGGTAGCCCACACTGTGGAAGCCGCCTGTTGGGGGGGAATGGGGGGGGAATGGTGGGGGAGTGGGGGGGACTTTTCGTTCATCGTGGCGGGGGTGCTGGTGACGGTGACAGACAGTGGAGGCCACGGTGAGCTCCGTCAGAGGTGGCGTGGGCCTGCGGTGGTGCCCGCGGCTGCGCCACCATTGCGGCGCTAACGGGGCGCCCTGTTGACTTGTTTGCCCGGCTCGCTCGTGACTGTGCTGGTTCTACCTGTTCCCTTCTCTTTCAAGGCTTTCACCGCATGCGCCCCCGCCATCCCCCCCCTTCCCCCCCGTGCGCGCGCATGGTCCAGTTCTTCAATGACGAAAAGGGCGCGTGGCTCCCCGCGTCTGGCCTGCGGCTGCTGACCGAGGTCAACACCGCCGCGCTGCGTGTCAAGTCCAGCCACCGCAAGCGCACGGACGTGGACATTGCGTTGGCGCAGGCGCTCGCTGAGGCCGCCAACGCCACCGGGCCGGCCGACGGGCGCGACCGGGGGGGATCCACCGGCCAGGGGGGCGAGGCGACCGCCACGACGGCCGCCGCCACCGCGGCGGCGGCCTCGCGCGGGGGGGGCGCCCGGGCGGCTACGCCCGCCCCCAACGGCACCCCCGTGACGCCGGCGGTGGGCGGTACCGGCGTTGGCGACGGCGCCGACGGCGGGACGGGGCCACCCCGCAAGCGGTCAAAGGCGTCGGCCGCGGCGGGCCGGCCTGGCGCCGACGCGTCGACGCTCCGCGGGGGCAGCAGCCGCCGGCCGAGCGGCACCTCCCGCCGCGGCCTGGCCGCCGCCGTCGTCGCCGCGCAGGCGGAGCTGGCAGTGTGCCGCGCCCGCCTGGCCGCCGCAGAGGCCGAGGCGGTTGCGCGGGCGGCCGCCGCCGCGAGGCCGCTGTCGTGGGAGGACGTCAAGGCGGCGATAAAAAAGGGCTTTCGCCTGACCGGCGGCCTGGCGCCGCCACCACCCCTGCCACCGCAGCCCGGCGGGGCACCGTCGGCGGGGGGGGAGGCGGCTGCGTCAGCGGGGAAGGGGGAGGAGGAGGTCGGCGAGCGGCGGTTCGTCAGCCACACGGGCGACGCTGCGCGGCGGTATTGGGTGCCCAAGGGGGAGCGTATGTCCGTGCCCGCATCCACGGCGGAGCTTTGTGCCGCCGTAGCTGGCATCACTGATGCGGCCAAGCGCTTCGGCGTCGCGGTGGCCGCCGTGGAACAGCAGCGGGCCACCTTCCAGGTTGCTCTTGACGCCATCCCCCTGGGCGTAGCCTCGTCCGCGTTGGCGGCTGCGGCGCCGCCGCCGCCGTCGGCTGCGGGCGGGGCGGCGGCCGGCGACGGAACCCCCGCCGGCGAGCGCGCAAGCGCCGCCGCTGGGGAGGCCGAGGCAGCGCACTTGACCACCTTTGCGCGCCACTTTCGCGAGTGGGCCGCCCTCGGCGCCGAGCGGGACGCCGCGGAGCGGGCGTTTGAGGTGGCCATCCGGCGGGCCATTGCAATGAAGGTGACGCTGGCGCAGCTGGTGGAGGCCAAGGCGGGCAAGCCGGTACGCGTCGTCCTGCAGCGCTACCGGTCGTCCTCCCTCGCGGTGGATGTCCTCTGCTCTCTGCTCATTGATGAGTGGATGACGTTCATCTCGGCCCACTCCGCGCCAGACGAGGAGGGGGCGCCGCTGCCGCCGCCGCCGTCGCAGCCGCAGCCGCCGTCCTCGTCGCTGTCCCCGGCGCCGAGCGGCGCCGGGGACAAGGCCACGCGGCCGTCACCGGCCGACGCGGAGCGTCTGCCACGGGGCGTCTCGGCGGGCCCATCTGGCAGCAGCGGCGGTGGCTCTGGTGGTGGCGGCGGTGAGGGGGGCACTGCGTACACACGGTGCAGCTAGGGTCTGGCGCGACCGCCCCACTACGGCGTTGTTGTTCCTTGTGCATGCTGGGGCTGTGGGGGGAGGGGTAGGGTTGTGGTGGCCGGCGGAGGGCGAGGGGCCCACCCGCCAGGGGCGGTGGGGTGGACAGGCTGCTGCACGGGCCGGGACGGCCTGCAAGCCCGAGGGCCGCTACGCAAGTGGCTGTGCTGGTTTCCCCCTGCCGCCGGCGCCGCTCCCTTCCACCTGTTGGCGGGCTGTTCTTTTCAGTCGGCGCGACGCGCTCCCCGCGCCCCGGGGCGGGTGGTCGCGGGCGGCTGCGCCGCGGGCTGCCCCCCGAACAGGACACGCCGCTGTCTCTCCCCTCCCCCGCGGACGACCGCAGCCGCACGAGGTGTGCATGAAACGGAAGAACCTGAAGCCGAGCAATTCCCCTCGTCCAACCTTGTCTCACCCCGCACACGCACACTACACCAACACCATCGACCCCTGCCCTCCCCTCCCAGAGAGTGCCTCGCACCCCTCCCTCTACGTCCCCCCCCCTACTTTTCCGCCCCCGCCTCCGCCCCCGCCGCCGCCTCCCACCGGCGCCCAATGCCCAAAAGCAGCGCCTCTGTCCACGCGGGCTCCACGAGCGTCACCCCCCGCGGCGCGCCGTCGGCGCCAGCGCCGGCCGGCAGGGCGAGCGCCGCCAGGTCGGCCAGGTTGACAAAGTTGGTGTACGTACCAAGCAGCGCGTTGGCCGCCAGCACGTCCGCCCGCGCCTCGGCCACCCGCACCGGCCGCGGGATGGACGGCAGCAGCAGCACGTCCATGCGGGACCAGATGGTCGCGTCGGCCAGCCGCACGTGGGCGGCCAGCGCTGCCGCCGCCGCGTACGCGTCGGCCGCCGAGTGCGCCCGCCCGTCGCCGCCCCGCGCAATCACCCCGCGGACCTTGTCAATGCCGGCCGCGTCGTAGGCGCCGGCGTTCCCATTGGTGCCCGCCGGCTCCGCCGTCGACGGGTGTGCGGCGAGGAAGGAGCCGACCGCGGCGGCGCGCTCGGCCACAAAGGGCCCGCCATAGAGGAGCGCCGCCGCCGCCGCCAGCGGCGCCATGTCCACCTCCACGGCGGTGCCGCCACGGCGGACGGCCGCGTCGACGGCGGCGGCAAACGCCTCCGCCGACGCCTCGTCGCCGTCAAAGGTCAGGTGCGGCGCTGCGGGCACGCCAAACGTAAAGGCGCCGGGCGTGGCGGGGGGACGCCCACCGGCGAAGCTGTCGCCACCCCCGCTGTCGGCCGCACGCGGGGCGGCCGCCGCGGGGGGCACCCGTGAGTAGGGGCCGGCCGCGTCATAGGCGGCGAGCACGTCCAGGACCGCCTCAGCGTCTGCGACGGAGCGCGCAAAGACGCTGACCACGTCCAGGCTGCGGCACGCCGGCACCACCCCCCGGGTGGAGACAAGCCCCTTGGTCGGCTTGAGGCCCACCAGCCCCGTCATGGCCGCGGGCACCCGCTCCGACCCGGCCGTGTCGGTGCCGAGCGCAAACGGCACGACGCGGTGTAGCAATATGGTTGACCGTATTGTGACCCTAATATTAGGGGGGCTACGTCCAACCCTTAACTTTCAATTTGGGAGTCAGTACGGGTCACAGTATCTATAAGTTACGTATGACCAGAGGGACTTGCATCTTGGGTTGGAGGGTAGTTAGTAGTGTCTCCGAGGGTTTATAACGAGGGCGCCGGCGGCGAATCCACCGCCGGCCAAGGTAGAACAACAAACCCCTCCCATTTGGGCTCCCATCTTGGTCCCGTGGCCTGCGCTCCAAGGACAGCAACCTTGGCCTCCCGGTGACGTTGGTGCCGATCCCCCTTGGTGAGTGTTCCCTGAGACTGGACGTGCAGCGGATACCTATTGTGCTACATTCGTGGAGCAGCAGGGGACGGGTTTCCGTCACCCTTGTGGTGACGCCGTCTTCAGCCCTGCCACACGGATAGGGATCCAGTCCTTTTCTTGTACTCGTGATGCTGCGATCTGTTTGATTGTTTTGAGTGGTTGCGTTTGACTGCGATCTACGGTTACTCTCTCCCAACTACCCCCTCGCTCTCTTATTCGTGGTGACGGTTACGTCAGTTGACTGATTGTGACTATGTCTACCCAAGAGACGGGGAACGTTCAAGATGACGGATCGGCGTCGACGCCGACCCCGGAGCTGAACCCGGGCACCGGGATCGGTAACCCGATCGACAACATTGAGACGCCGATGCTCTCAGGTGCCGGATCGACGTTTGGTACGGCACGGACGGCCGGGGGCGGCGGACAGCCGCAACTGCCCTCTGCCGACCTCACGCCGCCGCCACCTTCACCAGGGGACTCCCTGATGGCATCATTGGCTCGCATCGAGGCCCGGTTCACCGGGCTCGACGCCCGTCAAGAGCGTACGGAGGACGCAATGGCGGTGCTGATGTCAGCACGCCATACGACGGTACCCCGTCGGGTCCCCCCCACACCGGTACGGTTCGAACCGGCCGGACTACTTTCGGAGGCCACCAGGGTCAACCCCGGTGTTGCTACTCCTGGACAACCCCCGGACACGGCGGGTTATGGATCCGACTCGTCGGCTGATTTGGAACGTAGCCATACGGAGCGCTACGCCCGGAGCACCCAGAGCGGACTCCGTGGACATGGTCCGGCGGACACTTACGCCGGAACAGAGTCGGAGATGGGGGGAGACGGTACCGTCTCCCATTACCCCCTCGACGACGGAAGCCAGGCAACTCGGGTACCCGAGGCGCCGACGCCGGAGGTTCCAGCGTCACTGGTGCAAGCGATGACAGCGCAGGTTACTGCGAGCTTACTGAAGCGGATGGAGTCCGATGAGTTTACTCATCAACTGGCCAAGCGACTGGATATCCAGGACGCGGACACGGAGATTGTCAACGAAGTCTTCAGGTCGGTACTGACTCCTGAACGTTATCGCTTGGAGGACCGATCCACTACCGTATCGGAATCGATGCGTACGACCTCGCACCGAGCGATCCGCTCTATGCAGACCCTTATGAAGGAAGTCCCTATGTTCGGGGGCCCTAACGGACGCCCGTTGGCCGTCATTGGCTTTTTGACTAGCTTCAAGGCAGCCGTGGACAAGGCGCTTGTTAACGAGGGGCTGGCACTGGAGATCCTCCCGTTCTTTGTTGACGAACGGGTCCGAGGCATCCTCCGCCAGGCATCCCCGATGCCGGGAATGAGGGTCGCAGCCACCCCCATGGATTACCGTGGTATACTGAAGGAGCTGCTTAGCAGCTACCTCAGTAAGGACAAGTGCGAAGACCACTATCGGGCCCTTCGCACCGCCACCGCCCAGTCCTGGGAGGATGAGGAGATGTTTGGACGCCGGATCCAAGAGCTCGACTACGAGCTGGGGAAGCTCCTCGGTGAAGGGGAACTACGGGCCATCCTGTTCGCAGGAGTACCCAACTACGTGCGGATATCTGCACGGGGAGCCAATACGGCTCGGACGAACTTCAGTCGGCTGATGCACATGTGCAAGTCCCTAGGGGACGCCTACCGGGTGCTACACCCGGAATGCGCCTTGGCCCCGAAGCCCAAGGGTGAGGGAGGCAAGCCCAGTCTTACCCCGGTGACGAGGCAAGAGAAGGTGGAGCGTAAGGCCGCACCAGTACTGGTGGCGACCGAACATACCCCTACCTGTGAGGATGAATCTCTAGTCGACCAACAGGGCCACCTGTTGCTACCGGCGACGCCGGTGATTGATGAGCATGGTACGGTAGCGTACATCGCCCAGGCTGGGACCCAGTTCCAGGTCAACGAGGGAGCGGGACGGCGCGTCCCGTATGTGCGGACTACGGGGTATGCCCCGGTTACGGGTAACCCCCACCAACCCCTGCCGACATGGGCAGTGCGGACGGAGGCACCTCCGCACATCGCTGGTAGAACCAACCGACTGGGGGAGTCCATGTTCCGGTTGGCACCGGGACCCAAGGCCTACCAAGGCGCGGGCACTCGGGCGCCCGAGGCAGGCAACCGAACCTATGGAGCCAACCCGACGAGGACGCCCGGGACGGCAGGCACGTCCGGATGTATGCTGTGCGGAGACCCCCAACACTGGGTGTCCTCATGCCCGCTCATCCCGGAGGAGTCTCGACGGGCAGCGGCGCAACGCAAGGCATCCACTGGGGGGTATCGTGGGCGACCGGAACCACTGTATTTCACAGCATGATTTCCTGTATTTCAACGCCTGTTCGAAATGCAGTTGATACAGGCAGATGCTTGCAACTCAGGCACCGAAAAAGGGCAGCAAGAATGGTGTGATGCACCATACACCACGTGTATTGCATCCCGTAACACACCTCAATGCAAGCTAGATTGCAGTGTGAAACACATAGAGTTGAATAGGCCACTACAGTGCGTATCCAGCACAGTCCGGATGACGCCGAATGACGGCCCGTTTTATTCCGGTCCTTGTGGAATCGCTCATCCATTTTTGTTCACTCTAGTAGTTACTCAGCACCTTCTCAAAGCATGTGGACACGTACTACAGAGGCGGGCCACCTGGAGCTGCCTGATCAGGTGAATAGACTCAGGCACAGACACACACCAGAGACAGACACAGTCACAGCCACTTGCCGCATCGACGTCAATGCCTCGCCGCAGTGTCTGCTCCGCCTCAGACACCCGCCGTCCCTGACACAGTGGGCAGACACACCGTTCTGTGGCAGTATTGACCCCCAGGTAGGAGGGCAACACGTGCCATGCAAGGGGCGGCAGGCCACTAGCCTGATCCGTTCCTCCCCCTGCATTTGGGTCCATATTCCCTAAGTTTGGGATAGTTAGCTTAGTAGTAAATCCAACTTGGATTTGAGGGTTTTCTGCATTTATCGTCTTGAATTTTCGTGTGGCCCGGTGGGCAGGTGCTGGGGTGGGAGATTCTGAGTGGCGAGATTCTGAGTGGACCCTGGGGGGATAAGGGGAGGGACAGCGGGGCTTGGCCCTGCGTCCCCGTCCCGACCAAGAAACTGTTGGACCACACACCATCTTCTTGTTTGTCCGTGGGGGGTTTGCCCCACAACAGGGACAGAGTGTGTGCGACTTGCACTTCTTCCGGTTCCCCCGACACGGGAGGCAGCCCTGGCACACCGCCCCAACTTGGGTACCGTGTGTGCTTGTGGTTTTTGCCACATTTGGTGGAGCAGCAGGGGACAGAGGTAAACTTTACCTCCGGGTGCACCCGGGTGTAGGGGGCCCTCTGTCTCAGAGGAACGGTGGTCTTGGACCGTGTCATACGGATCGTCAGCGAACATGGCTAGCTCGGACCCCCCGTCGTCCGGGGAGTACACGGGTGACGCACGTACTTCAGTGCCTTTGAATACTGGTGAGACACAGGTGGGTTTACCTGGGGTCGCAGAGGGACTAGAGGTCCCTCAAGCCAGCAGGACTGGAAGTACGGGCGGGCAACAGGCCACCCCGACTCAGTCGGGAGTTCACTCGGGTGACACTTCTGATGTGGGTGGGCCGAAGTCTGGCCACCGCGTGGTATACTCAACGGGAACGTCCCAAGGGGTGAGGACTGTCCCCGCGGGTTCCACTCGGGTTGGAGCCAACTTTGGCTTGGAGTCGTCGCCAACTAGGCTTTCGGAGGACGGTGGACCTCCGTTGGTCGGCGATGGGCTCGCGCCCATGCCCCCGGTTGAGACCCCTGAGGAACATGGTTACCCCTCAGGTGGACTCCCGGAGGCGGACCGAGACTCAACTGGAGTCGTCAATCCACTCCTCGCGGAAACTGTCCGTCGGGAGGCGACCAATGTGTTGCGGCAGACTTTGCCGGACCTGGTGGTCACGATGACGAATACTATTCTGAATCAGATTGTGGCGAGTTTGCCAGATGGCCTGAATGTCCAGACCGGATTGGGGCTTTCGAGCCCACAGGCGCAGGGGGAATCCCTCCCCACGCCTATCTCGGGTCGCCCCGAACTGGGGGCGACACCTGTGACTCCCAACGAGGGAGCCACACCATACGCGGTGGGGCGTACGCCCTTTACGGGGGAGTTCCCCTCGGAAACGCCGGCGGCTACACCAAGCTCGCCGTACCAGACTACAGGCACTGAGGGTGGACTTACCCCAGTGCCACAGCGGCTGTTCCCTCAACGTGAGGTGCCGCCCAAGATTCAGGTAGCCAACCCGGTCTACCAGCGGATCTTTGACTGTGAGACCTACGCTCTCCACAACAAGTCGGTGGCGTATGGTCCTGACCAGGCCCGAGCTATGGGCCGTGCCAAGAAGAATGCACTTCATTCTTTTGGGCACAGAGCGGAGTGGGATGGAACTCCCCCCCTCCGTGTCTTTGAGTTCCTACGTCGTTTCACAAAAGCCTGTGACGACAATGCCATAAGTGAAGGCATGGCTTTTTACATGCTACAGGAGTTTACGAAGGGCGACCTACGGACAGAACTTATGTCCGTCATGCCCAGCTCCTCAAGTGGAGGCGCTGGGGAGGTGACGTCCTATTTGGAGCTCGTCAACTGGTTGTTGAGAGCCATGGTTGATGAGGCAGCGTTGGCTTCTCAAGTCGAGGAGTTTACGCAAGCCCATCAGGAAGAGGCGGAGGACGAGTTGTCCTTTGCGGAGCGAGTCCGTAAGCTCAACAATCTTTGTGGGTTTCTTCATCCACAAGCTGTGGTGAAGAGTCGGTTTGTGGAAGGACTCCATTGGTCAGTCCGGATGGAGACCCGGGAGCATAACACTGCCCGGGCGACCCTGGCCGAGTTGGCCAGGTTCGCCTATCGCAGAGGCGAGGCCTACCGCAAGTTGCGGGAGGAACAACGCCAGGAGCGTCAGGCCGAGTTGGCCAAGGAACGGGAGGAGGCGCGCCAGGCCAGAGAGTTGAGAGAGGCACGCCGAATCCGCAAGGAGAGGGTGGTAGCTGCCGTGGGAACTTCCCAGGGTACCTCTTCGTCTTCCCCAGTTGGGAAGACCCCTCCGGGAACTGACCATCGGTGTTGGAACTGCAACTCCGATGGACACTGGGCATATGACTGCCCCAAGTTGAGTAAACGCATCCAACAACTTGTTAGGAATGCGAGTAAGAAGTCGGCTACGAGCGAAGTACGTTCACGCCGCGAGGGTGGGTCTCGACCGGTCGTCGCGGTCGCCACACCCTCGGCGGAGGAGGCGGACACGTCGTCCTCGGACTCGTCGTCTTCCTCCCCGCCCTCAGATTCGGACGCCAAGTCGGCGGGAAACGAATGACCGTTGGGGCTGGTCGTCCGAAGCTCACAACGGCAGCCTCGGCCAAGTGGGCCAGGAGGACGAACCAACCGTGCCGGATACTGCGGCGACCTAAGGGAGTCCGCCCACCTCGGGTAGGACTCCCCAAGAACGTAAACCCACGTCGGGTCATCGCGGTGCTGACGGGTGAGAACTTCCAGGTGGCTGGACGGGTGCAACTTGCCCCCGGCCGCGCCTGTTGTGCCCGTATCGTGCTTGATACCGGGTCAGGAGCCTCCTTGATACGCAAGTCGCTATTACCAAAGGAGGTGAAGCTCCAACGCTGGAGGTCCAAGGCTGACCATATGATTGACATCAATGGTGGGGTACTTCCCATCGTTGGTGCCGTGACCCTACCAACTAGGTTGGGGACCCATGAGGTCGACGTGACCTATGGTGTAGTTGAGAATATATCGGTACCCCTGCTTCTGGGTACCCCTTATGTCGTAACACAAGTGCCTTTGATCTGTGGCCCCGAGTACTGGGTCAAGTTGATGAATGGGGAGACTATCCCCATCCTTAGTAAGGGAAAGTCTGTGGCTCCTGTGACAGTCTCACAGTCGAATCCTGTTTGCTCTGTGAGGGAAGGGTTTACTGCTACCCTGCGTTTAGCCCGCAAAGTCACGTTGCCCCCCAACTCGGTGGCGCACGTTGACGTTGTAACTGATTTTTCGGGGAACGGGTTGGTGCACCCTAACCCCCGTCTTGCTCGCAAGCACCAAGTGCATGTTGCCCTTGGCACGATGGACTCCAAAGCCGGAGTCCCGTGGAGGATCCAGGTGATGAACCTGAGTCCGACGCCCAAGTACTTCAAGTCGGGAGCCAAGTTCGGCTATATCGACCAACATGAGGGACCGGTAGTAGCGGTCACCCTCAACGCGGGCGCAAGTAGCGACCCGAAGTCCGGAAAGGAGAAGCATCAAGCCAAGTCGGCCACCTCTCCTCGGCCCCATGTGAACATGGAGGGTGTTCCCCCCAGGTTGAGGGTTCAAGTTGAACGCCTCTTGGACCAATATCACAAGCTGTGGGATGGCCAATTGGGACTCATGAGAGCCACCCAACACCGGATCGAGTTAAAGCCCGGTGCACCCCCTATACGCCAACAACCGTATAGGGGAGGACCTCGTTCAAGGGCCCTCGTTAAGGAGCAAGTTGCTCGCATGGAGGCCCTCGATGTGATCGAGGCCAGCAACGCCGAGTGGGCGAGTCCGGTGGTTATAGTCCCCAAAGTTGATGGGACCCCCCGGTTTTGTATCGACTACCGTAAGCTCAACGAGAGCACGGTGAAGGACAGTTATCCCCTACCTAGGATGGATGACTGTCTGGACTCTCTGGGGGAGGCGAACGTGTTCTCTACCCTGGACTGTAACGCGGGGTACTGGCAAATTCCCATTGCCCCGGAGGACAGGCATAAAACTACCTTTACCTGTCACTGTGGTACCTACCAGTGCAAGCGCCTACCGTTTGGTCTGTGTAACGCGCCGGCAACTTTCCAGCGCGCTATGGACATGATTCTGGCCGGAGTACGGTGGCAGATCTGTCTCGTGTACCTAGACGACATCATTGTGTTCTCCCGAAGTCCGGAGGAACACATTGGCCATCTTGGCCAGGTGTTCAAGCTACTTGCTGACGCCGGTGTGTCCCTGAAGGCGAGTAAGTGCCACCTCTTCACTCAAGAGGTGGAGTACTTGGGACATGTTGTCCGTCCGGGGCGTCTCAGTGTTAACGAGAAGAACTTGAGGGCCATACGTAAGGCTCAGTACCCCCGGACCCAGACCCAGATGAGGAGCTTCCTCGGGATGTGCAACGTGTACCGACGTTTCACCAAGGGCTTCGCCAAGGTGGCGAAGCCGTTGAATAAGCTAGTGAGCTCAACGCTACCGAAGAACCTGCCTCCCCCAAGTCGGGTGGAGCAGGAATCCTTTGAGACTCTTCGGGACCTTCTGCTGAAGCCCCCAATCTTGGCTATTCCCAGGTTGGGAGGCCACTACATCCTGGATGTGGACGCTAGCTACGACCAACTTGGTTGTGTGTTGCTTCAGCAGCAGCCGGACAAGGAGTACTTGCCGGTGGGATACTTTAGTAAGGGGCTGAACTCGGCCGAGAAGAACTACGGAGTCACCGAGTTGGAAGGACTCGCAGTGGTGTGGGCGGTGACGTCACTTCGTCACTACCTGGAGGGTGAGAAGTTCCTCATCCGCTGTGACCACCGCGCGTTGCAGTTCATCTTTAAGACGGACTGTACGAACACTCGTCTCAACCGGTGGAGGGTGCGACTGGCACCCTTCAACTTTGACATTGAGTACCGACCTGGCAGGCAACATGCCCTTGCCGACGGCCTCTCTCGGGTACCTACCGAGGGGCTGGACACTAACCCAGTCGATGAGGACATCCCCATTGTGGGGGTAGTCACGCGCTCGGGGCAGGCGTTGAACCCCGAGGCGCCAGGGAACAAGAAGTACTTGCCCCTGTCCCTGGACAAGGTGGTGAAGGCCCAGGCCGAGGATCCCTTCTGCAAGTCGCAGAGGGATATACTGGATACGGTGGTTGAGACGCGCTTCTTTCTGGGAGACGATGGCCTCCTCATGAGGAGGGGGGTATTCCAGGGGACCGAACAACTTGTCGTCCCCGCATCCCTCAAGGACAGTATCCTTGAGAGGGAGCACAACGCTCCCACGGGTGGACACCTGGGGTCTAGTAAACTGTACCAGACCCTGAGGACCAGGTACTACTGGCCGTCCATGGTGGTGGACATCTACAGTTGGGTGGCTGCCTGCACAAGTTGTGCACAGAATCGTCTGATGGAACGGCGGCCTAGTACGGCTATGCTATTGTTCCCGGCCAAGGAGCCCTTCGCCGCGTTGGCGATGGACATCCTTGGGCCACTGCCCGTGACCGAGGAGGGCAACCAGTACCTCCTGGTCATCTGTGACCGCTTCACGAAACTTACGCGAGCGATCCCACTGGCAGAGATCACGGCCATGTCGGTCGTGTCAGCCTTCCTAGATCACTGGGTTGCCGCGTATGGCATCCCAGATAGTACACTATCGGACAATGGACCGCAATTTGCGTCCGTACTGTTTCAGGGAGTGCTGGATATGTTGGGGGTTAAGGCAAACTATGCCACCCCCTACCACCCACAAACTAATGGGCAGGTGGAGCGCTTCAACAAAACTATTGTTAGGCAGCTGCGCCACTATGTGAGTGAGCACGTGAAGACGTGGGACCAATATATTTCTATCCTTACTACTGCCTACAATTCGCAGGTTCACTCATCTACAGGGGAAGTACCCCTCGCTTTTGTGACCCCCCGTCGCGTGCGGTCTATTGCCGTGCGGCGGTCGCTCCCAACTAGGGAGGATGGTGGCAGTACGCCTACTCCTACTGAGAGCAAGGCGGAGTTCGCCGCTAGGCTTGAAAACCTCATCCCTAAAGTCAGGGCTGAGATGGACAAAGCACAAAAGCGCTACAAGCGTACCTTTGACAAAAAGGTGCGCAATGCTAAACATGTCCCCGAACAGGGTGACTGGGTGCTGGGACACTCGCACACCCCAACTGGGGGTAAGCTGGTATTCCAGACGAAGGGACCGTACCAGGTCCTTCGTACTGATGGGCGGCGCTTCACCATCGAAAGTGACGATGGGGTCCGCACAGTGAACGGACAGGACGTGGTCAAAGTTGCACCACCGCCTGCAGGCGACCCAGCTTGGGCACGCGCGTTGGAGTCGTGGCGCCTCCCCTCACTGCCTGCGGCCAAACAGGGCCCGCAGGAGTACGTGTTCGATAAGTTCATCGACCACGGATGGGATGAAGATACTGACCGCCTCATGTTGAGGGTGCGTTGGTTTGGCTACAAAGCCAAGGATGATACGTGGGAGTATGTGGAGGACCTTCCCGCTGAGAAGGTCCGGGCGTACTGTGCCCGGAATGAGATAGACCCTAACAGCCCTCCCTCAACGTGAGGGAAGGCCGAGCAACAGTGCCACGAGAGTGCTTCAAGTCGAAGTGGTACGCAGAGTGGCTTTTAACTACAGCCCTAACCCTCACACTCTCACAACAAAGGCAGCTGCCAACTAGGCACGCATGCTAGACTCTCCCACTCCACGGCCCTCGCCCTCACGTGGAGGCGAGCGGCGAGACCCACGCCGATAACGGTTTCCACCCGTTGGAGGGGGCGGCGGCTCCAAGTCGGAACCGTCGCGCCCCTCACGGTCGCGCAAGTGGCGCCGACCGTGGCCACTCTTCTGCCTGGTCTTGCGCGCAAGTTTGCGACGCAGACGCTGGACAGACTCCGTCTCCACTCCCGGAGTCGCCATGGCTCTCCCCAAGTTGGGGAGAGACGCTCTGGTTATCGCAGCACGAGACCCGCCTCGAGTTGAGGGGGACTCGGATCGTGGGTACACGGGTGGCCTCCCCAGCGTGGGGCGGCCCAGTGGAAGGTGAAGGGGAGGTGGTGGTGATGGTGAAGTGTGAACTGAGGAGAGCAAGCTGCCGAGTGGGCAAGCTTGAGGAGAGGGGCGGTCAACGTGACCGCCTCCACATCCGTGTTACGTACTCGATGGGGGACAGCAAGTCGCGCCCCCAACGCCGAGACGTGCGTTTACGCACCCCCTCACAGGGCCGACCGGGTCGGTCGGAACTGAGGAGAGCGGAGTGTGGCAGTATTGACCCCCAGGTAGGGGGGCAACACGTGCCATGCAAGGGGCGGCAGGCCACTAGCTTGATCCGTTCCTCCCCCTGCATTTGGGTCCATATTCCCTAAGTTTGGGATAGTTAGCTTAGTAGTAAATCCAACTTGGATTTGAGGGTTTTCTGCATTTATCGTCTTGAATTTTCGTGTGGCCCGGTGGGCAGGTGCTGGGGTGGGAGATTCTGAGTGGCGAGATTCTGAGTGGACCCTGGGGGGATAAGGGGAGGGACAGCGGGGCTTGGCCCTGCGTCCCCGTCCCGACCAAGAAACTGTTGGACCACACACCATCTTCTTGTTTGTCCGTGGGGGGTTTGCCCCACAACAGGGACAGAGTGTGTGCGACTTGCACTTCTTCCGGTTCCCCCGACACGGGAGGCAGCCCTGGCACACCGCCCCAACTTGGGTACCGTGTGTGCTTGTGGTTTTTGCCACACGTTCAACGGATCCCGCCAGACACTCCGCACGCCTGCTGGTGCTCCCACGCGCGGCCGCCTGTACTCGCCGTCAGCCGACGCACACAACTACGCCCGCGGCCTCCCGCTCACATGTCCTCCCGTACCACATCAGACGCATCCACCCGCCGACGCACCCACCTAAATCACCATAGCAGCTGCGTTCGGCTCATCCATCCACATGCACCACTCACGGCATACTCTGCGCATACCTGATGGGTGCACAGAAAGACCAAGGGGAGGAGGGAGAGGGCGCCGGGGGGTGTGAAATCGCGTGGAGGGGAGCCGGGAAGCCGGGGGCGGAAGGGAAGGGAAGAGAGGACACCAGCGCGGTAAGGATCACATTGAGAAGGAACTGCGAAAGGTACGTAGCGGGCAAAAAACTCGTGAATATCAAAAACATGCAGGTAATTGCAAGCCAACGCAACGCACATGCAGGGAAATGCAAGCCAATGTAGCGCATGACATGGATCTGTGCATGTGTGGCACCCCCATGAGTATCGTCTTCCTACCGCCACCACCACGGCAACTGCCACCCTCCCACACGCCCTCTCATACCACCGCGCGAGCAGCCTCCCGCGCACATACCCACGTACATCACCAGAGCAGCTCCGTCCAGCCGATCCACCCACATGTGCCACCCATGGCATCCTCCCCACATACCTGAGTGATGGACAAGAAGAGCAAGCGGAAAAGGAAGAGCGTGGGTGCGGGGAAGCGGGAGAGGAGATGGAGGGAAGCGGGGGGGGCGCGAGGGGTGGAGAGGGGGGGGGGTGGGGGGGGGGGCATGGGTGCGGGGAAGTGGGAGAGGAGATGGAGAGAAGGGGGGCGCGGGGGGTGGAGACGGGGGGGGGTGGGGGGGGAGCAGGAAAGGAATGGGACACGACACGGTGGGAGAAGGGGCAGTCCGGGAGAGCGCTTGCAGGGGATGGAGCAGAGTGCGAGCGGGGCGTGGAGGGGGGGGTGAGGTGGAGGCAAGGCGGTGGGTGGAGGGGGCAATGTGTGGCAAGCCCGGTTCGTGCTCCACACGCATCCAATGGCGTGCGGTCTCCACCGCAGCGACGGTAGCCACCAGTTCATTCATTGGGCGCCAAGTGGTAGTGGCGGATTGCGCTGATTGGTCAAGCAAATAATCTTCATATGGAGCAAGCCCGTGCAAGGACCTGCCCACTCTGTTCAGATTCTGTGAGAGTTCAACAAAAGATCCTGTACTTGCGCACACGGAAAGTTCAAATACTGACGAAAACGTACTTGAAGCATCCCCAATTTCGGAGTGCTCGAGCATTCTATCGTAAGTCATCAAGAGAACATGCGGAAATGCAACGTTTTCAAAACATATCATCACATCGACCAACCAGAACGCGATGGTGCCCCTATGCAAATTCACGATAGTGGTGTCGAATGAGACTTATCATGAACAATTAAGGTCTACTAACTTTCTCGAGAATGAATCTGAAGTGAGACCGATTTGGTAGCTTCTCAGTCCTCCATGCCCCTGCGGGATATTTTTTTACGTTGCAGTAGCTTGCCCGGGAGCGGGGGATCACGCTGTCGAATGAGCCCAGCGTCTTGCTCCCGTCGTCTTTCGTCCTCCCGAACAAGTTTCAATAGCTGAATTGATGTATTGAGAGCCCTTCTGAGAGGGGGGTCAACACGAGCAACTGGGAGGGCTGGGGGGGCGCGGGGGGGCGGGGAGGCAGAGAGCTTCCGGAGCTGCGATTGACTAGGACTTGAGGAGTCAGATGAGAATTCTGGGAAAGAGGGGTGGGGATTGCTCAGGACGTGGCAAGGAGAGGCGATTCGGTGAAATCTTCAATCATGGACACGCAGACGTACAAGCTCTTGCTCTTCGCTGACTGCACCAAGTCGACAGTCCTCTGACTTGGGCTCAGAAGGCATCGTGCCCCTCCCCAAGGACGATTCTCGCTCCTAGTGTCTTCCACAGCACGCGCAGAGCTTGAGCTGCTTGCAGAAGAAGAGCTCGCCGGAGCAGCGCGGCCAACCCCGCGGCTACCCCCGCTGCTACGAGCCCGGCCGCGAGGTTGGCGCCCTCGAGGCTGAGGACGCCCATCAGCAGCTGCTGCCGGCGCCTCTCCAACGGAAAAGAAATGAGAGAATAGCACAGATGCAGCCCACGCGGCCGCATCTTGCTGTTCCTGCCTGCTGCGTGACACAACGGGCGCCAATGGCGCAGCGTCATTCTCACCAGCGGTAGCTGTGCGTGGCTGCATGGGAGGTAGATTAGGCACGGACCCATACCGCAGAGCATCAAAGTTGTCCCACGCGCTGTCCTCCTTCTGTATCAGCGCCGTGGCGCCCGACGGGTCAGCTCGCAAGCGGTTCCGCACAACACGCCGCGGCTTGCTGCCGCGAATGGCGCAGCTGAAGTCGAGCGAAATGTTGACGCGTGGGACATTGACGCTGGGGCGGAGCATGGAGACAAGGTTGTCTTGGAGGACGAACAGAATTTGGCCATCACCAAGGATGCACTTCATGCGCCTTTCGCTTGTCTCATTCTCACCGCAGGCCAAGCACCTGAACACGATGTCGGGCACGACGAGGGTGCGACAAAACTCGCCGACAGCGCCTGACAGAACTTGCCGTGCCAAGCCAACCTCGTGCTCCTCGAGCGCCATGGTGTCACGTAAGTGACCAGCGAGGAACGCAGCAGCCGACGACATGGTCGTGCGCCCGACAACGCACAGGGACAGCACGGAGTCCAGCGTCCGCGTGTACACGGTCGCAATACTGACTGCAAACAAACCATCGTTGGCGCCGTCGTACGGAGCGTCCTTACCGCAACGGCACACCCACGAGCTCGTTCTCATTCTCAATCGACCTCGGAGGGTGTGGAGCACCGGAGTCGATGTCTTCAGCGCCTCATTGCCAGTCCTGGTTGCCCTGCATGCAAAGCAACGAGGTTCAACGTGCATCCGATCGAGAAAGCGAGGCTCTTGAAAGGCCCGAGCCTCGTCGACAACAACGCCGTAGGCGTCACACAGCGCCACCTCCGATGTGCAGGGATACATATTGCGGGCGCTTCGCCCTTGCGGAAAATCATTTCCTTGCGAAGCGGCAGCGCGCTCGGTGGCAGATCGACGACGAAAGCGCACACCACTCTCGGTACCTCCGCCGCTTAGGACGCCACCAAAGCGGACGCTGTCGCGAAACTCTTCGGCTGCTGCCGACCCATCGCGGGCTTGAACTCGATTGAACAGATTGACAGCTTTGGAATGGATGCAGCCCCAGACGTGGCCGCGGCAGCAGGGAAGACAGCAGGTGGCCAAATTGTACTGGTTGCGGCTTTGGCGGACGACCGCGGGGCTCCACACGCCCTCAAAGTAGATCAAGAAGATGGGTACGTCTCCCCGCTTGCCACAATGGAAGGCAAGGAAAACGCAGGTGTCACCGTGATGATCGCCCCTCGGACTGTTGCGAGACAGTCCAGGAAAGACGGCAACCAACTGCACGGGGTTGAGGGCGCCTACCTTGTGCGCCAGCTGGTCCATAGCTTTTGCAAGAGCCGCTGCATGCCTGCAAGAAGAGCTCCGATGGCAACGCCATCTGCTGCACCCGCGGCGATGCCACAATGGTCCCCCCCCCCCCCCCACATCGGGCGGCGCAGCGGGCGGTGTTGTCGCAACGTCGCCACACAGGCGTATAAATAAAAAAACAAAGAAATAATGTCGCGAGCGCCTGCATCACGCAGTCTTCCCCATCATCTCTACCAACAAAGCGTGGATCTCAGTGCCCGCAGTTGCGCCCCCCTGCTGGAATACATCGACGAGGGCAGCCATAGGTGACGCGTACATGCGCCGCTTCTCCAGCCGGTTGCATACCGCGAGATACGCGAAGTAGGCCGCCATAGTTGACCACCGGCCGTGCTCTTTGATGGCCGCATCGTCCACCCCCAGCTGCTTGAGCAGCTGCACGCCCCCCCGCTTAAAAGAGTGCGTCCCCATCCAGTCCGCCAAGTCGACGCCCGCCGCCGTTAAGTCGGCCCGAAACCGCTTCATGAGCGCATCTGCGTCCATCTTTTTCTCCGCGTTCATGAAGAGGTTCCCGCGCCTGTCGCGGTGCGATGCGCCAAAGAGGTACCCCGGCTTCTCACCTCTCACCAGCAGGTGCGCCCCCAAGATAAGCACAGGGTCAACCCGGGGGTCACCCGCAATCCCTGGCCAGCTCTCCAGGCGGTAGCGGTGCCCGTGCAGAGAGTTCTTGGTTATCTCTCGGATGTCCACCATAAATGTCAAGCTGCCCAGTGGGTCACGACTGCGGCGCACGTGCTCCCGCCTGAGAAAAAAATCCACAACAGAGCCAGAGCACGACAAAAATCAATAGGAGAATGTTAGACTACGTTGGACCATCGGAGCAGAAATAATGGGAAACAATGCGGACAGTGCAAACAGAATGAAGACGTACTTGATTTTGGATGCCTCGTCGAAACGCAGCAACAGGTTCATAGACAACAAAGACAGGCACAGGTCTCCCAGCTTCTCTGGGTCGATGGCCGCGGACCCGCTGATGTGCTCGTCGTAGTACGCCGCAGCTTGGCCCACCTCAAATGGGTCAACGGGCATGACGACGCACCCCCTGGTAGCAAGCGCCTTCAGGTGGTTGCGCTTGACCGCGTCCACGGCGTCACTCTTGTTGGGGTGGCCACTGAAAGTGACGTGCCCGTCAGCATCTCTACCGGTTTGCCAGCGGCCAACGCACTTGAGGGCACTAAAGTAGTCCGTCATCGCCGCCGAGATGGCCTTCTGAGTAGACTCCATCAGCACAAACCCCCGCAGGCGCGCATGGTAAAAGTTGGCCAAGTGGGCATCAGACACAGACGTCACCACCTTCGGGTCAACGCCCCGCGCACGCGAGAACTCCTCAAAGTCCTTGGACAAGCTGGTGTGCTTCTGTTGGCTAGAGGCGCCCCTCGACGCAACCACACTCTTCCGCGCCTCGGCCACAGGGTCATACTCACCAATGGCAGTGGGGGTACACCATTCCTGCCCCCGGACACCGCGGGACCGCCCATCCACTCGGCGCTTCTTGCCATCAGTGGAAGGGTGTGAGGGATGCTTTCGCGTGCGGCGAGGAGGAAGCGAAATGGGAGGGAGCGCACCTCCATCGATCGACGACTCTATACTCCCGCCCAGGATATGGGACGCGTGGCGGCTCACCCAAAAAAGAGGGGAGGAGGAAGGGTGAGCAAAGCGGTGTGTGAACGAGGGGGGGTGAAGGAGGGGTAGAGGGGGACGGGGGGAGACCGCAAAAAATGGCCGTGGGGAGAGCCTCTGAGTATGCCCGACGGCACAGCGGCAGGAGGGCGGGCGGAGTGGCGGGCCAAGCGGGGGGACGAGCGCCGCCAAGAGCGACTGGGTTGACAGGCGGTGCTGTGGCGGCAGCCGCGGTTGCGGCCGCATAGGAGGAGGTGGTGTCTGCTGTTTTTGTCAGGTGTGGGGGGCACGGCGTCGAGCTGTTGGTCCAGCGGACGGGTACCCCCTGGGGGGGTAATTCCGCGAAGGAGACAAGTGCGAGGTGCGCGCTGCAGGGGCCGAAGCGTGACAAATAGCTGTGTAATCTGCTCAGCAGGGAGCGGTCAAAAAGGGGTACAGCTGATGTGTGGCGGGCAGCGCGCTGTCTTTTCATGGCGAGCTGGTCGAACGTATGGCACGGCATCTGCTTTTAAATTGTGCGACCCCCGCAGTGAATATACGTCAGGGGTCCTGCCGGCAAAAATAATGGACCACACGCGCAAACAGAGTCGCTTGCTCATTGGGCATCTTTGGCCCTGTTGGGAAAGAGGGTCTCCTTTCGCCGTGCGGCTCTGGTGAGGTGCCTCACTGCTTCGGACGGGAAAAGGTGGGGGCGGCAATGGGGGCCATCGTGCATGATGCACGTCCCTTAACGTGGCTGCACGGCCCTCACCCCCCGCCCAGCCGCCAAGTACCCCCCTTGGGTTGTGCGATGGGGGGGAGGAACGCCCCCTCGCAAGGCCCGGCCGAACCCAGAGGGGCTTACAACAACCCCCCCTCCCACAGATTAGGAGGAGGGGGGTCCACGGGGCACCGCTCGGCGCCTTCAGCAGCAGTCAGCAATGGCAGCCCTGTCACAAAGGCCGGCAGCACACTCCTGCCGTGCACGCGCGCACACCACTCCCAGACACGAAAGCTACCGCTGGCCTGCCCGAGGCGTGCGGCAGAAAAATCCCCGGGCAGCCGCAGACGCGGCGGCGCACACGACGACTGCGCCCCCCTCCACCAGGCGGCACCCGCCCCATTGGGAAGGGGGAAACGTTTGAGCCGTGCTGTGGACAACAAGCTGCGGGCCCATTGAGCTCTCATGGAAAGACGGCGTGCCAGCATCACGGGCCGCCGTTGCCGCCTCCACAGCGCGATGAGGCCTTCTGGTAGGAGCGCTGACGGCGTCCGCGGGGGATCCGCATCAGGGGGGGGGGGGGTGGACCCTCACGGCATCCCAGCCGATCGGCGGGAGAAGGGGAGTGCTGCTGTGTATGGTGACGTGCGGGGAGGGCGGCCTCGTCGTGTGGGAGACGCCGATAAAAGCGGTGGGAGGTCCGCTTGAGTTGCCAGTTGGCTTTCGCCGCCTGCTCGAACATGGAGGGAGGGACGAGTGACGAGCTGGATTGTATTGATGCCCTGCTTAGCGCTGCGGACGAGGACGGTGATGCGGCCGAGACAGCACTTGGGGTTAGAAGAGACGAGGAGGCTGTAGTATTGCAGGACGACTCTGATCGCCTCCCGTGGTCGGCGACGGTAAGCTCCGTCAACCGCTGCTTTACGTTTGCTCGTCCTACTGTGCCGTTTGAGGATACGGTCGTCGGCATGAGAGCCCTGGTCGTGGATGTTGGCCCCGGCTGTAGCGCCACCCAGCGCGCTCTGGCTGCGGACGTTTCCGCGCATCTTTCCCGCGTGCGACAAGCTGCTTCTTTGCCCGCGCTTTCTTTCGGGTTTCAAGGGCAAGCCCATCTTGCAGCGCAGATTATCCACTTACATTCGGGACTTCGTTCCACCTCAACTACTACTGGGGCGGCAGCCACGGGCGCGGGTGCCGCTGGGGCGGCGGCGGCGCGGGTCGGTGTGTCGGCTGCTGCGGCGGGCTTCAACGGGGCGGCGGCCGCTGCTACGGGGTCTGAGGAGGCGACCGGGGAGGCAGCGGCTGCGGAAGCGGCAGCCAAACGTCTCGCAACGGCGGGGGCAGTGGTTGCAGAATCCGTGGCGGCGGCAACGGCGCGAGCGGGGGGGTCGTCGGGGGGGGAGGCGGGGGTGAGGGCGGTGCCCGGGGGGGCAGCGCCCCCAGATACCGCAGCTGCGCGAGCTGTAGGCATAGCGCCAGCGCTCACGGCGACGGTGCCCACGGGGGCAGCAGCTGCGCGAGCAGCAGAGGCGGGGCGAGTGCAGGCAGCTACATTGGCGGGGCCAGCATCTGCGGGCGCCGGGGCTTCCCTGGTGGCGGGGGCGGCGATGGCAAGGGCGACTGCGGCGCCCACTCGAGCAGCAGGTACACGCGCGGCAGAGACAGGGGCGGCGCTCGCGGTACCCATCGCTGCCGGGGTGACCGCTGCGGTGCCAGTCTTCTGTGCGCCTGGTGCCGCGAGGCGTGCGCGTGCTGCTGGGGGGCTGGCGGCACAGAAATCGAAGACGTTGACGAAGGCGACCAAACTCAATCACCGCGTCATCAAAATGCCGCCGTTCAAGAAAGATTTTGGCTGCGCGACATCCGGACCTTCTGGGAAGACGGGTTCGCCGGGACTGGGACGGAGCCGTTGCGTCTGCTCGTGGCTGAAACGGCGCAGCGCGCTGCCCTGAAGTCGCACCAGGTGTTTGGAACTAACGACAGCACCAAGCTATCCAAGTACAAGAAGGTCGCCGAGGAGGGCCGCGCGCTTGGCGGGTGGGACGCTTTTGACCTGCGCATGAAGGCGGAGCGTGACCGCTGGGAAGCGCAGGGGAGCAGCCCCACCTCTCCCAAGCAGCGGGCCTTTCGGTGGGCGGAGATCGTTTCGTTTGTGGGTAAGTGTGGCAAAAACCACAAGCACACACGGTACCCAAGTTGGGGCGGTGTGCCAGGGCTGCCTCCCGTGTCGGGGGAACCGGAAGAAGTGCAAGTCGCACACACTCTGTCCCTGTTGTGGGGCAAACCCCCCACGGACAAACAAGAAGATGGTGTGTGGTCCAACAGTTTCTTGGTCGGGACGGGGACGCAGGGCCAAGCC
Source organism: Pyropia yezoensis (assembly GCA_009829735.1). Classification (NCBI taxonomy): domain Eukaryota; phylum Rhodophyta; class Bangiophyceae; order Bangiales; family Bangiaceae; genus Pyropia; species Pyropia yezoensis. Next base: position 19,265,766 of record CM020620.1, read on the forward strand.
CCGCTGTCCCTCCCCTTATCCCCCCAGGGTCCACTCAGAATCTCGCCACTCAGAATCTCCCACCCCAGCACCTGCCCACCGGGCCACACGAAAATTCAAGACGATAAATGCAGAAAACTCTCAAATCCAAGTTGGATTTACTACTAAGCTAACTATCCCAAACTTAGGGAATATGGACCCAAATGCAGGGGGAGGAACGGATCAGGCTAGTGGCCTGCCGCCCCTTGCATGGCACGTGTTGCCCCCCTACCTGGGGGTCAATACTGCCACACTCCCCTCTCCTCAGTTCCGACCGACCCGGTCGGCCCTGTGAGGGGGTGCGTAAACGCACGTCTCGGCGTTGGGGGCGCGACTTGCTGTCCCCCATCGAGTACGTAACACGGATGTGGAGGCGGTCACGTTGACCGCCCCTCTCCTCAAGCTTGCCCACTCGGCAGCTTGCTCTCCTCAGTTCACACTTCACCATCACCACCACCTCCCCTTCACCTTCCACTGGGCCGCCCCACGCTGGGGAGGCCACCCGTGTACCCACGATCCGAGTCCCCCTCAACTCGAGGCGGGTCTCGTGCTGCGATAACCAGAGCGTCTCTCCCCAACTTGGGGAGAGCCATGGCGACTCCGGGAGTGGAGACGGACTCTCTTGACGAGCGCATGGAGGACACCTCCTACGGTGCAGCACCCGCCGGGACTTCCGGCGGGGGCTCCGCGATCGCTCCGGGGGATGGGACTCCCGCGTCACCCGGCTTTGGGTTGACGGCGGGGTCTCCCCCGGAGGCGGGACAGGTTGTCCCGCGTGAGGCCTTGGGGCGGTGGTTTTACCCCGCTTGGCCTCTTTATGAGGAGGGGTTGACTGCTCTTCGCTGTGGCCGACTTGGCGCAGCGATGGGCCGGGTATGGGACCGCCTACGGGAGAAGTATCCCCGTAGGGTCGGGTTCCCGGCCGGCTTCAGGACGGACCAGTTTGCCTTCCTGGACGACGAGGAGGTTGAAGACGTCCAACGTGCCAAGGCCATGGTGGACCGCGGGGGAACTATTGTAGCAATATGGTTGTCCGTATTGTGACCCTAATATCAGGGGGGCTACTTCTAACCCTTAACTTTCAATTTGATAGTTCGTACTGGTCACGGTATCTATAAGTTACGTATGACCAGAGGGACTTGCATCTTGGGGTGGAGGGTAGTTAGTAGTGTCTCCGAGGGTTTATAACGAGGGGGCCGGTGGCGAATCCACCGCCGGCCAAGGTAGAACAACAAACCCCTCCCATTTGGGCTCCCATCTTGGTCCCGTGGCTTGCGCTCCAAGGACAGCAACCTTGGCCTCCCGGTGACGTTGGTGCCGATCCCCCTTGGTGAGTGTTCCCTGAGAGTGGACGCGCGACGGATCCCTATTGTGCTACATTGGTGGAGCAGCAGGGGACGGGTTTCCGTCACCCTTGTGGTGACGCCGTCTTCGGCCCTGGCACACGGATAGGGATCCGGTCCTTTTCTTGTACTCGTGGTGTTGCGACCTGATCGAATGTGTTGAGCTTTTACCTGTGACTGTGACCTACTGTTACTCTCCCCAATCTACCCCCTCGCTCTCTTATTCGTGGTGGTCGTTGCGTCGGTTGACTGATTGTGACCATGTCTACCACAGAGACGGGCAACGTTCAAGATGACGGATCGGCGTCGACGCCGACCCCGGAGGTGACTACGGGAACCGGGATCGGGAACCCGATCGATAACATTGAGACGCCAATGCTTTCCGGTGCCGGATCGACGTTTGGCACGGCTCGGACGGCAGGAGACGGGGGCCCGCCTCAACTGTCGTCGACCGACCTCACTCCGCCGCCTCCTTCACCAGGGGATTCCCTGATGGCATCATTGGCCCGCATCGAGGCCCGGTTTTCCGGGCTCGACGCCCGTCAAGATCGGACGGAGGACGCAATGGCAGTGTTGATGTCAACACGGCACACGACGGGACCCCGTCGTGTTCCTCCCACACCGGTACGGTTCGAACCGGCCGGACTACTTTCGGAGTCCACCAGGGTCAACCCCGGTGTTGCTACTCCTGGACAACCCCCGGACACAATGGGGTATGGGTCCGACTCGTCGGCAGAGTTGGAACGGAGTCACACGGAGCGATACGCTCGGAGCACCCGAAGCGGACTCCGCGGACACGACCCGGCGGATAAGTACGCCGGGGGAGAGTCGGTAATTGGGGGAGGGGGTACCCTCTCGCAGTACCCCCACGACGAAGGAGGCCCGGCAACTCGGGTTCCCGAGGTGCCGACGCCTGAAGTACCATCTTCAGTGGTGGAAGCTATGACCGCGCAGGTAACTGCGAGCCTACTGAAGCGGATGGAGTCCGATGAGTTCGCTCATCAACTGGCTAAGCGACTGGATATCCAGGACGCTGACACGGAGATCGTCAACGAGGTCTTCCGGTCGGTTCTTACTCCGGAACGTTATCGTTTGGAGGACCGCTCTACCACCGTATCGGAATCGATGCGTAATACGTCGCATCGGGCGATCCGCTCTATGCAGACCCTTATGAAGGGAGTCCCTATGTTCGGGGGGCCGAACGGACGCCCGTTGGCAGTCATCGGCTTCTTGACTAGCTTCAAGGCAGCCGCAGACAAGGCGCTCGTTAACGAGGGGCTGGCCCTGGAGATCCTCCCGTTCTTTGTTGATGAACGGGTGCGAGGCATTCTTCGCCAGGCATCCCCGATGCCGGGAATGAGGGTCGCGGCCACCCCCATGGATTACCGTGGGATATTGAAGGAGCTGCTGAGCAGCTACCTCAGTGAGGACAAGTGCGAGGACCAATATCGGGCCCTTCGCACTGCCACCGCCCAGTCCTGGGAGGATGAGGAGATGTTTGGACGCCGGATCTAAGAGCTCGACTACGAGCTGGGGAAGCTCCTCGGAGAAGGGGAGCTACGGGCCATCCTGTTCGCAGGAGTACCCAACTACGTGCGGATATCCGCACGGGGCGCCAACACGGCACGGACGAACTTCAGTCGACTGATGCATATGTGCAAGTCCCTAGGGGACGCCTACCGGGTTCTACACCCGGAGTGTGCCTTGGCCCCGAAGCCCAAGGGTGAGGGAGGCAAGCCCAGTCTTACCCCGGTACCGAGGCAAGAGAAGGTGGAACGTAAGGCCGCACCAGTACTGGTGGCGACCGAACATACCCCTATTGGTGAGGGTGACCCTCTAGTCGACCAACAGGGCCACCTGTTGCTACCGGCGACGCCGGTGATTGATGAACATGGTACGGTAGCGTACATCGCCCCGGCTGGAACCCAGTTCCAGGTCAACGAAGGAACGGGACGGCGCGTCCCGTATGTGCGGACTACGGGGTACTCCCCGGTGACGGGTAACCCTCACCAACCCTTGCCAACATGGGCGGTGCGCACGGAGGCACCCCCGCAGATTGCGGGCCGACCCAACCGGTTGGGGGAGTCCATGTTCCGGTTGACCCAAGGACCCAAGGCCTACCAGGGAGCAGGCACTCGGGCGCCCGAGGGAGGCAACCGTAGCTACGGGGCTACCCCGATGCGACCTCATGGGGGGACCGGCACGTCCGGATGTATGTTGTGTGGGGATCCCCAGCACTGGGTGTCTTCCTGCCCACTCATCCCCGAGGAGTCTCGGCGGGCAGCGGCGCAACGCAATGCATCCACCGGGGGGTATCCCCCCCGAGCACCCGGACCCGCACCGGGTAGGCAGCCAGCTCCAGGTGGAGTACTGGCCGTCGAGGGGGCACCTCCTCAGCCGGATGTCCCGGCGGACAGCACCCTACCAAGGGCGGGAAACGAGTAAGAGGAAGGATGACCGGGGGGCGCTGGGGTCACCCAAGCAAGCCACCCCGGAGTACCGCGGGGAAAGCCCCACGGAGAGCGCGGTTGAGCCGACGCCGCATCAACCCCCGGGTACACCTTCCGGCCCCGACGACACGGCGTCAGGGGATTGATGACCAACCTCCGAGGTTGGGAGGAGAGGACGGGAAGCCCCTTCACGTTGAACCAGACAAGGGCCCTGTTCAGGATGCCCGAGCTACACCGGATATCGGTGTAGGACATGTGTTGTTTACCTTGGAGAACTTCAAGGTATCAGCCACACTGGGGGTTGACCCCCAGTCGACACGATCGTACTACCCTGTACTGGACACAGGGGCTGGACCCAACCTTATCCGGAAGGATACCCTCCCGGACAAGTGGCTTCCACGAGTCAGAGTGACTCGGGGACCCACCATCAAGGACGCGAATGGTCGACTCATTCGTACGACCGCAGCGATGTCGCTGCAGGTTACCATCGGGGATCTCACCACGGAAGTTGACTTCCTGGTATGTGAAACGCTATCGGTGCCCTGCATACTGGGGTGCACCTTCATCAACGTTCACGTTGATGCAATCCGGCCAGGCCGGAGGACCGTCGAGCTTCAAGAAGCCGACGGGACGAAGCGAGGACACACGGCTATCGTCAGGGACCTGACGCTACAAGGAAGCCACGTTAACGTGGCTGAGGTGTACGCAAGCGTCGAGCCGAAGACACTTCGGTTGGACAAGCGAACTCGCTTTGAGCCGTTGTCAGAGACAGTCCTCCCGGTTAACTGCGACCTCGCAGGCATCTGCAGAGTCCAGTCCAACCTACGGACGTACAAGCGCCATGGGTTGACCATGGCCAACGGTCTCATAGACCTCCCAGCAGGAGGGTCGTCCCTCCTAGTGATGGCGAACTACCGCCGTAAGGCAGTCACCCTCCCGAAGGGAACTATCCTCGGGATTGCCGAACTCTACGAAGGAGATATCCTTACCCCTGATAAGGAAGGTCAAGTGGAACCACTTGAAGTACTGGCGGTCGCCGAGACCACCGAGCGACAGCAACCCGATGACGGGAAGCCTAACCCATCGGCGGCTCCGGCGGACCTGCCGCCAAAGGACCAAGAGGCCTTGAAGGCACTGGCCGAGGCTGACCTCGACCACCTTCCCCCTTCGGTAGCCGAAGGGGTACGACGGATGCTAAGAAAGCATGACGTTATGTGGACAGGCGGGGCCTTGGGGACCATTGGGGCAACCCAACATCGTATAGACCTGGTACCAGGCGCACGACCCGCCCGCTCACAACCGCACCGAGCGGGACCTATGCAACGAGAGATCGTTGATGGAGAAGTGAAGAGGATGAGTGAAGCTAAGGTGATCCGACCTTCGATGTCGGAATGGGGTGCCCCAGTCGTTATTGTGCCGAAGAAGGATCAAACCCCTCGGTTTTGCATCGATTATCGACGCCTCAACTTGGTTACCAAGAAGGACTCATACCCTTTACCAAGGATGGATGAATGCATCGACTCCCTGGGGGAGGCTACGGTGTTTACCACCATCGACTGCAATGCCGGATACTGGCAGATCCCGGTGGCGGACGAGGATATCCCCAAGACGGCATTCGTCTGTCACAGTGGAGTGTACGAGTTCCTAAGGATGCCCTTCGGATTGTCCAACGCCCCCGCTACATTCCAGCGGGCTATCGACATCATACTGTCTGGGGTGAAGTGGCGTAACTGCCTAGTGTACCTCGATGACGTCATCGTCTTCTCGCGTAACATGGATGACCATGTACAACATGTTGACGAGGTACTCACCCTCTTGAGGAACGCCGGGGTAACCCTGCGTCTGAAGAAGTGCGCCTTCTTCCAACAGACGGTCGAATATCTGGGCCACCAGATAACCCCTGGTAAACTAGGGGTACTCGAAGCCAATACCCGGGCACTCCGGGATGCCCGGTTCCCTAACACCCAGACGCAGCTCAAGAGCTTCCTGGGAATGTGCAATGTATACCGACGGTTCGTCAAGGACTTCGCTCGGATAGCTAAACCGTTAACGGTTCTTACGAGCAGTACCTTACCCAAGGTACTCCAACCCCCTTCGCCTAGCGAAGAGGAGGCATTCGAGTCGCTGAAGCGAGCCCTACTAGCCCCACCCGTCCTTGCGTTACCGCATAGACGGGGTACCTTCGTCATCGATGTCGATGCGTGTGATACACAAGTGGGATGCACCCTGTTACAGGGAGAGACGTTGATCGGTACCGATAACGTTATCCCGGACCTACGGCCGGTAGGGTACTTCAGCCGGACACTCAACCCGGCTGAGCGGAACTATAGTGCCACCGAGCGTGAATGCCTCGGAGTTATATGGGCAGTGCAACTGCTCCGTCCATACCTGGAGGGCTCCAGGTTCATCGTGAGGTCCGACCACGAACCCCTACAATGGCTCCTCAACCTTGGTGACAAGGATTCCGATAGCCATGGGAGGCTAGCCCGATGGAGGCTGAAGATGGCCGAGCACGACTACCGCACGGTGTATAAGGCTGGGTCAACCCACCACCTCGGAGACGCGTTGTCTCGACTCGACACCCCGAGCGGGGATACCCGCCCGGTGGACGAGGACATCCCGGTGGTACCGGTGTGCATGGTGGGTAATGCTACCCAGGGTATGGTTGACCATACCATGGCACACCTTGCGTGCCCATTGACCCTCGCGGACTTCCGCGAGGCACAGGCCAACGACGATGACTGTAAACGCCATCGTGCTAACCTCCTGGCCGGTACGGCCGGCATCTTCTCCGAGAGCGAAGACGGACTCATATACCGGCGGGCACCCGCCGATGGACGACATCAAGTCGTGGTTCCCGTGTCCTTACGGCAAGCCGTCATGGAACGAGAACATGAGAACCCTACAGCCGGACACCCGGGGGGTTCACGTATGTTCGCAGCAATGCGAAGGTTCTTCTACTGGCCAGCAATGGCCGTCGACGTGGTCGACCACGTAAGGGGATGCCACCCCTGTGCGCGTAACCGCATGAGTCTACATAGGCAGGCGTCTGCCATGAAGCTATTCCCACCCGATGGGCCCAACGAGCAAGTCGCTATCGACATACTCGGGCCACTTCCGGTAACGGAAGAAGGGAACAGGTACATCCTGGTCATGTCTGACCGCTTCACTAAGCTGTCAAGAGCGGCAGCCATCCCGAATGATACGGCATACACGATCATGAACGCAGTGGTTGACCACTGGATCAGTGCATACGGAGTCATGAAGCAACTCCTCTCCGATAACGGAGCAAACCTTACGTCGGCATTCTGCACGAAGGTCCTGGGCATGTTCGGTATCGAACCACGTCGGGCATCCGACTACCACCCGCAGTCCAACGGGCAGGTGGAGCGGTTCAACCGCACCATCGTCAAGATGCTACAGTGCTACGTGGCAGAGCACACGAACACTTGGGACAGGCTTCTGTCCGTACTCACCCTGGCATACAATGCCAGGCCACATCGGAGCACAAACATTGCTCCGCTGGAGTGGGTCATGCCACTAGGCGTCGGTAACCTGACGCTGCCACCCGGCAGGTGCACTCGGTATGATACACCGAAGGGCCGACCCGCCGAACGCATCCACCTAGCTTGGTTGGCCAAGCTATCGTGGATGATTCCTAAGCTCAAGGGTGCCCTTGACAGAACACAACTTCGGTATAAGAAGAACTTCGACGCCCGACTACGGGTGCGCAACGCAACCCTGGTAACAGGTGACTGGGTCTATATCAGACACCAGAAGTTCCGAGGGAACAAGCTTATGCAACCGGTCAAGGGACCGTACCAGATCCTCCACAGAGATGACCACTCTGTTATCTTACACTCCGATACGGAGATCCAACGCATCAGTATGAATGATGTCACACCTGCTCCGAAGCCGGAACAGCCTCAGCCGGTACCGGCTGGGTTGCTACATGAAGCTCTTACAACCCACCGGTCGGATGACCCGGTGGGACCGGATGGGATTCCATACCAAGTAGAGAGCGTGGTCGGACACACCGACCCGGACATACCAGGACCCTGGTACGTCAAGGTTATGTGGGTCGGATACGACTCACCCACCTGGGAACAGGCGGCGAATATACCCCGCCAACTACTCATGCCTTACATGAGGCGACGACGCCTACTGTAACAACCCAACCGACACCGACTTCGGCTGTTGGGGGGTGAGGCTTATACCTACTAAGTAGGGTGTGACATGGTTACGGCAGACTTAGGTTTCTAAGTCAAATCAGACTTAGGTTTCTAAGTCGAACCAAGCTTAGGTAACTAAGTAGAGCTAAGCTTAGGTAACTAAGTAAAAACCTGAACCTTAATAAGTTAACTTAAAGGTAAAGGCTAACTCCGATAATATCGAAGTAACTAGGGAGCTTACACGGGAGGATGACCTCCCCAAGCCAAGACACAAAGTGAGGGAGGATAACCTCCCCAAGCATGAACCAACCGGAAGAAGTTGGGCGGGAGGCAAGGCACCACTGAGCCAGAAGGGGTACTCCCCAGGGCAGCAAACAGAGGCAAGCAATGCCCCCAGCGGGGGATGAGTTTATACTCACTACTACCCGGCTACCATAAGGGTTGCCGGGGCCCTCTCCCGCACAAACAATAGCACTCCTCAGTGGGTAGACCCACTGCCGAGGAGGCCACTCACGCGTAAGCGCGTAGACCTCCGTGCTCCACCCGGTCGGCAACGTCACGACGGTCGACCACCCGAGTTACCTCGTGGCATAGCTGGACGAGGGTGCTGCGGCCGGCCTCCACGTCCTCCGGAGCTTTCTGAGGCGGTCCAGCACGCCCACCAAAGCAACGCGCTGACCCAACCAGCGCAGCACCTGGGGGATATCCCCCAGCTAACAGAGAGATCCCCACGCATTGCGCGGGTAACAAGGGCGTCACGCCCTCATACCAGAGACGGGACCCCCGTCATGTAGGACAGGGGCGGGAGGTGACACTGGCGCAGCCAGAGGAGCCACAGGAGCCGACACGGCTACCACCGGAGCCGTGGCACTTGATA